>CAVLJG010000007.1:71833211-72342533 GCA_963669975.1 Acanthoscelides obtectus | reverse complement strand
CAACGCCAGTTTATGGAATACCTTTCTACCATTTAACTTGGCCTCACTTTTTCCTGGCCATCCAGCAAACTTAATTTAAATATATATTGGAATATGAAAATAAGGCGGCGAGGTGAAAGTTTTGATTCGAAACCCTGAATAATAAATTCCGTGGTCGCGAAGTTTTTGCAATTCCCACGGAAGGATAATTGAAAATGTATTTTTCTGTGCAAGTATTTTAATTAGTTAGCGTTAGAAGTAAATAATCTCACAGCTTCTACTGACAGGTTTGGATAATTGGAAGATAATTGGAATCTGCGACAGACAATTCAAAAGTTTTATTTAATTATGAGTTTAAACGCCTAGACTATATCTTAAGTCTGGATTAACAACTTATCTACCTTCTGAATTTTTGAGCTTGAATTGGAACTTGTAATTCACTATCAAAAGGATCTTAAGTGTTTATGCTGTATACTTGCAAATTAATTTTATCTTCCTAATGTCAGCAGACAGATAATTTTGCATGTTCAAGAGCGCAATGTCCTTTAGATTTATTTCGTTAGTGACTTATTATATACAGGGTCCCAGAAATAACACGCTATAGTCACACAGGAGGTAGATAGGCTTCAGATCAGTCAGATAAAATCAACATGACCTTAGTAAAAGTTTTCTAGTTTTCGAGCATTAAGTTTTTTTCAAAAAATCCCTACTTTTTGCACCTTTTTTGCCTGTTATGGCTATAAAAAACTTACAAACTTATGATTTTTGTTCTAGCCTACCATTAATAGTTGAGAAAGAGAGTATTCACTTCATTGAAAACTAGCACGGTATGCTAAAGAAAAAATGTTAACTTTTTTGACTCGTTACTACTGTGAAAAGAAAACGTACCAGACTGAATCGGCAAATGTTCTTAAAAAGTACTCTATGTTCTTACAAAAAGTATAACATTTGTAGGTTCTTTCTAGTAAAAATTCAATAATCCCAAGTTTTGTCATTGAAGTCGTAACACCTGCGAAATACTACAATAATAATTTATTTCAGGCAATATTTACATTACAAGATAATAATGTAATTTTAGTTTATTTAATGTTGTAAAAAGCAATGGAAATAAAAAAAATAGTTATTTCAACATTCAAGAATGAATAAAAAAGGAAAATTTATAGATGTTTTAGACATTTGATAGAATAAAAAGCTATTGTAGCAACTGAAAAGTTATAATTTGGACACAAAAGCTGTACCTTTTATTTTTCATTTGTAGTATTTCGTAAGTATTCGACTTCAATGACAGAACCTGGAATTATTCAGTAATTAGTCGTGATCAGGATTGCAATGCGTAGTGGGATTTTAAATTATCTTATTCACCATGTTGAAAATACGCTGGTTCCGTTTGTTGTCAACAATCAAACTCATTGTTGCCAGTAATAAGTTGCCATTTTAAGTAGGTACAATGTCATCTCCATGCTTACTAAGATCCTATATCAAATTCTGATTATTTTTTTTACCTAGCAATATTTATAAAACAAATTGTTAGTTGGGCTATCAGTGTGAGAATCTAGGAAGTGACGTAATCTTGGCAGATCGACGTTCTTTTAGTTCATGGCACAAAACAAACGTAGATTCGCTTAATCACTCTCCAGTTGACCGCAGACTGATCAAATTGCCAAAACCCAATCACCAGAAGCAGGGTAAACTCGCAGAGTTTATTGAAGATATAATTCAACCGGAGCATAAGAACCCGTCTTTGCTTATGTAAATGTTAGCAAGCTCCGGAATTGCTTTTTACATCCGTTGAAGCACGCTTGAGCTGCGACAGCGAGATGTTTTTACAAGTTAATTACTTACTGAAACACTTAAACGGATTAGGACTGCATTTCACAATCTACATTAGCTGAGCGGGTAGGCAGCCAATCATACATTTTACTAAAAATGTCCATATTTATGCCCAGCGGTTGAAGCATTCATGTTCATTTTTTTGCCTTTTGTGGTGCGATTCTAGTAGCTGTTGCAGCAAGTAACTATTTAACAATTTTTTACACCTTTTCACTAAAGCAATAACATTTATTCATCGATCCATCATTATGTAGAAACTATTCCTAGGACTTTTGCTCTTGGTCAAAGCCCTGTCGGGTATTATTGCCCAGATATGAGACAAAATCAGTTAGAAGGAAAGGAAAAGGTCAAGGAAGGAGAAGTAGGGAATCGAAAGCACTTGCATGAGTTGGAAGGTGAATTGTTAACCTGTATTCAGTCCAACTCCACCATAGACGTCCCCCAATGCTTGTGCGCTCTCAAACCCAAAGGTTTCATACAGTACCCGAAAAGTAACCCTCAGACTTAGGACCGTAACGCCCCTTTCACACGATCCGGTTCATGCCGCGCGCCAGACTCTCCTACGCTATTTTTTTTTTCATTCCAAAGTACAGAATGTGTAAAGATGTTCGGAAATGCAGAAATAATAATAATAATCAATTTATTTTCCTTTAGACATGCATGAACATGTATAGGTTTCGTCAAAAAATACAATAAGTAAATATGTTTTGCCTGCGGGTGCCCATTTGATGTATATGACTATTCAAGGTGAAATCATCTTTGTTTAAGAAGTATAGATAGCCATATTGTAGAGAAGAAGCGAAGCCAGTGTCATTATTTTCAATCTCTTGAATAATTCTTTGCAACTATAAGTGCTGCTTACTTCCACTATACACCTCACCAGCCGTTTTTGACGTAAGAACACCTTAGAAGCGTTTACCGATGAACCCCAAAAGCACAAAGCATACAGCATGAGAGACTCAACCTGACCATGACACAACATCAATAGCTGATCCTCTGTAAAAAGAAATCTCAGGTTCTTGAATAAAAATGCTTGTGAATTCAGTTTAGATGACAAATAATCCCAATGAGCTTTAAAGTTAAGACATTGGTCTAAGTGGAGCCCTAAAAACTTAGTGCTTTTGTCACTCTGCAGTGCTGAACCGTTTAGAACAAGCTGAATCGCTGGTATCGACTTCTGAACGTTATGAAACCTTACAAGTGTGGTCTTCTCGCTGTTGAGAAGTAACTGATTTTCCTTAAACCAACTATTGATGTTATACACAAGGTTTTTTTTTATACTCCAACTACCACGAAGGCCTAAGGCCTAAACAGCCATTGGGTACCGTGGGGCTATAGGGGGATACAGGGGAAAGGGGGGACGCCACACGGACTCTGGCGAGGGAACACGTGTGCATGCAACATGCACACATTCTGGCTCCGCCTACGAGATCCGCCGGGTGGTACCTCCGCGTTCCACAGTCAGAGACCGTCTACCACCTACGGACAATCACAATATCCATAGGCAAGAAAAAAGTTTCTCTTAGGACGGGATCCGAACCCGACTGATCAGGAGACCGAAGAGTCTTCTACTGCTGCCACCGCTGCTGCCTGTGTAATTTTTCGATATAGTAAATTAATATATTACCCCGGTAATTCTCCACAGCTATTAGAGATATTCCACACATCATAGATTTCCCCATACATTTTTCCTGAAAATTAAAACATATTTGTAGCAGACGGATCGTTTATCTAATAGGATCTGTCATATGTTGGCGGATTTTGAGGTGAACTGACAACAAATTTTGAAACAGGTTTTGTTTGAGCTAATTTTTGATCACAGTGCGAGCCGTGGCTTTGAATATTTACGAATTTATTCCACTGAGTCACGTAACAGAGCCTTTCTGTGCGATGTGGATCGTTTATCTATCGGTCGCACATGCTCGTGGCTATAAATATTGCATCTTTGATAGTGGAGCCGAGGAACTTCTACAAGCAGATGACGCAGACGAGGTGGGCGTGATATTATCTATACATAGTGTCCCAAAACTTGACGTCAAACCGGAAACGGGAGATAGGCCAAGTCATAATAGTTATCAGAAAATCAAAGTTCTGTACTTATATAAATTATAGACTTCAAAATAATCGGAAAAATCGGAAAAGTCTACCCTCTGTGCTGATCTTTTAGTTCCTATGACTACAGATTTCA
This sequence comes from Acanthoscelides obtectus, assembly GCA_963669975.1. Taxonomy (NCBI): domain Eukaryota; kingdom Metazoa; phylum Arthropoda; class Insecta; order Coleoptera; family Chrysomelidae; genus Acanthoscelides; species Acanthoscelides obtectus. The sequence continues at coordinate 72,338,536 of CAVLJG010000007.1, read as the reverse complement.
GCTCCCAAGTAACAAAAAATTGAGTGGATTTAAGTCAGGTGAACGGACTGGCCACGAAATTATACCAGACCGCCCTATCCATCTGCTCGGGTATTCTTCATTAAGATATCCTAACTGAACCCTCATAGTCTTCAAATAAATTTGATAAATGATTTTGTAAAAAAGTCTAAATGAGTTTCACCATTCAACAACAATGGCAGCTCAAAGGGTATTATAATCATTTATCAAATATTTTTACACCACAGCTCCAAAGAAATGAGGCTACGGTGTAGGAACACGCTCATTCCTACAATCTGAGGAAAAGCACAAATAATGCGCTTGTTGTTTTAACACAACTTACGTTTCGTGACGTACTACATGAAACTACTAGAAGTTGTTTCGAATGGGAAGCGTAGAGTCAATCTACTTGACGCCATATTTTTCAATTTGAACAGAATCAATTGCAATCTATTCAAATCGTTCAAAAAGTGTTAATCAGAACGTCAGTTACAATGGTATTGGAATATAAGTATCGCTTTATTATAAATCTTATTTGCTGCAAAGAAATGAGAGAACACGAAAGCCGCCTTCTCATTCCGTACAAGTCCGATTCCTTTCCACTTCAAGGAGTTCCACGAATTAGCTCAAAGTATTCCGCCACTTGATCAAAAAAATCATTCCTTGGGTTATTGCTGCTGTACAGGATGTTTTCCGTCCGACTCCCGTAGGAAATACGAATCGATAAATCCAATTTAACGCTGTTGAACAGAAGTACCTCTACGGGCCCGCCAACATTATGAATATAACTGTTGCCTGTTGCCATTTCCGTCGATAGCGATAGAGACACAAAAGGATGTAGTGATGTTCGACATTTGTCAAACCTTATGCAATTTGTTTAACGTGTATCGCACTGACTTATTCTACACAATGTTTACCAGAACGATCCCCATCACAGCTTATCTTTTGAACGGCAGGGGTTATGTAAGAAACCTAAAAAACGTAAAAGAATGACAGAACGTCATCTTGCACACTCTATAGGTAGTTTTTAGTGTGCAAATAGTTTATTCCACGTTTGCTACAAGTGAGCATGAAGTGAACGTCAGCTAGTTCCAAGTTGAAGTCTTGTTGAAAAACCTACGTTAGGTCACAAAAAACTTATATAATGTACCCGTGCGGGTCAAGTCACTGATAATGAGATTGTGAATAATATATTACAACCTAAGAATCACAGTTAAGCGTTCAAGATGGCGTCTGGGCGCCATCTTATAGCATTTTCTTTAATAGCATGTGCGGTCATGCGTTACCTTATTTTGAGGCTCATTACGTCCCTACAATAAAATGTCACTACCTTTCAAAATAACGGATAAGTTTTTGATACTTATATACCAATAACTAATCATTGAAACATAATAGTATGGCAAGGAAAACACCGTTTTACTGCACGACTAATATATAATAATTGCAACTAATTTATAACAAATTAATTATTTCGACTGAACTATTATTCCATCTCAATTTCGCGTTCGCTGTCCACTGACTTGCCTGAGTCTCGACTGTATCTGGTCGGGTATATATACTAATATCGACGCGCCGAGGAATATTCTAGCGTTTTCCAGGCAGAGACGGCCTCTCGAATACTCGCGATTATGTCGCGAATGGTGCAGAATGCAAGCACACTCCATACATGGTCGCGCAACTCTGGTAGCTTAAGCGTTGGCTCTGCCAAGCGACTCCTCGCCGCTCATGGTCCCAGCTATACTATACTTTCCGGTTAAGAAAATTGACAGGTTTGAACAACTTTTTTAAATGAAATGTTACATATTATCCTTTTACATATTCGGAGAGAAGTTTGACATGTCATCGATAGCGTTTTGATGATGTCTTGTCAAGTTATAGGCGACTCAATATACAGAACCGTTCAACTTTAATATCTTTAAATGTCGCCATTTTGAACAACTGTTATTTTACATTCTAAGGTTATAAAGTGCTTACCACCATAATGGCACATTTAGCTATTCACTTTCTTTAAGCTAACAACGATATGATTTTCACTCTTCATCTCAAAAATAATAGTAACGTTCATGCCTGTGTCATATTGGTATCTCGTAAATACTTGCTAGTTTCCTAGAAAGACATGTTCTCATGTTGTCAACCAAACAGTATATTACACCGAGTTTTATACAACTGAGGCATCATCTGAAGTGTGAATGACGGGATAGGCTTAATGCTATTCTGTAAAAATAAAAACAATCAATAGTGTTACATACGCTGTCTGATCTGAACAACGTAGCAGATAGATAGATAGGAGGTCAATTTACAAGTTGAGCCTCTTCATTAGAAAGAGACCTAAAGAGGGAAGTTTAAAAATAAGAATGGTGTAACTGTAACCGCAATATATATTCCAGAGATACTAATTTTTACTTTTTAAAGCATTGACACCTTTATCGGCCCACGACGTTATTATAACACAAGAAAATTAAATCTTCTCTGTTCAGTCCATCATCACACGGTAACCGAAAAAAGTGACCATTACAGCTGTACCAAAATATACAATAAGTTACCACAAGAACTAAGAGGTCGTCGAATATAAAAATGAACTTAAAAAGGGCATTCATCAGTTCTTAGAGCAATGTCACCTTAAAGAATCTCTTGAAATGTAAAATGTATATGTTCGGTATTTGAGTTTTTTGCAATAGTTTGATTGTTTATTTCACTTGTTTGTCTGCCTCGTTGATACTATGACATGTACAGGGTGGCCGATATGTAACTGACTGGCTTGTATCTTGAATATTTGTGAAATGAAATAAAGTACGTCTATTTTTTCATTTTGATATATTAAGACGCGCATGCCTGAGCATACTAAATTACATAATCCATCGCTTTATGGTAGGTTTCGAGAGGAGTATTTTCAATCACTTCCGTAGTATGTTCTTCAGCTGCTCTAGAGTATTTGGTTTCTTGGCGTGAGCATTATTTTTCAAAAATCTCCATAAAAGTCAGGAGCCGTTAAATCGGGTGACCTTGGTGGCCAGTTGACATCACCAAATCGAGAAATTGAAAATACTGGAAATATTGTTCGCAAAAGATTCATTGCTTCCCTAGCTGTGTGACAAGTTGTTCCGTTCTGCTGGAACTACATGTTTTGCAGGTTAAATTATTGAATTTGAGAAGCCAGAAAGCTTTGCACCATATCACGGTAGCGCTCGCCAGTTACAGTAAGATAATTACCTGCAGCGTCTTCAAAGAAATTGTCCAATGATACCTCTACACCAAACACCGCACCAAACTGTAACTCGACGCGGATGTAGTGGTCATTGATGGATGACACAAGGGTTCTCTGATGCCCAGATACGACAATTTTGCTTACCAAAAAATCCGTCCATATCGAAGTAGGCTTCGTCACTCATTATCAGTTGTCGGTAAAAATCGTTTTTTGGGTATTAAGCTGCAATATTGAATGACTGTATTGTCAGCTACTATCACGGTCACTAGGAGGTAGCTTGGGTCAACTGAATTTTGTATAACCGCAAATGCAAGTCTTTTTTTAAAATAGTGCATAATGACGTACGACGAATACCCAGTTCTTGAGAACGATATCTGGTAGACGTCTCAGGGCGCAGCACTACGTTTTCACGAACTCCCTGGATACCTTACGAACAGTTCGAACACGGCCCGACCATGGCAAGTCTTTAACTTTACCTGTTTGTTCAAATTTCCTCACCAACTGACGAATTTTGTTGATACTGGGCACATTATTTAGACCCAAATCAGTCAGTTATATATTATTACATAGTGTACTTTGTACTACTCTGTAACATTTTAAGCGTTCGTAATTTTTTGACGTACCTGTTCCATGCGTTTAGAAATAGATCAAAGTAATCCGTCTGGTACGTCAAAAGTGCACTTGTCTTCCCGTGTTCAACACTTTGGTGTGCCTTGGGAATCCTAGTGTTGTTATTTGCCATGCTCATGAATTCTTACGACAAAAACAACTATCACAGAAAATGTAATGAGAAATTAGTCGGCTGTCATCAAGTGTCATTATATGATTATGTAATAGTTTAGGCATTCTGAAAATGAAGTTACACAGTATTCCAGTGTAAAATTGAATCTGTCAATCTAAATTCCATTACTGTGTACAGTATTACATTACCAAGTGATTTACAAACGCACCCCAGTATGTAATACGCAGTAACGTTATTTCGAAATAAATATTCATTATTGGGCAGGAGTCACCATACCAGTATTGCCATTTATTTTTTAATACTGGTGGCACCATTACATCTGAAAGGTCCTTTGATATCCATTAGCATTAAATCAATTTATCTATGATATAAAATAAATTATTTCATTGTAAAAAGATATGTCTGAAGGGTTAAAGACAATAGGACCAAACGATACTTTGTACACCAACATTATTAAAGCGGAAAATTAATCGGAGCGTGAGGGTAGGGCAACAAACGCAATCCGTTGACCCGTAACGGACGTGGATAACCTCTTTTCGGGATGGACCAGCACTCAAGCTGATTGCCGCCCACAGAAATGCATGCTGAAGGGTCACGTGGTCACCACATATTGTCCCAAACGGCAGAGCGACCAGATGCGGGACTCAAAGTACATACCGCTTTGCCAGCGATAGCATTTACATTGGGTTTTGTAACTAAATGTTGGGATAAGAGAGATACATGCCAGTATGGCGAGATATTGCTATATAGGTCAGGCTAACTAGCAAAATTGAACCTTATTCTGGAAGAAATTTATAAAGGAATTTTACAAGATCGTTTTACTCTCAAAGGTGAATGAATAGTCAAAAAAATGTGCAGTGTATAATTAGTTTCTAGCTCAAAGAATCAAATTGTCGCATACAATAAAAAAAAAAGAAAGTATTGGTAGAGGCGCAGAACAGATGTAGGGGATGAAGGACCTTTGAAGTGAGATTTCATGTATCCAGTTTGCTGCGGGGCTACGTAGCTACATATATCGTGAAAAATTACCATGAATCTCAAAAAATTTAGAGGCACTTATGAGTTTTAAAAAAAATGTTTATGCATTTTTTGACAGGTAATTACCATCATCTGTTATTCCATGTTTTCTACACTTTCTAGTAAAACATAAATTTGACAATAGCGATATTCCATGTTTTACAAATGTATCTAAAGCAAAGTTGATTTTGTTTTGAGTATATGAGAAAGGGGTTTTTAGTTTGACAATTATTAAAACACCCAACATAACCTTTGTATCTCCGGATAAATGAAATTTTCATTTACCTTCAAAAATGCATTTCTCTTGTAAGATACAGCTATTTCTCCAAAACTGTGGTTATCTTGGCAGAAGACATCAATGGATGACCAACTATTGAGGTTTGGAGGTGTGACTGTTCCTTTGTATCAAAAATAACAAGAAGCTCTATGACTGATGAAAGCTATGCTTAGCTATCAACATCCTTTTTATAATTTACAGTTGCAAAAGGATAATATCAAAATGTTTACAAAAATAACCAAGTTCTGCATTATCATATTATCTTTGCACTAACGTTGGGCCTTTTTGCGTACTACTTAGTTTCTTCTCTCTCTTTACATTCACATAATTGAAATAATGACATTTTTTTGTCACCGTCAAAATCTGTGAAAACTAGAAAAAGCGTCGTTTCCAGTGCAATAACCTAAAATCCATCTCACATGTCAAGGATATCAAGAAGCCTTACCAAAGTCTCAAAAGCTTGCCTTCTTCAGGCCTTGAGCGTAGAAAAACTATTAATAAATGTTTCCGTGATTCGAAAACTTTATCGGCCTGATTTTGTGTAATTTAGCTTTTGTTTGTCCTTTCGTTTGTTATCGTTTGTTTTTTATGTATCGGCTGAAGGAAGACGAAATGAAATATTGATGAATCCTATACACGTGTATTGATCTCTGCTTTATGCTCATTGGTTTAACCTGCTATCATCATTAATTACTATACCATGATATCAAAACATAACAAAAAATGACAGCTTACAGTTTTGTGACATTCAGAACACCTCAAAATATCAAGTGACTACCTGCTACTATACAATGACATCGATGATTTTGGTTGATTTGTTTTGCACAGAGTAACTAGGAAATTTTTGATATAGAATCAACACAAACCAATCGATATGCTACTATATGTCAAGTCAGATGAGATGTTTGAGAATTTGCTACTGACGGTCAACAGATACTCTATGATGAGCAGTTTAGAATTGCTACAAGGGGCACTAAAATAGACGTCAGGGGTATGGTGTAAATTAGATTACATGTGTATATTTGATTGAATTGAGAAGAGCGCTGGTTTATTTAAGAAAAAATCGATAACAGTTTTCACCATGTAACTTTTCAAGGACGCCGAAGGAGCAAGGAAGGAAGCAACAGATAGGAATAAAGATAGAAATCAGAGCAAATAAGGAGTTTCTTGATGTTATTTGATTACCAACATGTGTTGAGGAGAGCTGACAAAATAGAAATGCATTTATGTAATTGAATATCGATTTTGATACGTAAACATGAGTAACTTGAAGTGCCACCGTCATGGACGGCTATAGAGCGTCGTGAAGAGCATTGGCGCAACAACGTCGCGTTTCGGGTTCGTGAGGAAAATTTCTATATCGACACTCAACTACAAATGCGAGATAATATACTGACATCGGAAATGAGAACTACGAGCAGTAATTGTATTTTTTACTTTACTACTAAACCTAGATTTATCCATTCGTTGCAGAACCCTGGAGAATCTGGGCGTACTGATACTATGGGATTCTTAAGCCAATTGGAGAGTATTGTGATTACGCAAAAAATCGAAATCGAAATGTTATATGACATTTAGACCACCCATCTCCATTGCTCTGTCTGTCCGCTAATCCGGATTCAGGTGAATATTTTGAAATCAGGAGTCCACTATATCCAGCACACAAAAGCTTTTTTGACGATCGATTCAGTGGCATCGTAGATAATAGCGAGAAACAAAAAATATTCCTTAAAGTTTGTTTTTGAAATTTTCAGATACTCTTGCGTATTCTCAGAAAACTTTTCGTATGGGTTGAAAACCGTTGTTGGGGGTTATGAATGTTGCATCTTTGACATCAGTGAAGGACGTTTTATTACTGAGGAGTTTCTGATCTCGAGAATGTCATGCATCTTTCAGCAATTAAAAAGCAGGAAAGTTTGAATCACGCCAATAAAATACTATCTTCGCTGGAGCACGTCATGAGTTTTGTTCCCCCGACGACACTAGAACATTGATTTGCATCGACGGCCAAGGTATAGCCCTTTCATCTGCTGCAGGTATACCTCCGCGCACACCATAGACTTACAGCGTATACTCGTATTTTACGCGGAAGCTCTAATAGCGGTATGTCTGATAATGCTTTTGTTTCTTGTATCATTAGTCCGACAAATGTTGCCATATGGGAATACCAGTGGGAGAAGAAGGTTTTGATAGTAGGTGATCGAGATCACTCGTGTTATATATTTAGTAAATTGGAAGAAGAATACGTGAAATAGGGATTGACAATTAATTTTAAAAAAACGAGTATAGGTCACAGCGATAGAGATGATTTGGATGTTGGAAGTATCTGCACCTAAGGCTCAGACATATGGGAGATGACAAAAGAAATAAATAGAGGCTGATGTTCCTGGAAATCGATTACTGTTGAAGAAGTTGCCGAATTTCTAGACTAGAACATGTTCGACAAATTATGGAAGTAGACGACAACATCTTAGAAACGATTGAAACAAAAATATAACTTTCTTATAGTCACCTTCAACGTATGGATAACACAAGATGGCAGAAAAAAGTCTATGAGTGGGTACCACCAGGACAACAATGTCCCGCATTTGAGTTCAGACGCGTGTCGTATAGGTTCGAGCAGTCCAAATCAGAAATTGGTTTGGCTCTAGGGAGGCATTTGAAGGCCACCTATATAACAATGCACTACTGGTGGAGGCCGGTATTCCGCCAATTGATTTGCTGACTGCGGAGAGATGTGCGCTCTACAAAAATGGCGTCGAAACTACAAGCGACGAAAGAGAGGCGCTCTTTGTCAGATGGCAAGAGAGATGGGATGCAACTGGCCAGAAGACTGATCCGAGATGTTAAAACTTGGATTTACAAGAGAACGGTCGTGATCGGTTACTATACCGCACAGTACCTCGCTTCCTCTATCAAAAAAGCCTAAAGGATAAACTCGGAATGGTTGAGTAACCGGATCGGAACATCACCTGCCATGAGGTTCTATTTCTCAATAGATTTCAGAACTTTGCAAAACCTGACACTACATTTTTTCTGGCAGTACTTCAAGTTTCACAAACATCATTTATTCTAATTTCATCGGAGCCTCATTAAAAATCTCCCTGTATAATATTAATATAAAGAAGTCAAGCTGAAAATCGTAATTCGACAAGTAAAACAACAATAATGACAGATTTATGTTGAATTAAATGAAATTTCCTACTCCCTTTTCTATTTTGCCGATAAAAAGTAATGTCAAATGTTACACCAAAAGCTTCTTGTTAAATAGTCAATATAAAGGTAGTGTAAGCAAATTTCGGGCTCTATGGCCAACTAATTGTTGAAGGCAATAAATTCAAAATAGGTAATAATTTTGATTCATTGTCGATATTTTGTTTTTTCAATTATTGCCAGGTTTTCGCATAGATAGATCACTGTGCGCCAGAGAGCCTAGAAACCTAGGTAGTGATTGGTAGAATCCGTCAGGCCACCTTAGGGACCTTCAAAACTGCCGATTCAAAAAGGTGGAAAGGTGGAAGGTTCATATACTATATATGGTATGCCTGTAGCCCATATTGCCGATGCGCCACTGGCCATCAGAGAGTCGAGAAACCTGAGTAGTGATTGCCAGACTCCGACCAGCCGCGTTGGGGACTGCGGAGACCGCCTATTCAAAAAGGTGGAAACTGCTTCCAGGGGAGTTTTATATTTGAACGCAGTTCCAGGCTAATGAATTTTCGGGAACAAGTTTTCTCCTTCAAACAGATGTTTCACTTTGATGTGGCTACTGCCAACGGCTTCGGAAAACGTTTCGCTACTTCCATCTGCAAGGAGCTAATGGTAGTGTTTGATGCTTATAGGGGGCGTTTATAAATGCTTCCGTTAGCTAGGTATGAGATCGTGTTGCTACGTTTTTATCATTCGGATGGTCGCAGAGATCTATATGATAAGACGTTACCAATATAATAATATAATAATATTATAATATTAATATAATATTAAAAGCAAGACATGTATTATCTATAATTAATTAGGGAGCAGCTTAATGGCTAAATTTAGCTACAACACTTAGGGACGATTTCACCAACATTAATATTATGGACCAATGGGAAAATACCTTATCGAAATGCAATTTGACAGCAGCTGTCAAAGGTCTCAGAATATCAGTGATTTCTATTAAAATATTGATTAAAGCATGAAAATTCGACGGTATTATAAACAAGACCACTTCTTGATTCCAACATGATGCTTTTGTACAGAGAAAACAGGTCAACTTTCATGTATCTTGATTTGTGTTATCAATTTACATTTAACAATCAGTTATCCCCAAAAGCCAATGGGAATGCGGCAAATAATAGATCGATTTTCTAGCCGTTAAATTTGGCAGCAGATTTGGACGTTTGTTAATGCATGGCAATCTCGAATTTAAGTTCAATATACTGTTATCATTACATACCTGTTGAATAGTGTGGATTTCTCTGTATTTTTCAAGAAAATAGAATATAAAATACATTCCATCCAATTCCTCATCTTCCTTTACATCTTAATATAATATATTATATTTAATAATCTTAATTTACGACGATCACGTCCCGTGACAATCGCGATAAATCAAAAAATATACCAGCTACATACTTGACGTGGTCTAACTCTTTGTTGATATGGCTGACAAATTCAAATGCCGCCGTCTCTACAGATGCTGGAAATTATTTAGTAAATTAAAATAGTCTGCAAAATTGGTCATTCTGGTGTGCATTATTTTCTCAAAATTTTTAGAAAATACTGATAGAATAGAGATCGGTCGGTAGTTGTCGATTAGCTGGGATCGCCTTTCTTGAACACAGGTAGAACTATAGCTAATTTCAAGAGTTTGGGAGATACTCCCTGATAGATAGACATGTTGATGAGAATAGCTAGCGGATATGCAATTTCGTTACATATACTTTTAAGAACACGCGTAGAAGTACCATCACTGCCACTTGATTTTTTGTTTGGAATACTGGCTATAATGGTTAGCTCTGCAGAAACCTCGCTAAAAAAGATTGATTTTTCAAGTTGTTTGTTGAGCCTGGCTAATGAGGACCGGGATACATTTTCTTTAATTTGTTTTCTACAACTGTGGGAAAGTGTTTACCAAATTCCTCTGATACACATGATGCAGTGTCAATCACTGTGTCGTTCTCGTTGGTAAAAGAAATAGCTGAGTATTGTTTTTTGCGTCCCAGCTCAGAGTTAACTATCTCCCAGACTGTTTTCGGCATGTTACCGGCGCGTTCAATTTCATTACTAATATAGTCCCGCTTTGACTTGGTAATGAGCTTTTTGTTAGCTTTCTTTTCTGTCAGATAGAGTTTTGTTAGATATTCGTCATACTTATGTTTTTTCAATAAGAGGTAGAGTCCTCGAAGCTTTTCACTGGAATTTTTCACTGCATCTGTTACCCATGCATTGGTTTATTTTTTTTTTTTTGGCTCGATGTGACTGTCCTTTGAAGGCAAGTTATATCGAGATACCATAAAAAAGTTTCTACGAAAACTCCAAATGCTGTATCTGTCATTGCTCTCGACAACATTCCAAGATACTGTAGATAGTGTTTGAAATGTTGAAGATTGCTATTGTTCAGTAATCATACAGTATATGCTGAACGTACACTGTTTGCATTAATGCTGCTGTAGGATGAATTTATAGTGAGAGATTGTGCTATGTGGTCGGAGATGTGTGGATCATGGGTTGTGCAGTTTACAAGATATGGGTCTATATTGGTTATCATGTAATCTATTGACGTGCTCGAGATTTGATTGTTTTTGTTCACAGAAATTCGTGTAGGTCCAATAGTACAGTTCAGCAGGTTGAATGCGCTTAAGACGTCTTGTAAAAACATTGAAGAAGGGGTTGTTTTTGAACTGTCGATGTTTAGATCGCCACATAGAATAATCTTTTCACTAGTATCTGCTGCAATATTCAAGATTTCTGTTACGAGTAGACCTACAATAAACTGGAGCTCCAGCGATAAGTAACTTACATACAAAAGTTAGGTAATTATATTTGACTAAATCTGCCATATTTAACCAACATATCATAGGGTAACAATCCGAAACGTAGTCAATTTTTCATAAGCTAAATATGAACCGTATGCAGTGATTTTGTACAAAATATATGTTGTAGACAGAATATATTCTGTTACCACTCGCAATAATTAGAAATTGATAACACAAAAGATTCGCACAACTCTTTCCGCACTTTAAAGTTCAGCAAATTTCTGTTCGCATACGGCGTTCTTTGTAAGAGGTTTTTCACATACATTTTCATCGATTAACACACCCATGCACTTGACACTTCTAGCAAAAAGTAGATTGTGGTCATTCATACTTATACCTACCTAAAGAAGCTTTGACATCTCTTCTGTGGTTTGAGATTTAAAAGCATTAATGGTTAGGTCGCTATTGGCTGAGCAGCTGCAAATAGAGTCAATGTCCTCGTAAATTTCCATAGATGAATTCTGGAGATCATCAGGGTAAAAGAAGTGAATCAATTGAACGCCATCCGCATATGACGGTCGAATCTACAGAATTTTGAATAGACTTAGTTATATCAGCTACATAAATAGAAAAAGACAGAGGGTCTAAAATTGAGCCGTGAGTCACACCAGAAGTAATAAGGTGCTCATTTGACAAGACTCCAGAATCTTAGAGGGGCTGAGACTGATATAACAAGTTTCATACGTCATACGCGCCAAGCGCATGTTGCGTAGCATGTGCCTACAACCTGTTTGATAGAATGTTTGATTTTATGATCTATTTGAAATGTTCGAAAAGAGGCAAAATATGCGTTTCCAGATCAGCTTAAAACCGATGATAATGAACTTTCAAGCTGGGCATTTTTTCATATGTTTGACATATTCAAACAGTTGACAACCGATACCATATACGATATCAAACTCCTTGTTTTCAGATGATCTATTCAAATATGAAATAAAATATAGGGTCTTCAATTTAAAAAATATATTTGCTATGGCCCGAGGTTATGGAACACCCTGTGTATATTCATATAATTTTAAATTATGTACTAATAACCTATAAAGGTTGGCATGAGTATGACTCATTCAGTATATCTATAATATAGAATAATTGATTTCGTAATAAAAAATAAATCTGCCAACTGAGGATGAACCCAAACTTGATGACAGAATTTATCGATAAGAATGAAGCCTCTCATCCAGCTATAGCTAGTTGCGTTCAAACTGAAATTTAACGCAACATGACAATATTCACGATTAGGACCAAAATAAAACTGGCGCAACTTTTTTTCGTTTTATAAATGGACATCCACATGCCATACTCCATAGTTTACCACAGGCAGGTATCCGCTGTCAAATTATATATTTCTGCAACCTCGTATAGAGGACCACTTGCATAATCACTTTATCGTTGTCAGATCCAGTGTGGTCGCTCAAAACACTAGATTTGCGACACATGTCAGGTCCATGTTTCCAATTAGGTACACACGCATGGGGAAAACCACTAATCTTAATCATTTTACGTCGCGTATCCAGACATTGTGAAATATGGAAACCCGATTTCAGGATGAAAATGGCTCGCCCGAAATTTTTGCTGCGAGCCAGCAATGTGAGGGTGCTTTATCAAATTTGCGCGACCCACCTACACGCATACATTGACAATCGCGATCGACCGTTTTGTATTCCTGCAGCCCACCTGACGAGCTGTAAACAAGTTAGTAGGGGAGGTAAGGCCTCCAAATGAGAACCTGGCCTCCCAGAGAAGCTTTGCAGATGGGTTGCTGATTTTCGCTCCAGCCGGAAGTTATCCAGCGTAACTGACCGTTTCTCCTCTTCGCAGGCGTTCTTCATGGATCTGTATTGGCCACGATATTATTACTCATCACCGACCTCCTCCCCTGCACGATCAATCCCATCTACAGCTTTGCCGGAAATAGCACTCTACATGCAGGCATGCAGTGAGACTAGCCAATATCTGATGGTGAGCTGGAAAGAAGACTAGTAGCGACTTCCTATAGCTCAATGATTCCAAATCACATTACTGTATCTTGACTAACAAGGACGGTCGAGTTCTACCAAAGAGCTGAGCATTTCGGCTGGTCCAGATCACCGAAAACTTGATCTGGCACGAACACATCCCGTCAATCGCGGCAGCTACTAAAAAAAGCTGGACTATTTATTTAGGACTAAGAAGTACATTTTTGACGTAATCTTCTCAGTCAGCACAAGCCTCGAGTACCGTTCACATCTTTGGGGTGCTGCGGCTCCGCCAACAATATCCATGCTCGATGCTGTTTAGAGAAGAACAGTCCGAGTGATCAATTGATCAATAGTTCTTCTCTAGCGGATAATCTCCAGACTCTTTTACGTCAACGGTAGAGCTCGGGTCGAATTTCGTACTACCAGAACTGGCCAGTATGACCGCTCTTTTATCCCTGGGGTGTCGAGATTGTGGAAAAATCTAGCTGAGGAGACATTCCCCAGTTATAGTAACCTCAGACAGTTCAAAAATCGGATTAACAAGGATAAAAGTATAAAAAATATCATTTTGCAGCTACGTGATAATAGTCCCGTTCAAAAGGTGTTAGGAGCACTAAATATACACAGTGTTCTGAAAGTTGGGAAGTTCCTTTCCAGAAACAATTACGTTTGTAATAACTGTTGTTTCACCATGTGTGGTGAAACAACAGCGAAAAAGTAAAGAAAAGTAAATAAGAAAACACGTCTATCGAAAAAAGCTTCAAGCACTCGTAAGTATTCTTCAAAGTAGTCTCCGATAGATTCAATGACACATTTATGTGTGTGTGTAGGTTTTTAGAATGGACTGCCTCTCACTAATGATTGCTAAATTTGCACGCGCAGTTCGTCAACCGAGTTCATTTCGTTCGTTACCAAAAAAAGAAAACACGAAGGATCTTTGAAACGATCTGCGTGCACTCGGAATGCGTCGGTAGCATTTCGAAGGCACTCATCGCAAATTAAAATAACTCCGATCTTGCTGTATGAGTGTGCCATTTTTTTTAAGAGCCAATGTGTGAAGGTTTTGTTTACCAACGCGGCCAGCAGACTGAGGACTGATACGCATGTTGATATTAGATTTAATCGAGATACAGTAGCGGATTAGGTTTTTCTTAGGTTTGATTTATTTTGCGAAGCCAGCACCTCGGTCATCTTAGGCCTTTGGTGTATATATTACTGAAAAAAACTGCTAATTCTTCCAAGATCTATAGAACAAGGACCACCTTTATAGATGATGCTTTCATATCGTGTCGTGTGTACTATAAAACAGTAGCAATGGGTGGCCATGTGCCAGCACAAACATGTTGATGCTCACTCACCGCAGCATCGTGTGAAGAGTCAGCAATGGATGTACCCTTATCTAACGGTTTTTAGGGTCTAACTGTCTAGATGTTGTCCATATTTGCACTAAAGTCTTCGTACAGTAATAGTCTAATCATATTAGCATATCTCCCTAAAATAATTGTAAAGTCCGGTTTTATTAGTAAAAGTTGTTCAAAGGGGTATTTAAAACATGGACGCATAAAATGGGTACACCAATTTTTGTGGGAAAACTTTTTATTTGACAGCAAAGAATAAAAAAACGTATTTTTGGGGATTCAATCGAAAGAAAATGAGACCACACATAAAAAGTTCCGACTAATAGCAAAAATGTTATACCCGAAAAAAGCAGATTTTGGGACGTATTGGTAATGCGACGATAATTTTCCGCAATTACTTGAAATTTTTCAAATCCGTAGAATTCAAACTTCTTAATAACAACAACAAAATTGGATTGTATAGGTCAAGTAGTTTTTTGAGAATCTCCAATTGTTTATCTCGAACCCCTGTCTTCCGGCCATCATTACTAGTCTATTGAGAAATATACAGGGTTCGCTCAAAATACACCTGTTCGTCTTGCCGATATGAATCACAAACCATTCCAAAAGATAAATGTTATTTTTAAGCGAAAAACAGAGGCTACGTTTTTTTTCTTATAAACAAATTCCAACATTTCGTATTTGTGAGTAAATAAAAAAATGCGCTACGATAATATTCGAAAAACATACGTTACCATACACATTTTAAAACAAAGCGGATGTGTGTATCATCTTTTGTTGCCGATTACTCACAAATACGAAATGTTTGAATTTGGTTAGAAGAAAAAGCGGAACCCATCCTTTTTGCATAAAAATAACACTTACCTTCCGGAGTGGTTTGCGATTCATATCGGCAAGGTAAACTAGTGTATTTTGCTATAAAATGTCCTTTGAACTAACCCTGTATATTTCTCAATAAACTAGTAGTAGTGATGACCAGAAGACAGGTGTTTTGGGATAAACAATTGGAAATTCTCAAAAACTACGTGACCAACCTACTCCAATTTTGTTGTGGTTATTTAGAAGTACGAATCCCACGAAATTTGAAGAATTTCAATTACCTGCGAGAAACTATCGTCGCATTACCAACGAGTGCCAAAACCTGCAGTCTGCCTCGATTTTCGCCAATAACTTCTTTGCTATTAGTCGAATCTTTCTTTGTTGT
Organism: Acanthoscelides obtectus; assembly: GCA_963669975.1. NCBI lineage: Eukaryota > Metazoa > Arthropoda > Insecta > Coleoptera > Chrysomelidae > Acanthoscelides > Acanthoscelides obtectus. Next base: position 72,322,758 of record CAVLJG010000007.1, on the reverse strand, counting down.
CGAATAGAAAGTTTTCCCACAAAAATTGGTGGACCCATTTTATGCGACCATGTTTTAAATACCCCCTTCAACAACTTGCAACAATAAAACCAGACTTTACCACTATTTCGGGAAAATTCGCTAATACGATTGGACTAATAATACATATAAGACGTGTAAGGCTGATTATGTTCCTTTCCCACATGGTCTACAGTTAAGGTCACCATGTTTCTGCAGGCCATTATGTCCTACAAGTAGGGTTGCATTTACACGTAGTTAGTTTCTACTTATTGGAAGCGAATCCGCAGCCGTATTTGGACATGGTTCCCAATATTATTCTCATGCGCACATCCAGTCAAGTGGCAATGTTTCTTGGGCTGGTTTCTCACCCATTCTTTAACTTGGTCTCTTATTCTGCTTTTTTGGTACCCTCTAGGCGGGTTCTGGGCCTATAGTGTGGACGATCCTTTTCTTGTGATTTCATCCACCATTTTAGTGTGTGCGTTACCTGAATATCCCTGGCATCCACATCAAAGTCACATTGTTGTGTTCCGCCAGTGAGTTCATTAATTGCTGGAATTACCATGTCACTTTGGAACCTTTTAACACTTTGAGTGACGCTCAGTGACGCTTGACTGTCAGTATACATGGCGATCCTTTTACTATTTTACGCTCGCTCATTTTTTACTCTTGCTCAAAGCAAGATGACATTCACGTCTGCCTGAAAAGTAGGGGTGAATCATCCAAGTGGCAAACTAAGTACCAGGATTGAACCTCTTACCTGTTATACATAATAATCACATATTTTCCATGCACTTATGATACATTTAATACATATGGCGTGAGATACTGTAGCCATAAGGAAGACGCGAGAAACACAGAGCCAATCTACTTGATGCCATTTTTGTGTAAGTTCATTCAGGATTTATCCTGTTCTAATCACGGCGCTGTGTTATTGGTCTCGCTCAATAAATATGTAGCAGTCACTCGATCCTGGAGCCTGGTTCAGTTATGAAATCTGTGCTGGATAGTTGGGCAATAAATCCCCAAGTTTCTCCTCCTCTATAAATTCCGGGATTCGTTCATATATCCGGGAAATATGCTTGCTAAGTGGAACGGAGCTGTAATAAATCCGTCAAAACAGTGTCAGTTGGTGGCTCTCGAGCTGCACAGAGTTGACTGCCGGTCCGCGTCGGCTTATTGTAACGTTCGCTTAGTTTAAAGCGGGATCGAGCAAGCGAGACATATCGACACCAGGTGGTGCCTTATACTTGCTGGACATCCTGTTTGCAATATGCAATTGAGGAGTTAAGTTTTAGGATGCCCAACTAACAATTATCACTCCTATTAGAATTATACTAAGTGACATATCAATCCGAACACCCAGTTTAAATGGTTTTATTTTAATAAAAGTTGGGGAATGTATTTATCTTACTGTAAATAACAAGTGAAAAAATTTTCAGCCTTATCAGTTGGACAGTCCGGTTTTTATACTGTTTTTTTTTTTAATTCACTAACGCTCTAAAAATGAATATTTCAGCCGCAGTAAAGAATCAACGACATCCTTTACGATCGGTTACGATGCCTAGAGTACGGAGACCTGTACGATTTCGTCAACTTAGTGAGTTTGATAGGGGGCGTATAGTGGGACTTCGGGAAGTTGGACTTTTTTTTCGGGCAATTGCAGTTAGAGTGCAAAGAAGTGTAGATACTGTGGTTAGGTGTGGTCAGGCATGGCTTCGAGAAGACCGTACGCAAAGAGCAAGGGGCACTGGACGCCGCCGTAGATCAACAGACCGTGAAGATCGCCGCCTAAGATTATTGGCCTTAAGGGGCCGTTTCTCCACTACCAGGTCCATTGCAAATGAATGGTTTGCAGAACACGGAAGACCTATTGGCATGCGAACTGTTTACCGACGAATGAGAAGTTTTGGCTTGTTTTCATACCGGCCACACTGGGTCCTCCCTTTAACTCGAGAACTCCGACGTAATAGCCTTGAGTGGTGCAGACAACGGTCACTCTGGGATCAGTATTGTCTTTAGTGACGAGTCTCGATTTTGTTTAGGCATGCACGATGGTCGTGCCAGGGTTAGAAGGCGACGTGGTGAAAGGAGGAATCCACAGTTTTTTGTTGAAAGACATGTTCATCACATTGTTGGAGTTATGGTTTGGGGTGCTATAGCTTATGGTTCCAGGTCACCTTTAATCTTCATCAGAGGTAACATAAACGCGCAGCGTTATATCCACGAAGTTCTAGAACCCCATCTTTTACCCTATCTTGACACCCTAGCAGATCCACCTTTCCAACAAGATAATGCCCGGCTACATGTTGCAAGAGTCACAATAGACTTCTTTCAACATAACGATGTCACATTGTTACCATGGCCACCAAGATCTCTCGACTTATCCTCAATTGAGCACGTGTGGGATATGATGGGTAGGAGATTGCTCAATTTGCAACGTCCTCCTCAGACTCTAGAAGCACTTCGAGAGGAGTTGGTGGTTGCCTGGAATGAGATACCACAGGAGGACATTGACTACCTGATCAGAAGCATGCCTAGGTGCGTTGGAGAATGCGTAGCACATCAGGGTGCATCCACACATTATTAAAGGTCAAAGGGCTTTAAAGCAGTGCAATCATTTTGAAATTTTTATCATTTACTTATTATGCTTCATTAAGTACTTATACAAAATTTTATTAAAATAGAGCCATTTAGACTGGGTGTTCGGATTTATATGTCACTTAGTACATATTATAAGCATGATTATACAGTATTCCTTACACAGCATTGTATACTGTAAAAACATTGGCAAAACCCTCTTAGAACAGCTATACAAGCAGAATGAGCACACCTAATAGGACACTTCAGTCATTTAGGGGGTTGTATAAGGGCTGCAGGTAACAGTTATACAACAAAAGTGTAAGCCTCTTGCAGCCGTTATAGAACATTTGCGTCAGTGCAAGATTCAGTTTTTGTCAACTATACAACTATTCTGTTACGTGATACTTTATTGCAACCAAACTATTTCTTATGTATTGTATAGACGAAGTGAAGAATATATAACTAACACAATACAGTCATCTTGTTCACTTACATATCGGCCATTGTGAATTTCATACACAGGTATATGATAAACTTCTACACTATGATATAGGGCTATTGAATTACTTGCGCAGCAAATTTTATTGTGATTATCGTGCATAGTGGTTACGCAAATTCTACGGGCTTCGTATTTGATTCATATTTTGATAATGATCAAAAGTATGTCTAGATTTTTAAGTTGGAAAACTGAACTTATCTGCGTTAAATCTTCCACAAATCCTATATTTAGACACAATTACACTAATGTTTATAACTTTATATATGTAATTTAGAACTGAAACATAATTATTTAATATCAAATAGAGGAATAAATGTTTGCCCAATATGGCGGGTGGTTGTGTATAATCATGGCATCGTCCATGTTGTCTTTAGGTTATTAGAATATTTTGGTGTTGCCTGCAGGTGTTATACAACAATTTGACGAATGTCTGAAATGAAATACCGAAGAGTCAAATGATTCACCCAGAATTTGTACCAGATCTATATCTTCTGTTTGAACAGTTGATAAAACATTTTGAACCAATATGCATGCGTTGTTTGACTTAAATCATTGGTTATGACATTTAAACAAAAAAATGACAGCAGAAAGTTAGGTTATGGTGAAGTTGTATACCCACATATTTAGCATATGTACAGCCTTTAACAGTTACTAAACAACAGTTGTATAAGTGCTTCCGTTGGGAGCAACTTGTTGGCTAAAGTAATAATATGCCCAGCAAAACAACAAGGCTCGGGTTTGTTTTATAAACGTTTCCATGGATGCCACAACACAACCATTTTGACTAACGTGCAAATATGCCGTATAAAATAGTTGTATAAACGTTTATGCAACAGTCAAAAATTTGTCCTATAAGGTGTTGTATAACTATGCTAAAGAATATTTTAAACACCTCATTTTAGAGCAAATATGTTGAAGAAAGCAAATTTGCATTCCACACAACATTAAGCCAGCATTTTGGTGTTCAGGCAACAACAATAGAGAGCTTTTATGGCTGAACGGTTCTTCTACCAAAAGCTTATACCACTACTTTGCTAGTTGGGTTTGACGCTCTTAATCAGTAGATGTTTGGGCTAACGCAATAATCCACCGTATGAGTGCATTTTCTACATTCTTCTCAGATCTGTCATCAAAAACTACATGTTCACAGGTTTCTCTGGAATTCTGATATTTTAGGATTAAGACTTGGCTGACTCAAAATTTTTGTGTATTTCTGCAGGTTCCATTGTCGAAATTGTGAATCATGGTCCGGAAAATTGTGAAAAAGTGACAAACCGTACTTTCGCTGATTTCATCAATTTTTGATGTTTTAGGTTAGTAAAAAAACGCTTGGCTGAATCAAAAATGCACATATGCATGGACTAAGTTTTTTGAGTTAGCGACGTAATGATATCCCACTTCAAAAATGTCTAACATCGTAAAAATCGGTAAAAATGCGGTTTTTTAGATTTTCATGTTTTTGCTCGTGGATCGAAAAATAACGCAGGCAAGCATGATCTACAGTGGATTCTCCTAAATTTCCATTACCTAACTAATAACTCGAAAAAAAATATCAAACATTTTTTTATCAAACCTATACATTCCACAAATCTATAAAAAATAATGATTATGTAGAACATCGGTGTTCTTTTTAACTTTTTTTAAATAGAATTCACGAAGCTTTTGAGTTCATTGGCTACCCTAGGGGATATCTTCAATCTGAAAAGTTGGCTGAGGTGATTTAATCAAATATACATTAATCTGGATTGCCACATTTGGATACCTTTGGGGCCAAATTTCATATTTAGTTTCGCCTAGAGCCTCTACACAGCACTTATCTTTTATTTTGCATCCAATGGTGTTTGAAATTTTATGAAAACATGAATGATTGAGATGTTGCTTCTTGGATTTCTATTGTTTATAATGTTTTTTGATTCACGATGTTTCGATCGATGTGGTCTTCAATCGTCATCGGGTGAACAGTACACCAAAAATGTACGGCGACTTCGATGATGTGTGAAATATGGCTAAGTACGTAGAATTACCGAAGTTGATAGCTTATCTATACTATTATCACAAAATTAAGATGTACCCTCCCCAGCCCCTCAATGTTTTCCCTCAAATTTGTTTAAAAAATGACCAGGATCTGCTGAAACGTCAAACATTTGGCCAGTTTTCGTTTTTCCGCCGCAGCCGATTTTCAAAAAATACGCCATCGTTAGCGTAGTAGCACCCTTATGTAAAAATTTCATCCAAATTTGAGCAGTACTTTCCAAATAATAGAGGATTACAGGACAGACCGACAGACATAACGACGGATGTCGATGTCACATAACATCAAAAACACTCTGTTTCTCATTTTCAAAATATTTGCGATTACAATGTTTTCTGTCCCAGTGTCATAAGCAGTAATGATATTACATCCCAACTCCTACCTCGACGACGTCGACGCAGCCTGTCATCACGTAATAAATAAAGCGATGAATAATGTAGGAGGTCAAATTTAAATTCATATATCGAATTACGATTTAATTAAAGTGAATATACGCGTGTATATGGTGACGATGGCACATTCGCAACACACCCCATCGATCTATGGCGGCCAAATTAGTTGGTGTATTGCATCAATGTGATGATATTCATACATGGCGGACTGGACGGTAGAGCGTGAGTGGAATGGCTGAAATCATCGCTGTCCACCGGAATAAGCAATATTTCATCGTAATGAACTCACACTCAACACCCAATAGCCATGTTTTTCATAGCTGTATTACGTGACTACAATCCATGTTTAAGCTAGATAAATGAATTTTCAATATTTTTGGAACTGCTTGAAATTACGGGCCGTTGCCTTGTGTTTAGCCACAAAAAATTGCCTTGGGCCACACATGCTTTTCACTAGATTTAACTGTCGCCTGGGAGGCATATACACATAAAATAGATTGAAATTCCCAAAATGTTTACTTTGCAAAGCGTCAGTAAAAGGCTATCGATACATATTTTTCTTTTGGCCAGAAGATCGTGGAGTTCTACGAGCTAGGTTACGTGTACCCTAGAAAACCTATAAAACGTCAAAGCAAACCTTTAAAATGTCATCTTGCAGACTAGGTAGTTTTACTATTAATGCATACAGCAAGCCCTTAAAATAATAAGGTATTAAGTTCCGGAAAACTGGTGTCCAGTTACGATGCTTTGCGATAAGGAGAATCCCAATGGCTCTGTACAGCTAGACAAAGAAAGAAACGAAGAACGGGTAGACAACCGACAAAAGACTTCCCTCCTTTACCAACTCAGTCTGCTCCTACATCTTTCACAAATTAATACTCATCCACTCATTGATACATCGCACACAACTACTTCACATATACAAACCTATACTACCGCTGCACCTTCTGGCTCTGCCAGCACAGCGGCGCAGTAGCTGCAACCGAGACGCATCACTCCGGTCCTGCTGATCGAGTCAGAAAAGTGGAGACACGTCAATTATCAATTTATATTCCTCTGCCATCAGAAAAGAAACATACATGCTGTCCTACGCGGTATCCCCGCGTTACTCAAAAAGGAAGAGATGGAGCAGGAGCTGGACCAGAAAGGATATACCCATCTCCATCTGATTAGATTAAAACGCAGTGGAGGCACTGCAATGCCGTTGGTAGTGGTGATACTGCCTAAAATCGAAAAATCAAACGAATTGTTCAATGAAAAAGAACTATTAGGCCTCTCAATTAAGTTTGAGGTTCAAAAGAATAATAAACTCATTGGCGAGGGTCACCGCTGCCAGAGGTATGGGCACGCACAGTCTTACAGTACAGCGCCACCCAAATGTGTAAAATGGGCACAGAACCACTTAACACATTTATGCTCCCAAACAAGACAGGAGGTACGCAAATGCGCAAACTGCGGGGACGGGCATCCTGCCAACAGTCCGACATGCAGGTTCACTCCTAAGAGGAACCTGCAGGTTTTTGCCGAGAGGTGCAATAAATCTTATGCTGAAATGACAGCCAGGTCTTCAGCTCCTGCCACTTCAGCCGCAGCTCCTGCTTTGAACTATCAAAAGGTAGACCTGGCGACCGCGCTCAAGTCACTCCGACAAATTATTACTCCTCTGATAAGCGCAACACAGGCGTTGCAAGCGATCTTTCCGCAGCCTATAGATGGCTAAATATAATAGATAGCCTGCTTTTCTCAAAATTATGTTCTGGGTTGAGAGACGTCGGTAAGAAAGGAGAATTTCACCAGGCCCTTTTGGACGAGTCTGTAGATGTGGTATTGCTGCAGGAAACCTTTTTAAAATCCGGAGATCGCTTCGTATCCGCGAATTAAGATGTTATTCGTGCTGACAGGTTGAATGGGAGAGGTGGCGGCTTGGTCGTGCTTGTTAAGCATGGTGTTGATTACTACAGAGGCACCATTGCTGAAATGCAAAGCACTGAAGCTGCCTCTGTGGTGTTCAATATGATAGGAGGCATCCCATTAAAAATCACAACGGTGTATGTGAGGTGCGGTGCTCGGCTTCAAGAAGCGGACCTGGAAATCCTCTTGTATTGCTCGAGTCCTCTCATCGTGGCAGGGGATTTCAACTGCAAGTACCGTGCATGGCATTCCAGGCTCAACCCTGCTAGCGGTGTTCGTCTGTATAACTATGTGATACGAAATGGATGCGTTGTTCACAGCACTGATGAGGCCACACACCAACCCTTTAACTGTCTGCAGGCTTTGGATATTATAGACTTCGCGATATACAGAAACTGCGGTTTCCGTGTTTCTTCTAGAATTATGTATGACATCTTAAGCGATCACCTCCCCGTTATTCTTGAGGTGGGCACTGAGGATATCTTGGACAGGGAAGCCTGCACTAGGAAACGCGTCGATTGGGAACTGTACAAATCGCTCTTGGCCGAGTTTCCTAATATCCAGATTATAATAGTTGACGAAAATGATATAGATGGCGCTCAAGCAGAGTGGACAAGATCTGTCCAATAAACACTACAGCGGGCAGCAGTACTTCCTGTGCAGCGGCTTGGCAGACCTTTCCTCTCTGTGGACATACGTCAGAAAATTTCTGACAAAAGAGCTGCAATCAAGCAGGCAAAAAAGTCTTGTCACCCTGATGATATCCGCAGAGCTATGAATCTTGTTCACGGAGTAAGAAACGTACTTCACGATTTCCGAAATGAGCAATGGAACGACTTTCTTAGAGGAATGCTTGACAACGCTACTCTCCTCTTTGGAAAATAGCGAAGACGCTCAAAAATGGCAAACGGGAACAACTTCTGCATATCCAAGGACCTGAAGGCGTAGTATTCAGGACTGAGGATAAAGCGAGAGTTTTTGCTGATGTTATGGAATAACAGTCCTCGATAAATTATGATCTCGATAACGATCTCGACGAGGAACGAGACATTGTAAGATCTGTTAGGGGGTATTTTGCTGTTAATGCCGCCGCTAGAGCTGTTGGATCCTCTCCGGAAGATTCTTCAACAGAAGCTTTGCATAGCACACCGACAGAGTCATCACCAGTGATTCCGTATTGCACACTAGCAGAGCTTCAAGGTCATATAAATCATCGGAAGGTGCGCAAAGCACCTGGAGAGGAACAGATCACCAACAAGGCTGCTGTCGTAAGAGGCAGTGACATACGTGGTAACAATAATCAACGCAACACTTAGGCTCCAACACTTTCCAGATGCGTGAAAGGTCGCTGATATCATCATGATCCCAAAGAAGGTAGGTTCGATATTTCCGCAGGCTTATCGCCAAATTCGGAATATAAATTAACATTGTATTTTTTACAACACGGCGCATTCGGGCCGAAGTTTCGCAGGGCCTAAGGCCCGTATCGTCAGTCGTCCCTAAAATTGTAGGGCGCGTTTATGGCCTCCTTGATTGTCATCCTCCTTTCTCTCGTCTGATCTAAAAAATGTATTCGAAAATCATTTTGTCAAAATTATTATGTGGTTTAATAGCAGAAAAATGGACATTACGTATCCTAAAACACATGCTTCACCATTTGCATTTCATGCTAGGCATTTACCAAATTGAACAGGTATTCAAATTATTACATTGCAAACATAAAATACCTTTGAACAGTATTGAATTTTTCAAAGAAAGTTAGATTTGCATCGTACAAAATTAAAAACCTCACGAACATACTGACAGATACGTGTCTTCTTACATTATACCATACACTGATGGAACCTCACCTCACATACGGTTGAGCTGCATGCTCATCGCATATCTTTATTTAGATGTTTTTCAAAAAGGTATTCTAAAGATGATGTTCAAGGAACCAAAACTGTATCCCACTGACGATTCACTCGCAGATCTACAAATGGCATGGCAGATATATTTCGTATCCATCATCACTCTCTGCTTTTAATTTGTCAACACCGACCGAAAAATTAAACATAATCATTATACAAGCTACAAAATTCGTGGAAGAGTATGTTCTCAGCCACATAAATCTATAATGCAGCGTCGTATTTCTATTTAGCACCAAATGTTTATGAAATTATACCTAAAGATTTAAAATACCTATTTACATTTCGGAAATTATCTCTAAAGATATTCGAACTGCTACATTCTATACCTAGGAGTGAAATTCATACACTCATAAATAGGAACATCGAATAAATGCATAATCCTCTGTGACCGATTCTTGCCCTTTTTTATAATTTGTATCCTTCAGTTACAGCTTCAAATTATTGGTCCATGCACAGGCAATACCTCCTATTGGGCCTGTTTTTATTTTATATTTATTTACTAATATTACTTCTTTTTTGCATTTGCGGAATAAATATTATCATTTACGAGCAAAACAAGGGACATTCGTGATCCAATGAGTATGAGAGCTTTTTCCAATTCCCGCTGTTGTTTTACGGCACATAGGTTTTGTTGCTTCTGAAAATGAAAAATCCAATTTCCAGTATACCCTCCATATTTTGGAAGACAGTTTTTTCATAGAAGAGAATTTATTCTGTGCCTTAAGTATTAGCAGTATACACAAAATTAATCTTGGCTGCGTTATGACCCTTCTAGTTTTTTTATTGTCACAAGTCTGTTTTCCAAACTACGATCTCTGGCTCGTGGGTTGAGTTCATCATGTTTTCAATACACAGCGGTGCTCCCCAAGCGTACAAAGGCCCCTAATAGGGACCCCTTCTCATAGACCCAGCTCACAGTCAGCTCCATTCTCCATTGCGGCTAGTAGTACGCGACTACGTGTGCAGGTTACTTTCAGAATACATAATTAAAGCACGGCATATACAATGCGACACAGCGAAACGACCCTCGTCGATATGCGCATCCACCTCTTGGTGCAGGATCGGCAAGCTCGTCTTTTATCTTGGAAGCGATCCGGTTTCAAAATGATTGTCGTACAGAAAATGCGTCAAGCTTTTGATTTTTGTATTCATGTTGCTGTGCAAACACTTCAAGTTCAATCCGCGAGGCACATCCTTGCAAATATGCTTTTTTCAATGTTAACAATATCCTCTCCGATGAGAAATGGTCCGCTGGATGTAACTATGATTTCTGTCTAGGTCAAATTGGAAGCTTTCACCAGCAAAAAAGAGCGCATTTATACATGACGTCCTGAAGGTTAGGACATACCTATTTAGAAAAAACTACGTTTGTAACAACACAGCTACTGCACGGTGAAACAACAGCGAAAAGTAAAAAAATAAAATGATTGAGAACACCGTTCATCGAAAAGAAATTTTGAAGAAAGTATTGTTCAAAGTTGTCTGCGACACTAAGCACTTGATTTCGCCCCAAACAATAAAAGAACTCTCGAAGGTTCTTCAAAAGCGATTCGCATGCACTCGCGAAGCCTTGGTAGCATTTCAAAGACACTCAACGTAAATTAAAATAATACCAGCGCGGCGAGCGCTTGGATAGAGTACTGATCCGCATCGTATTTGTTCACCTTTGATCTGATCGAGGTACAGGTTTCCAAGATTTATATGTCTTGTAAAGGGACTTTGTAAGCGTCTGTATACTGCATTAACTGGAGGACAGTGTTCTTCATAGATTCCTTGTAGTTAGAGGAACAATTATTTTATAATAGAAGCATCAGGGTTCCATTACTATTGACAAGTATTACATTACTACAAGTAGTTCAATATCCTTACTTGCTTTTGCATAATTACTTATCACGTGCGATCTAAAAGGTACTGGCAAGAACGGTTTAGTTTTACATTTTTTTATACTCGTAAATTTCGAGAATTTAAAGGGCCCATCTGCCAGGAATCTTTGCCTCCCCAAGTTCTTAATACTTTTAATCAAATTGACGCCAGTAAACTGGTATGTCACTACGTCCTCGAAATATCATATTTTGAGAAGCTCACCGAAAGCTATTGCAAGTGGAAGTTAGCCACGCTGCCGTCTCAGTGTCATGCATATTCGCTCCAAGATTCTGAGTACAGGTTCGTGTCCACAAAAAAAAAGATAACGGATTCACTCTGTACATCCTAGGCAATTCTGGACAAATATACTTTGAATATGCATCATGATTTCTGAGTCAACTTTTATACGCCCTGGGATCTTCATTATTTGACGTCCATGGGGGTCCTTCAGCTTCAACATAAAGGTCGTAGAGTAGAATTAGTACCAGTAAGAAATAGTATTGTTAATTTATAACAACTGAAGATATGCTCTTAGTAGGTATGTGTCACATATCGTACAGTCTGCTGATGTAATAAAATAAACATAATTGAGGAAAACGAATTTTGATATTATCCCCTCTGACTATGCATGGTGTACAATGCAATCTGGACAACTTCCTGACCTGTAGCCATTACTGTTCGACTGCTCGACTCTTACAAAGACCCTAAGACGTCTTTATAATGACTTCGACGTTGCTGCGGCAATCTCGCTGTCTTCGAACCGGACCCATCACTGGTAAAGTGCTGGAAAGACACTATTGGCAGAATGACCTGCGTACACCTTATTAGAAACATGTCTGATGTTGTTGCAAGCAGAAGTAGCAGTATTACCTGGATCACACGTTTGTTACTAATAATAAGTTTTTCTCCGATACTATATCTGCAACACTTACAACCCCCTATCCCTTACAGCATTTTTTTCGGTAAGGAGACAAAGTGTATACACGCTGCCCCAGAAAAATGAAGCAAGTGATGTTGCTAGAAGGACTTAAATAAAATTGAACATATGCTTTCGCAGGTTGCCTGTAAGTGGACAGTTGCCCTAATATTTAGTAGCGTTGTTGTGTAGTTATGTATATGCTGTGAGTACGTGTGCGAGTTAGTTCCGGAATACGTAATTAAAGTATCCCGCCAGTCCCTTATGATGTACAAAATTGCGCTGTTGTCGGCAAACAATGAAGTTTAATGAAAACCGCGTATATACGCGAAGGACCAACCAACGCGCGGACGCTGTATATCGCTGTTCTAGTCTGCCATGTTTCGACCTCTACAAGGGGTGCTATAATGATATCGCTCTATACAGGACTTACATCTCTGACAGGGTGCTGTTTTGAATGGGTCGTGTTCGTTGTAGACATGCCCTTAATGTGCTGTTACACGCGATACGTTTTAAATTCTATAGTTTGTCATGTGTGAGCATCAGCGAAATTCAACCTTCAAGACGCCCGTTATGAACGCGGAAAGTTTCTTCTTCAACACAACATTCGCGGTCCGCATCTTCAATCTTTGGAGCAACATGTATATGTATTTTAAAGTGCTATATTGTCTCTGTGTTTCTGTATGGTGGACCTTACTTTTACATTTAAAGCGGAGTTTGGATCTTCGAAACCTCACGCATAATAAGAATCTCTTCGATGGATGCTTACACACGAGGAGGTCCAAATATAGAGCACCCACGAGTAGCTTTGCCAGTCGCGATACTGGCGACAATACATAAAACAACGTTGATTATGGTTGATTATGGTGGCAGAGACGGAAAGCCGACATCTCCTATTCAGCCAGTAAGGAGTTTCCCAGGTATGAGAAAAAAATAGCATTCGCAAAAAAAAGAAGAAATATTTGTTGTGAACATTGTCATGTAAGTTCTTAGCCGGAAGCTCGCTTCACGTTATTTACACGTTTAGAAATTCACCCTATATCGTCGAAAACGTTAGGGGTCCTTTGTCGAAATAAGCAGCGCTCCAATTCCCTCGGTCTCCTGCGTGTATGTCACCTGCTTCTCGCCTGGAAAAAGTTGGGGCTCTGATAAACGCCGCTTCTCGTAGGCTCATTTGTTCTACCTGCCGCCCCACGTAATATAGGAGTATATCAGAAGTTGGGCGGCAGCAAATTTGTCTGCGAGAGACGTTGTCAAATTTTGTGCCTGGATACGGGGCGGTTCGAGTTTGTCTTTCGTGGGTATGGGATATCATTCATCTTACAGTATAAACCTCTATAATATTGCTTTCCTTGGACTAATTAGCGATGCTATAGGCCACTGTGATAACGGGTGGTGATTCGGATGGAGATATTTTTATAATTCTGACCTACGCTGCTTCGCAGTGGTTGATTCTGGTGAGAGTTCTGCTTCCGTTCGTTGTTTCATCCGCGTCGTACTCACCATTGACAATAGGCATAAAATGATACCGTGCACGGTTGTCCAGACTAATTTATTGGTTTTGAATGGCTGATGAGGTGAACTGAGATAATTTTATAGCTCCAACATAAAAATGCCACTTTGCTCATGAAGTCGCAGTCGGTCAAATCACTAAGCACTGTTACTGGATTCATTTTGTCCTCAAAGCATATAAATCCATTCGGAAGGCCCGTTACTGTGGAACACCCTATACAATTATTTGTTGGATCGTGTAGGGTGGATACAAGCATGGACAAATAGAACACACAAAGCAATGCTAGTCTTCTGCGGAGTACAATACGTATTCTTGTAAAGCTGGTTTGAGGAGAAGCCCAACTCATCATAAAAGAAATCTTAGACGTTCTAGAAGTAAGAGGATAAAATGGAATCAGGTAAAATGGTGAATACAGTTTTCCTACGTATTGTTGTTAGAAAAGAGATAGATTCGCTGCATATAGGAGGAAAAATGTGGGAATATATCGTGGGGGATCAACAATCCTAGGATAAGTGGGCACAGGTGTAGCTTAGGGATGTTTTTAGTACATTAGCACATTTAGTTCTACACGTATAGGCCTCAGGCCATAGGAATTACTACACGAATCTGCTAGAGTTGGAATGATTGAGTGGCTGAACGTCTTTTGTTTCGTAGGATTTTTATTGGAGCTAGGAGAACGACTTAGTCGGGAGGTATGACACCTCTATTATCAGTTACATCAGTTTTTCAAAAAACAAGTATGAGAATTTAAGCATTTTTTTGTATCAAAGATGAGAAGAAAGTATTTTAAATATCATTGTAACTGAAATCGCCACAATACAGCAGAAAAATCATGGTAACATTCGATACAGTTCCACTACAGTTTTCGCAAGATAGTGTAAAGTACGTTACGCATCTACCACAAGCGACTTGTGATGATCAAAATAATGTATTTGCCTTTACAGTGATTATCAAGGCGCGTAAACGTATTATGGTACATTGTGACTTTAAAATGACGTTGCATGGAAAATATCAAGCAAAAATACATTTCCTATAGAGTCACTCTAATGTTAATGCTGCTGTAAGAACCTTTACGATGTTATCACAGGTACAGTTTATGTAATTTTATCATGCTCTTACAATTGATAAATAATGACTATGTTTTATGGAAGAACATTGTATCATACGTTACAGTGATTATACAGCTAAGTGTACAAGTTTTCATCACATTTTAAATACCCGTTTTTTGCTTTTTGCATGAGTTTTTCCAATTTATTTCTGAAAATAGCGTTAACCAACGACCAATCTTTACAAAGCCACAAAAATGTTTACCAAGTTACCATGCATAGTGTCAAAAAGCTTAGTCAAAGTTGGTAGAAAAGTGGTATGGCTCTGCTGAAAACTTGACTTTTGTCAGTTACCATGTTCTTAGATGCATGTATCGAACAAGTTAACGAAATCATGCTTCAAGTTAAAATAATTTGGACAACTATAAATGACTGTTTGGGTCTGTCAGAAATTCATTGATGGTGAAACCGTATATTTATTTTTGTAGCATTAACCTTTTAGAGTGAAGCAGATTTTTTTTAAATTAAGAAAGACTAAACGGCAATATGAAAACAACGCGATATCGATGATTGGGATTTTTAAGCACTTAAAGCATCAATCTTAACATATAGAGCCTTAAGCTTGTCTAAAATGTGTACTAAGAACCCAACCTTACCGCCTCATGGACCTCAAAGCGGATTTTTGGCGAACCTTCATAATATGCGCCTTAGGATATTGTGACTCCAGCCAACAGTTACAGATTCCTATCTAGAGACAAGTATAACGTCTCTCCTTGATCGTAGAGCATAGGATTGGTATCTTTGCCTAGTGGGGATATCGTGAGATACTTCTCCATCACAGAGGGTGGAAATTTTGAGTTCTTCTGTTGCAGCAAATTATGCTTAAACAGGTTCTGTTTTACATTTTTCGACTTTCTATAATGATTTTTACTTCAAACTAAATAGTGTATACGGACTTATCTTCCACAGCATCCATTATATGTAGATATAGGTACCTACTGTATCAATGCTATGTTACTACGAAATGATTATTTAAACTCCATGCAGCATATCACCAAGATCATACAGCCAGTCATGATACGCGAATGTAAATGGAAACAGTGGATTTGTGACACCTGTCCAATTGAAAAATAGACCTATAAGTTTACTCCCTATCCTCTGATTTGCCAAATCACACAGATTAGATATTATTTTACCAGTAACACCACTGGTAATGTATGATTTTTATCGTAGAGAATATGATGTTTCCAAGAGACTACTCACTCACAAAATAACAATAAATGGCTAACATGAAGGTCCTTGATATTTCCAAACTATGCTTCTTCTTCTACAGCAAAACTTGTTCATAGGGTGCGTGTGAATTATACATGCTCTTTACACCAGCTGGACTACTTGTTGGCTATCATTTCGTTGCTGATAAAAATCCTAAGTCATAGGCAATCAGTAATCATCGTAGTAGCGCTAGAATACTAGCAAGTTGAGTATGAGTTGATGGTCATCCCCTAATAACGTATGTCCTGAAAGTTTTGGCACAAAATTCATTGGCTTTAATTTTACCAAACACAAAAATAATATCAAGTTGCCTTTGGATAAAATCGTTTGTTCAGTTACTTTACTGTCAGTTGACTTTTATTTATTTCGGAGTTTTCGATTTAAGATGTACAAATTAGAAATACAAAAAATGTATCTACAAAACTGAAATCTGCCTAATATTCCAGATGAAAACATTTTACGCAGAACCATTTATCGAACAATAGCGAGTGCGAGCAGGAAATACCACGTTTGAATTTCCCACACAGTGGAACACCACGTGCATTTATTGCACAGAGGTCAGAGACGTTTGTGAGAAGAGCAAAAAATCAGGTTGGATCTTCTAAAAGTACGATATTGTTGGAATTGAGGAGGAATGATCTTAAATATCGAAAGAGACTTAAGTGCTCCAAATACTCTCAAGCGCAACTCCTTCATATTCTACCAAGATGCTGTCGTCAACTGAAGCGGATACACTTTTACAATTGAAAACTCATTATTTTACAGGATAAACAGTATGTAACCTTGAGTAATTCTGAAATGGAGGTAAACGACGGATTTTATACGGACAAAGTAGAAGAATGCCCTGGCAATGTTACAGACAAACATAAAGCATAAGTCGCAGATATAATCATTGTCTGGTGCGCATTTTCTAACACAGGTGTATCCCAATCTTTTCTGGGAAGAATGAATGAATGAATGAATCTTGAAATTAGAGGCATTCCGGGTACCATACGGAGCCAGTGCATAGGCCGCTTAAGCGGGCCCTTATGCACCTCTACATTCCTTAGATCACAAGCCTCGCGCTTTTAGCGAAGTTGAGAATCGCTTTGAGTCCAAGCTCCTTGACGTTCTGAGGGTCCAAAGTAATGGACCCCACTATAGTCTGCCTATAGCAGCTCAGAGATTCACAGCGACACAAAACGTTCTGAGAGTGTTGTATTGCAACACACGTCTCCATTTTTCTCGTAGCTCTATGCGCAGTCACTCCTAGAGCTGGCTCAGGACTAACGAGCTTGCTGGCTGATCCTGTCTTCGCCAGAGTGTCCGCCGTCTCATTGCCCCTTTTGGGAAGAGTGAGGGGTGAAGCTTTGAAAAGTCAGAGCTAAATTGATACCTGCCTTTCCAAATTGATCCAGTCTGTCCACGAACCTCATGACCAGTTCATCTTTTGGCCAGACCTAGCATCATTCCATTACTCAAGAGATACCCAAAACTGGCTTTGACAGCACAAGGTACCTTTTGTTCCCAAAAAACGATAACCCTCCAAACTTGCGTAGGCTCGCTCAACAGAAGATTTTTGGGCTTTACTGTCTAGGAAGGTATATCACGGAGGCTGGGAAGCCCAAGATGAAGAACAATTAAGACGGAAAATTTAAGAAAAACTGAGAGAAATTGATCTGAATTCCGTCCTGGACCTTATGAGAGACATTCGAAAAGGGTTGCGTCTGGTGGAGCAGAATGGGTCACTCCACAAAATTCGATAGTACAGTTTAGTTAAGCATTGGGTTGTAATTTATGATAATCAGTCAGTGTTTCATTAAAAAAAAGAAATCGATGAATATTTTGTGGCAAAGCTTTTAGAACATATGTTATCAGCCGGTGCAAAGGGTTAGAGCTTTCAGTTCGTGCCGGTCCTGTGCAAACTTTTTAACACGGTTGTAGCGTCCACTTAGCGTGCGCAATATGCGGTTTCATACTGGAACAAATGTTTTGTAATTAGATTTTTAGGACTGGCGACGAAACAATTTGTAAGCGTTGATCTTACTCGCGATATGGACTGGGACGACCATTGAATGTCTAATGACACGCAACAGCTGTTGCCCAGCAAACTTTTGAATTTCCTGTTACTTTTTTGCACTCTGCTCCCGTTGCATGATTTCAGGGGAATTGTTTAAACAAATGCGCCATGAGATACAAAGAAAGTAAATGTTACCAACATATGAAAGTAAAGTAGTGATAAGTAAAGTTCTTACCATAACCTTAATATTCCACCTATAGATGACTTACCTGAAAGAAGAAAATTAAAATTAGGAAAATAAAGCTTGGATATCAAATATGAGAATCGACTATGCAGAGTAACCAAAATTGTATTTATTTGTATTAAATTGAATCATTCTCAAAACGCTCGTAAGTCACACAATTTGAATTTTTCTGCAGACAACGAACGCTGTGTCATTCACAAATAAACCAGATATGAAGTTTCTTTTTGTGTTTTGAGTCTTTCAGCTGTTCTTTTCGGTGACCTTTAAATGAGCTTGACTTTGATGTGACGCGTAATGTACTAAATGCTTAGTGCAATAAAGACCCTTTATTATTATTATTATTATTATATTTGCGGGACCCTAAGTCGAAATTACCTCAAACTCTACAAGACACTCTGATGAGCAAGACCTAGTATATTTTGCACATGATACTTGCTACGAATGAAAATCAAACTATCCTCTTTACATTTGAGGAGGGGCTAAAAGTCAAAAGATGAAATGTGAGAATGTGATTGAGCTGAGCTAGCAGTAAATAAGAGGTTTGGCTAATAACTATAGATTGACACCATTAAAAAAAATAATAAGAAGTTGGTGTGCTGGTTTATTAAGCAAATAAACCAGC
This sequence comes from Acanthoscelides obtectus, assembly GCA_963669975.1. Taxonomy (NCBI): domain Eukaryota; kingdom Metazoa; phylum Arthropoda; class Insecta; order Coleoptera; family Chrysomelidae; genus Acanthoscelides; species Acanthoscelides obtectus. The sequence continues at coordinate 72,303,956 of CAVLJG010000007.1, read as the reverse complement.
ACAAGAATATGGTACTGAGGAATGGTATATTGGGTTGGAGGAGGAGACTTAGGGGTTAGGAATGGTTTGTTTAGGGTCAAATAGGCTTATCTCTACTGGATAGCATGTTAGTATACCGAAGCAGTCTAAATCATCGCGACTTATATAAGTAGCTTAAAGACACCTTGTAAATCCGATTCTTTGACCTGGTTAGCAGCAAGGTTAGCAGAACTGAGAAAAAATGTCTCAGGCAGATTGTTCCACGATCTCGACGGCCTAGGAGCGAAGAAGTAGAATAACAGACCAGTTCTAGCTGAACGAAGCTCGACATAGTTGTGATGGAAGGCAAAATCCTGGCGGACTCGTCTGGCAAGCTATCATGGGGAGAGTTCTGATGAGCTAAGCCCATCGACACAGCTGTAGAAAAGACCTAGATCGCTGACGAAAGGGTACTGAGACCGTCCGGTAGAGTAGTGACATCGATCAGTCAGACATCCCTCTTCTGAACAGCATCAAGTACGGACAATGCAGTCAGGGTGGCAGCACCCCAAGCATGTGAGTAGTAGTCACTCGAGCCTGGGCCTTATCTGGACCATGATCAGAGTGGGGAAGTAGTGCATGGAAGCATTTTTATTTGACTATTATTCCAAAAACAATTCGAGGCAGAAGCCGCCCAAATCGACATAATCCGTTCGTAAGGAACATCATATTTCTTTTCAATGCTAGGAGACTTCCTGCTGCCTAGCTCACCGTGTACATCCGACAGTCGTGTTCCAGCAGACAGCCCCGCCTGCCGACGGCACTCCAACAGGTCAATAACAAACTGGGTCACTTGGCGGCCCAACGAAACATCTGTTTGCAGGAAAGAACCGCCCGCGGAACGGTCATTGGATAATATGCAACCAATCGTGAAAATTATTATAATTTCCGCTGCACTAGGACTGGCCAAAATTAGCAAACGGGTGGGCGAAACGTCACCACCACCACCACCACCACCTGGTTGCTAGACGCGATTCAGCGCAGACAGGGAAAGTCCGGTTGCAGGTTGGGGTAGGACAGACGATGTTGACCTTGAGGTTAAGTGCTTGGTTTTTTCCATTTTTAAGGTCCAATTTTGCTATTGACCCTTAGAGAAAATGTAACCAATTATTAGCAATGAATCTAATTGATATCCTTGATTTTTCTAAAATATTCCACAACGTAGCGAAAAAATATGCGATTTAAGTTATAAAGGCCGCTAGTCAGTTTAACCTATACTCTGCCTGAACAGATTAATAGACAAGACAAAAAAAATTTATTGAAAAAACTGGGATGAATCGTGTTAGAAAACAGACATAAAGTTTATCTCATCCAACAGTTAAAAAACACCTTCTAAGTATGTTTATGGAGGAATTGGAAACATCAGGTTCACAAGCACCTTCAGAAGCCTTACACATAACATAAAGTTACAATACTAACAATGAATTTGTTTGTTGTTTGAGAAAAGGACAATCTAGTTCCATTCAACAAATTTCATAAAAACTTAGCAGCTAAGAGTCGTCTACGTTTGATTAAACTAGATAGATTGTATCTACATAGAAATATGTCATTCCGTACGCCCCTTTCATGGTGCACTCGATCGTCCTTAAACTCTAGGTGCACAAAACGTCGTTGGGTTCTCTGAATGTGATTACAATGTATAACACAGGTACAAGATAACCGAACAATATTCTAAAGTAGATCTGATAAAAGCATTAATATATAAAAATTAATATATTAGTGTTATTGAATTGCCGACTGTTTGATAACAAATCCAAGATTTTTATATTCTTTAGCTATAATAAATTACACGATCAAACGAACTGTAAGTGGTGTTCGATCTTAATTATGTGAAGCCCTCGTCGAAGTAATTATTTAGAATACATATCGTAGTAACCTCGTAGTAGTACCCAACCGCCACGATTTCAAAGCGCGCACGCAGAGAAGGAAAGCGGCACCGCGCCCCCTCCCCCTACATTTCCCCGTCTGGCCATGCATAAACCTTAGTAGTAGTTATGTTCCGTCCTCGTCGAAGTAAATATTTAGAATACATATCGTAGATGTTCAAAGCTAGTTGCAACAACATACTACTAACGGTCTGTAATAGTAAACCATAGGTTGTACACAACTACACAAATTGTACGCAATGTATGTGTCAACTAAATGTACATTTCCATTGTAACAGTTCAGGTTAAGGCTTTTAGCAACGGGAAATATGACGTATTTGGTACAAAAATTAAAATCCATTTCATGGTAATGAGCAAATAACGTAATAATATAGTTATGTTTAAGGTGTGGAGACTTGCTTCACCTCAAATGCCGCTTGAGCAAAGGTATTATTTACCATAAAAGGTTTGTGATGTATCTCAGAAAACGCACTTCAGCCCGCCGTGAGCCTGTGACTACTATAATTTAGCCGGCGGAGAGGTAGACGCATTTCATGTACTGTGGGTTTTCAATTGCGACGCTCTGCTAAAACCGACTTCATCCATCTGGGAGCCGAGGTACAATGATAAGGTTACTGTACAGTGACAAATAAATGCTTTGCGTAAAGTACGGTAAAAGTTAAGTGGTTGACACGTGAGCGACCCCGAGAATTTTAAAAACTCAGAACTCCCAATTTCAGTATTATTCAACCCAATCCGGATGTTGTCTGTTTCAATTAGTTTGCACACTCTGACCTGAGGTTAGAGCTAGCGGTGTTGCTGATTTCCTCATCCAAATATCTACAGAGCTTGCCAGTAACCCCTTTGGTTGGTTGAGAACCACAGTGTCTATATTTCAGTTGAGATGGCCTCAGCCTGTAAATGCCCTTCAAAAATGTCTGCATCGTTACTAAGATTTTGGGTAAAAGACTGATAGCTCAAACAATTATATCTGGATCTCTTATCACCTGTAAGGCAAGAAACCCCAAGGTAGGAAACCAGACATGCATTTCTTCCCGACAAAGGTCCTACCGTAATCTAAGCGCACAATACATGATGGATTATCGATGTTGATTGGAATGACAGCTTTCCAGTGACGATAACCAGGGTACGCTTACGAATTATTGGGAGCGGCGTCCTGGGTCTCTCCATCAGATCCTTGCGTTACTTCTAGAAGTGAAATTTCAGAGACACCGAATACTTGAACCACAATCAGGACGATGACAGGTGCAGCTCATACTCCGTTTCCACGTCCCACTGACGCAAGTGCTCATCTGCACCAGTATTACTCCTAGATTTTATATTTGACGCGAGGACAGCAAGATTTATCTCTTTACACAATTGCCGTAGTTTTCCCGCAACCTGGTCCAGACGTGGAAACCAGAAGCTCTCCATCGTATTGATGTAGGATGGGGTAAATATGCTACAGCCCATGCATTCGGTAGCAAAGCATTCACCACAGAAGAAAACTGTCAGTTGTTCTTGATGATTAGCATGTGGGATCTTCTCGGGTGACCAGAGACTCCTCCCTGGCCAAGGAATGTCCCAGTCTGAGAAATTATACAACAAGAAATTGAATAACTCAATACCTCTGACCGCATCTGCCAGTTTCTTTGAGGCCCAGCCAAGGTTGACCTTAAGTTATATTATATTAGAGGCATAGTAGCGTTAAAATTCCCTTGAAAATTTTACAAGGCAAGAAATTTCACTCGTTAGTGTATAGTCGGCTGTAACGAAATGAAAGACAAGCTGACACCAAGATCCCGATGTTCACCGCCAGGTGCCCTTACTAGGTTTAGTAATGTCTGCATCGTTCGCTCAAGTAAAGTTACTTTCTTTCTGTCACAATTTAATATTGACCCTGAAAGTGCTCAATTCTTTCTTAAGGTATTCCATAAATGGTTTTATTAACTTGGTGAACACATAATGGGTATAATTAACCCTAAACGGTACAGCATTGTATTGGAAGAGCTGTCCCTTGAATATGAATCTGAAATATATTCTATCACTTTCCCTAACGGGTACCAAAACCCCTGCATATTCCAAATCTAGATTCGTTAAGAAAGTATCTCTACGGAAAAGTCCGATCTCAGTTAAATAGCCTAGACTTAAGTGTTATATGCCTATAAAAAAACAGTCTTGAGGTAAGGAATAAAACGTGTTGACCCATCAGACTTGGGGACAAGAAAAAGTTGGATAGATGTTGGTTTTTAGTTAGCTCAGCGTTTTTACTGATAGCACCGCAGCTAAGCAATTCATAGATGGACTAATGAGATTCAGCTATGGCGAAGTGCTAAACTAGTCGCCATCTGAATGGCAAGTGACCACTTGATTCCAACTAAGGACTTTAGCGCCACTCCTAAGCCTCTGCCATTGATGATGAATACGCGTTAATGTCCATGCTGATCTACACATCTCCTCTGCAATAGTGCGTTGATGTTCTCAGTCCGTTTTCTGGCCTTTTGGCGTTCAGGTGCTGCTCTGTTTATCTGATTTCTATTTAGAATTGACTTACTTGGTCAGATCTACACCGAAGAGCAAGATATCACTGAAAACCTCTGTCAGAGTACTCCTGAGTTCTTTGCTTTAATGTGAATATCTGTCTCCTCTCCCTTCTTTGAACCTAGAGGATAGAGTATTGCCACTTGCAGTTAATAAACAGCTCACATGTTGCTGTACACAGTCCAAGCACGCATACCTGAGTGCGACAATTTCTATTATGGCTTCGGTTACCTCAGGGTTCACCTTAGGTGGCTAGAATTGATCAGAATTTATTCATCTATTGTCATCAACAAGATCTGCCCTCGAAATGTCAGCCTTGAAAAAACGCGCGAACATTAATTATACTAAGGTCGCCGCGTCATCTATTGAAACAGACTACATGGCTTTTAAGGCCACACAATCCAGAGCACCCTGCTGTTCGAGTGCCACCTATGTCAAATGTAACGTTAATCGGGCATAATGATATTTAACTTCCGTTATTACTGAACATTAGAACTTTGGTGGTTTCCTAACCGGAGATGTTCTTCATACGTACAGTCCTGTTCCATAGTTATCACTAGCCATGCGGATTTTTGCTATCACAAGCAAAATGTAACGCTAGTCTGCCATAGATGTACCTAATTTCTATATGTTGTTAATGAAAAATAGTACTCTATCTGTTATTAACGAAAAATGGTACCTTAGTGGTTTCCTAAACTGTCATGTGCATTCTGACAAAGATATTCCAAGGTTATCACAAACCAAATGAAATTTGCTACCACAGGCAAAATGTAACGCTAACCTCGCATAAGGTGCCTATTCTTTATCTGGTGTTAAGAAAAAGATATATACTGGATGTTTTCTAACCTGAAATGTTCATAATTATACACCTGTTCCACTGTTATCACAAACGACGTGGAATTTGCTATCACAAGCAAAATGTAACGCTAGTCTCGCATAGATGTAGCTAATCTCTGTCGTTCATTAATGAAAAATGGTAATTCGGCTTCTTCTTAACTTCTCATGTGCATCCCTACAATATTGTTCCATAGTTATCACAAACCAGATAGAATCTGCTATCTCAAGCAAAATGTAACGCTAGTCTCGCATGGATGTAGCTAATCTCTGTCGTTCGTTAGTTAAAAATGGTATTTCGGTAGTTTCCTGAACTGTCTTGTGCATTCTTATTATGATGTTCCAGGGTTATCGCAAACCAGATGGAATTTGCCATCACAAGCAAAATGTAACGCTAACCTCACATAATATACCTAATCTATGTCTGGTAATAAGGGAAAAATATATGTTAACAACGTCCTAGCCTGCCATGTTCAAACTTACAGTCCTGTTCCATGGTTATCACAAACCAGGTGAAATCACAAGCAAAAGAGAAAAGATTGTTGACCATACCTTGTAGCTACGTGGCCCCAAACGCTTTCAGTGTTGTTATTTGTGCAACGAAGTTCAGTATTGAGTCATTTGTCCAAACATCTTCATTCGTCCTTGGTGTGGACTATCACAAGCTAGGTCCATGTTGCTATCCCAAGCAACCGAGTCTAAGGTTACCACGTTGTCCCAAACGTCTTCGTTCGTCCTTGGTGTGGAGCTGACTATCCCAAGCCAGGTCCACCTTGCTATCCCAAGCAACCGAGTCCAATGCTTCAGCGTTATCCCAAACGTCTTTGTTCGTCCTAGGTATGAAGTTGGCTATCTCAAGCTAGGTCCAGGGTGATATCCCAAGCAGTAGTGTCAGAACGTTATCCCAAACGTCATGCTAGGCACAATTTCACAATTTGCAGCGCCGGTGAGGCGTCTATACTAATATTCATTTAACTTGCACATAAAATAGATCGGTTAGTTGACAGTTGCCTGATGGTGACGCCCCTTCAGAAAAAGAGGCGTGCACGTTACTTTCTAATTTTGGTCGGCGACGAAAGGAACCTTCAGGCGACCGTCGGACGGTATCTCGTTCGACATTGCACATCTACCTTCTCTCCTGTTTTCTAATACTAAATGCAGCGGATCCTTGACACTGCACTAAACGAAGCACGAAAATGAGGCGCGCCGATTAACGTTCTTGACGGTCGGGCACTATACTACAACTATTTAAAACTGTAATGACTCATACGCGTGATCAACACGTGATCGGAGCTCGATCCCGGCTTCCTTCCAGTACAGCCGTATAGCGTACGACATATGTCGTTTCTGTGGCTTTGCGGTGGTCAACAGCACAGACAGAAATGGAAATAATGGCTGATTGTTCTCCGCCGGTAGAACCAATGAAATCAAAGACGCGCCTCGACCGGCAGACTCATAGGCGTCGGCAACGCATTGGAACGTGTTTCGTTGAGCGATCGCATATTGTGTGTTTTTATAAGAATTGTTGTGTGATTGTTATTGTTGTGGTTTCTGTGGTTACTGTTTTGGTTATACTTAACCATGGAGAGTATACAAATGGCACGAGTGGAAGTACTGAAAGCCAGGGAACAAGTAGACGGCTTCGTAAAGCACTGAAGAGGGACGCGAAAGAAATCGTGCTCAACGTGTTCAATTATCTGAACAGATCTATGTCGCAGGGAGATGCACTCGCGCGTTGTGAAAGTATGACAGGCGTTCCAGAGTGGACCATTCGCAGGGTGGTACATGAAAAGAAGAAAACTGGAGCTACTACTGATCCAAAGTTTAATTTGAAGGGACAAAAGGCCGTTAAATTGGTTGGCGATAGCAAAATGGCGTTAAGGCGAACCGTACATTCATTCTTCTTTAGGAATGAGATACCAACCCTCAAGGCTGTACATGCAGCGATCAAGGAAAATGAAATTATACCCCAAATGAGCGTCGAGGTAATGAGGAAATCCCTGCACGAAATTAATTTTCGTTACGAAACGCGTAATCGGAAGTCAGTATTGATAGAGAGACCTGAAATAGTCGCCTGGCGTCGAAAATACCTACGCGAAATAATTTAATATAGGCGACAAAGCAGAAAAATCTATTATTTGGACGAGACATGGGTAAATGCAGGTCACACAGTTAAAAAAACCTGGATAGACAAAAACGTAGTGAGTAACCGACAAGCAAGCATTGAAGGTTTGTCAACAGGTCTTCGTGGACCGTCAGGGAAAGGTCAAAGATTGATCGTAACTCATATTGTTAGCGATAGTCGCTTTTTAGAAGAGTGTGACTTGATTTTCGTCTCTAAGAAAGGAGGTGATTACCATGACGAAATGAATGCCAGCTGCGTCGAGAGCTGGTTTCAAGGGGTGATTCAGCGAGTTGAGCCCAACTCTGTGATCGTCATGGATAATGCTTCCTACCATAGTCATCGAGCCGAACGTGTACCGACCATGGGATCTCGAAAAAGTGACATGCAGCAATGGTTGCGCGAAAAAGGAATCCCGTTTGACGATTCATGTGTGAAAGCGGAATTGTATGAAAAAATTAAACAGCACAAACCTGCGAACATTAGTTACGTGACTGATAAGATGGCCCGTCAATGTGGTGTCACTGTGCTGCGGTTACCGCCCTACCACTGTGAACTGAACCCAATAGAGCTCATCTGGGCTCAAGTGAAGGGTTATATTGCGCGCCATAACACAACCTTCAAATTACCAGACGTTAAGGTTTTACTTGAGACTTCCATACAGCTAGTATCGCCCGAAGCTTGGCAGAATGCTATCCGTCATGTTGTGAAGGAAGAAACAAAAATGTGGCAGCTTGACCACCACATCGACACCATCATAGAGCCAGTTATAGCCAATTTCAACGAGGAAAGCGATAGCGACAGTTTATTACTGTCAGATGTAAGTGGAAGTGACGATGAATAAAGGTAATTCCCAAATTTTTAGTTACAATATGTTTCAAACCACTCTTTATTAAGCATGTGACAAATCTAGTTCACCCATGTTAAACATTCATACCCCGCTTATGAACAGCCGACTACTGGTAGTTAAGTGATGTTCAAGTGAACAAGGAATGATGGTTTATGGCCGGCCAGAAGGGAGACAGGTAGGGGGAGAGGGCGCGGTACCGCTTTCCTTCTCTAAAGTTATTAACAGAATAATTCAATTCAGATTAAAAAGCGCATTGCCATCGTGTGCGAAGTTCCGAATTAATCAAACTTCTGCTAATTGGTGAAAATCATGCTCAATCGTTACATACATACATACATACAGGCCAAGCTAATAAAAGCGTGTTACTAAAGCCTCACATGAACAATTGGATTATGTACTGACATTTCGCTCCTGTCAGAGACCCCATTCACAGTACAAATTATTTTGTAGTCTCATTTATTTAATTGTCATCATATGAGATTTTCAGAGTTAGTAATAAGCAAAAAACCTAGCTATTATCTATATGTAGAACTAATGATAACAGCAACAACAACTATGACATTGAACTTATGAGTCGCGCAATATTTCTAACGAAATATCGCTATCTATATTCAACAAAAATGCATGTCATCCAAACTTGCACATTCGAACAGTTAGTTCAGTGAGCACAGACAGATTTCCATTCGAAATTGACTTAACGTATTTTTTTTCCTGGCTAGTAAGGGGAAGCGAAAATAAGTAAACTCAAAACATCTAGATATTCAAAAGCTATCGCGCCGTTTTAAAATTATTCATTTTGTTGAAAACACAAGTACAAGAAAATTTTTTGCTGTTTGGTGTTCTACTATTTGCACTTAGTCATTGTTACGTTTTATCCACAGTAATCTCTCCAATAGTCTAAGTAATTTTGGTCAGTAATCTGAGGTTTGTAGTTTTGTTTTAGGGTCCTATAACTTATAGCAATTCAGTTAGCGTTCAGGGGCAATGGCGGATTTGGAGGAGAGCGAGGATGGCGCGCTTCCCCCCATAGGTGCCGAAGTCTGCCATTTTTTTCCAAGAAAACGGTATTATATTGTTGTAATTGATCTAACAGTTACCTTGCTAGACCTGAATCGTGAGACGTGTATCCCCTTAGACGCTCTTCAGTTGTCTCAAGGGCATTTGCTATCTGAATTGCTACTTAAGTGCTTAAGCATGCAGCTGCCACCCTCCATGACTCTCCTGAAACGAACATGAAAGCTGCGACCATCGCCCCCTAGACAAGTTCCTGAATCCGCTCTTGTGGGAAGGTCACACATGTGGAGGACCTGACCAAGGCATGTGGAACCATTGTTCACAACACTAATGACCCAGTACGAAATTTATCCATTTAGAGCTTTGCATTTTTTTAATGTACAGAAAGTTCCGTAACAACATTTTTCCACTCCAAGAGTCTTGACAAGTTTTGATGCCGATCAAGGAGTCAAAACCCTCTCCCTGCAACCATGCATCAGCAATCCATGTGGTTAGCAGAGTACCCACTGGGCATGTAGAAAAAACTGACGTAATGTGGTAATGCATATCAGACAAGTAACTACCCCTGTATATCCGCGACCTTTTATCGAAATCTTTCTTCAACATTTTGCATAAATATGGTAGAATGTCCTCTCTCGATACACAAGTATCTGTAGATTTTTGACGTAGTCCTATGACTTTAGATGATCCCATAGAAAGGAATCCAATAGTATAGGATTGCGTGATATTGCGGTCCGATTCTGAACATCCAAATGTTAGAATACATGACCAGGACATTTCTCGATTGTTTCTGGGGCTGTCACCATCTTGTACAAACCACATATCAATCCCACAAGTATTCTTCAATTTAGTTAGAAAGTAGCCCACAGGCACTTGTGCTTTGAATAAAAATATCCCACGCTACATCAACTTAATCCAGCTCCATTTACGCACAACTGCTTCCTGAGCACTTAAGTAACTTAAGTAGTATTAATTTGTAAGAGAAAATCTGTTTTATACATAATTCGTGCACTTTAATTAGTTATCTGTATTGTTTTTATGGGTATACCTATTTTTCCTGAACTAACATATTCAATCATCTGCCTCGTAATCATATAATTGGACCTAAATTACCTAGAGCTGTGTCGCAATAATTTTCTAGTCACTCAACCATGGGTCTGGCGACTCCACTCTATCTCCTAGCAGCTGCAGCTCTACTAGTGTATTTGTACCTAAGAAGAGTCTACGGAACATGGAAAAGGCGAGGCCTCAACTACCTAGAACCAGAGTTCCTTTTCGGAAATACCAGGAGAGTGATGATGCGAGAAATTTCTCGTGGCGAGCAATTTGTGGAAGTGTACAACCAGATGAAATCAAGAGGTTGGAAGCATGGCGGGTACTTTGAGATGATCAAACCCATGTACTTGCCTGTCGACCTGGATTTGGTGAAAATGATTGTGCAGAAGGATTTCTGGAATTTTCCTAATCATGGTGCGTATGTGAATGAGAAGGATGATCCAACATCAGCAAATCTGTTCAACTTAGAGGATGAAAAATGGAAAAGCACTAGGGCAAAGCTTACACCAGCATTCAGCTCAGGTAGGGAAGACTTAGGTGAAAGTGCAAAAATCGAAGTATGAGAATATGGACTTCAAAATTCTGGATTTGTGCGTACTAAATAAATAGTATTATTACGGCAAAAAAATTTAGTAAATATCGCAGATCTGCTTTATAGACAGTCATTTAAATGTGATTTCGGATCACAATTGCTATTGAGGCCTAAAATTTATGACAATCTCAGTCTTTTTTCGTAGTTTCCTTAATCTTTTTATATTATTTTTTTTCAAAGGTAAACGCAGTAATGCAGAATCTTATTTTATTTTTATCTAACTTATTCCTATTGAATGTCACATAATTATCACAATATCTAATAACTCAATTTAATACTTATATGATAACATCTAATAATTACATTCAAGAAAAATAATTATACAAACAAACTAAAATCAGCACATTTTCTTATATGTTAACTTAAACGAAGAATGTTTCTCAAAAGTATTCTTTCGGAGCAAAAGTAATGATCTTTGTGATAAATACTTATTCACAGATAATACAAATATTACATAAAAAAACTAAATAGGTAGACATCATAATACCTTATAAAAGGGTAAAAAGGTGGTGCTATCATACGGACAATAAAAGCGCTATAGTTTGAAGACTACTGCTTTTTTGCTTTGATAAATTGATTTACTGCTTTTATGCTTAGGAGATGATTATTGAATATTTGACAAAGTGAAAAACTATTTTTGTTAAATAACGTGATCAATGTAATGTTTGTTATTGTAATGATAAAATAAATGTATTGGGCTCAAAATTTAAAAAAAGTCAGTAAATGAACTTTGCTGCGTCTCACTTGAGTACGGCACTGTAGTCTTTTCAAAATTGCTTAGCAATTATGCACCCCATCAAACATGGTTCAAATGCAGTCTGTACTAAACGGAAGCGTTAATAGACATGCTGCATGCTTTTGAAAATTTTGCTTACATATTTTTTACATCCCACGTCACTGGCGAAGAGGTATTGTGATCTGTTCAACTTAGAGATTGAGACGTGGCAGACCACTAGGGCAAAGCTTACGCCAATATTCAGTTCAGATAGGGAAGACTTTTCACATACTACACATGAAACTATAGTGTTTTAGATGAAAATTCCATAGTAATTATGTACCCCAGCTAACATGGTTTAAATGCAGTCTGCACCAAGGTTTGTTAATAGGGACACACGTGATTTCAATTAAAACTATCCTAACGACTTCAAAAATAGTATTCATTCCCAGGCTTTTGAGAGTTTTGCTTGGATCTCTTTAATTGGTTTGTGTGTCATATCGGCAAGGTAAACATGTGAATTTTGCTATTAAATGCTCTTTGAACGAACCATGTATATTGATCAATAAACTAGTAGTGAGGGCCGGAAAACGGGTGTTTTGGGATAAACAATTAGAACTTCTCGAAGAACTATCTGGTCAATATACTCCAATTTTGTTGTTGTGATTTAGAAGTATGAATCCTACGGATCTGAAGAATTTCAAGTAGTTGCGTGAAATTATCGTCGCTTTACCAACAAGTGCCAAAACCTGCATTTTGCCTCGTTTTTTGGCTATAACATTTTTGCTATTAGTCGTATCTTTTCAAGTGTGGTCTCGTTTTGTAGGTCTCTTGAATACCTAAGAATCTTGTATTAAAAGTGTTTTCGTTCCTGCCAACACTTTCGATTGAATCCCAAAAAAACACGTTTTCTCATCCTTCAAATAAAAAGTGTTCCCACAAAAATTGGTGTACTCATTTTATGCGTCCATGTTTTAAATACCCCCTTGAACAACTTGCATCAATAAAACCAGATTTTGCAATTATTTCGGTGAAATTTGCTAATATGATTAGACTAGATAATTGGGAAAGACGTGAACTTAGTCAAAATTATCTTAACGATCTCAAAAATGGTATTTCATTCTCAAGCTTTTGAAAATTTTGCTTTCATCTCTTTTACTTCCTACGCTACTGGCAAGAGAGTATTGTAATTGCGAAACATTTTGAAAACGAAATGTTTTTTGGATGCTACATGACATGTACGATTGCACTCGTACATCACGAAGAACCATGTCACTCATTTCTTAGACTGCGTATTTAAAAAAAATCAAGGGTAAAAGATTGGATGGTGGTAAATTGGCAAGATGAAACTTTTTGTATATTATGATGATGTACCAGCCTCAACAATTTTCCACGGAGTAGCAAATTTTTCTATGAGGATCCTGATCTTAAAAATCTTCGATATGACACAAAAAAACTACATATCTGTAAAGGATACGAATTCATCAAAAATGGAAGTGTTGCTTATTTCTGTTTTCACGCTATACCATCAAAATGAGTTTATTTTTAGATATTATAATAATTGTGTAAAGGTGTTTACCACTTAAGACCAGTTCTTTACAGTGCCAGATATGTACATACATGCATACATTATTTGCGCAATATACAATGACACTAGATGTGATATTCCACTTGAATGAATTCTATTCAAATATTTTGTCAAATTTAGAGAACAATGCGTGCAATTTCAGGCAATGTATTCCTGGTAATTAAACAATGATTGTACAGTAGTACAAAGATACCTTGTTTCACGAGTATCCATCACGGTAGAATGACAACTGGTTATCTAGTAATATTTCAAAATTCCCCATATCGGCAAAGGGCACATAGTACGGATGGATCCGTCAATGCCACGTGGATATAGCCATATTTTACGTATTTTGGTTTTCTATACGCTACAGATTCATTTTGTACCTGCTAGAAGCTCTTATATTTGGGAAAGTTCATTTGCATACAAAAAACAAAATACTACAAACAAATTCACCTGGTTGGTGCACGTCACTTTTGTGTTGACATGATTTTAGTATATATCCGGTCCTCTGCTAGTGTCGAAAATAAGAAATAACCTAAAATGTGAGACTCAAGGTCAAGTCCAATGTCATCGTTGGACATTCTTAAAGCTAATAAAGGCGCAACATTATCCAAAATACCTTCATTGAAAAATACGTTCCGTTTCGTTACCATTGTTATGCTCACTTCTGAGTTTTGGACTTTTCGTGACTCATAGCAACCTAGCTGGTTACTCCAATTTCCGACTTGCAGATGACACTTGTGTACCAGCTGTTTTTTCATATCAGATATTAGTTTCCATACTTTTTGAGCCCTTTCTGTCCGTATACTGAAAGAGGAAACGTGGCCAAAATGTTTCTTTCGAATTTCAGGAAAACTGAAAATGATGTTTCCAACCATTTGGAAATGCTCTGAGGCTCTGGACGATGTTCTTAGAGAAATAGAGAGGAGCAAGACGCCTATGGACACCAAAGATGTCCTTAGTAGATTCACAACAGACGTTATAGGGAACGTAGGATTTGGCATAGAATGCAACAGTCTTAAAGACCCTAACTCTCCATTCAGGGTGTACGGTAAAAGGATGTTTGAGCTCAGCTTCCTAAAGATGTTGAAACGTATGGCTATGGTGATGATACCAAGGTCTATCTTGAAACTGGTCCATTTTAGGAGCAGTGACCCAGAGACTCAGGGATTTTTTAGTGATATTGTGACAAAAACAGTGAATTATAGGTAAGGATCAGATTTAAAAGTCCTTATTGTGCTATAGTGACTTTAAATTTGGTTATCAGAAATGCTAAAGTGTCGTGAGGCCTATTTGGGCTTCTGAGGCCCCCGGTTGATCTCAGCAAGACACTGTTATCAGATTCGTGACATATGCAGCCAAACCGGTAAACAACCCAAGAGGCGTGTTATGGTCGATATTGAAGTTAAAAGTTATAATGTATTTTCATCAATATCAAATAAATTTTGTAGTTTACCCGTTTCCGTCTGCTGTTGTTACACACAAATGATGCATACTCATGACGATATGTCAATTCCGATTAGATAACAAAAAACGTTTTCAGAGAGGAGAATAAAGTATTCCGAAAAGACTTCATGCATGTTCTGCTTCAACTGAAGAACAGAGGAAAGATAACTGATGACGACTACGTACCATCAAAGGAAGATAGAGGTTCATTCATCTCTAATGCTGAGCTCACAACCCACTGTGTTACCTTCTTTGCAGCTGGTTTTGAGACATCTGCTACTGCAATGACTTTTGCTCTATATGAGTTGGCTAAGAATCAAGAAATCCAAGATAGGCTTAGAGAAGATATACTGAGTACGGTAAAGGAACATGGAGGAAATATGACATATGAAGCTATGACTCAAATGACATATTTGCACAAAGTTTTCCATGGTAAGTGAAAGGTTTCTTGGTTTGACAATAAGTGTCCTGAAAGGCATGCACAACCTTGACAGAAACGTATATATTTTTTCTATTGCCGCTTGTAAAAATTATTAGGTGTAACTTATGTTTTCTTTAGAAACACTGAGAAGGCATACAGCAGCATCTGCCTTGCCCAGAATATGCACCAAAAGGTACAAGATTCCAGGCACTGAAGTGGTACTAGAGCCAGGTGACAGAATCGTAATACCTGTTCAAGCAATACATATGGATCCTGATTATTATCCTGAACCTGATAAGTTTGATCCTGAGAGGTTCAGTGAAGAGGCCAAGAACAAAAGACATCCTATGGCTTACATACCATTCGGTGAAGGACCAAGACTTTGTATTGGTACGTACAGCTGTGAAATAATTTGATCGTTGATAGAACCTGTCATATTCGTCAAAATGAATGTATTTCATATAATAATAGACATTTACAAGCGCTTATGACATCTGCACAGAAATATATAGGAGTTGTTTTTCTAGGTATGCGTTTGGGACTCATAGAAGCCAAAGTTGGTCTTGCGGCAATAATAAGCAAGTTCAAGGTCACTTTGAACAAGAAGACAGAATCACCTATAGTTTACGCAGTGGACTCATTAGTTAACTCAGCTCGTGGTGGAATATGGTTGGACGTGCAAGAAATAAAATGATGTCAAGGATAAAAGTATTGCAGATAGTGGTATTTATAATTATAAAGGATCATTGTATACTAAATTATCAAACTTTCAGCTTGAGTTCAATGAGTTAGAAAAGTTATATTGTGGCACAAGTATCTTACAAGTTATTTTTTCTTGATCGGTTCCATTTAGACTTTGAAGTCTCCTTTTCTTCACCAAGCTAAATATATCAGTTTCATAACAAACAAATCAAGTATGATAATGTAGTGTATCACGAATAAATGGAAAATGATTTTCTTCGACCCATCTTACCTTCCACTCTAATGGCAGTGATGCTTGATTTTTCTTCCGCTAGGCGGTGCTTGTATGGTTCAAAGCTGTCAAACGTGGATGATAAAAAGACATACTTTATAGATATGATACCTATTCTTCACGTTTTGGTCCGCCGGTAGAACCAATGAAATCAAAGACGCGCCTCGACCGGCAGACTCATAGACGTCAGCAACGCATTGGAACGTGTTTCGTTGAGCGATCGCATATTGTGTATTTTTATAAGAATTGTTGTGTGATTGTTATTGTTGTGGTTTCTGTGGTTACTGTTTTGGCTATACTTAACCATGGAGAGTACAAATGGCACGAGTGGAAGTACTGAAAGCCAGGGAACAAGTAGACGGCTTCGTAAAGCACTGAAGAGGGACGCGAAAGAAATCGTGCTCAACGTGTTCAATTATCTGAACAGAACTATGTCGCAGGGAGATGCACTCGCGCGTTGTGAAAGTATGACAGGCGTTCCAGAGTGGACCATTCGCATGGTGGTGCATGAAGAGAAGAAAACTGGAGCTACTACTGATCCAAAGTTTAATTTGAAGGGACGAAACGCCGTTAAATTGGATGACGATAGCAAAACGGCGTTAAGGCGAACCGTACATTCATTCTTCTTTAGGAATGAGATACCAACCCTCAAGGCTGTACATGCAGCGATCAAGGAAAATGAAATTATACCCCAAATGAGCGTCGAGGTAATGAGGAAATCCCTGCACGAAATTAATTTTCGTTACGGAACGCGTAATCGGAAGTCAGTATTGATAGAGAGACCTGAAATAGTCGCCTGGCGTCGAAAATACCTACGCGAAATGATTGAATATAGGCGACAAAGCAGAAAAATCTATCATTTGGACGAGACATGGGTAAATGCAGGTCACACAGTTAAAAAACCTGGATAGACAAAAACGTAGTGAGTAACCGACAAGCAAGCATTGAAGGTTTGTCAACAGGTCTTCGTGGACCGTCAGGGAAAGGTCAAAGATTGATCGTAACTCATATTGGTAGCGATAGTGGCTTTTTAGAAGAGTGTGACTTGATTTTCGTCTCTAAGAAAGGAGGTGATTACCATGACGAAATGAATGCCAGCTGCTTCGAGAGCTGGTTTCAAGGGGTGCTTCAGCGAGTTGAGCCCAACTCTGTGATCGTCATGGATAATGCTTCCTACCATAGTCGTCGAGCCGAACGTGTACCGACTATGGGATCTCGAAAAAGTGACATGCAGCAATGGTTGCGCGAAAAAGGAATCCCGTTTGACGATTCATGTGTGAAAGCGGAATTGTATGAAAAAATTAAACAGCACAAACCTGCGAACATTAGTTACGTGACTGATGAGATGGCCCGTCAATGTGGTGTCACTGTGCTGCGGTTACCGCCCTACCACTGTGAACTGAACCCAATAGAGCTCATGTGGGCTCAAGTGAAGGGTTATATTGCGCGCCATAACACAACCTTCAAATTACCAGACGTTAAGGTTTTACTTGAGACTTCCATACAGCTAGTAACGCCCGAAGCTTGTCAGAATGCTATCCGTCATGTTGTGAAGGAAGAAACAAAAATGTGGCAGCTTGACCACCACATCGACACCATCATAGAGCCAGTTATAGTCAATTTCAACGAGGAAAGCGATAGCGACAGTTTATTACTGACACATGTAAGTGGAAGCGACGATTAATAAAGGTAATTCCCTAATTTTTGACTTACAATATGTTTCAAACCACTCTTTATTAAGCATGTGACAAATCTAGTTCACCCATGTTAAACATTCATACCCCGCCTATGAACAGCCGACTACTGGTAGTTAAGTGATGTTCACGTGAACATCGATGAGTCATTACAGTTTTAGATAGTTATAGTATAACAACAACAGAAAATTGACTTGCCTTGGACCCAAAGGTACAGACATAACTCCGCGCAGGACATAAAAGTGGGGCGTATATTTCACCATAAGTTGGCGGAATATTTGACAGATCGCATTTGTTTTGTTGAATCATGGGTTTTAACATCGTCGTATAACAATATCAATGGAGGTTACGTTACTGGTATGAAGAAGTGCCTGAATCCAGAAGCATTACACACCTGTTAGGTGTAATATTGTAATTATTCACATATAGCGCCTAAGCATTTGTCATTGAAGCAGAAATGTGACGATTCTTTTTTAACACGCTCATTTTAGTTTGGCCTGTATGTATGCAGTCTTTGAGCATAATTTTCACCGACTACCAAAAGCTTGATTAATTTGTAACTTCGCACACGTATCAAGGATCGATGACAGTGCAATAATTTGATAACAGTTTTCGCTTATCCTTATGGAAAAAATCTGTAAAAACCTGACATGTTAATAAAAAGCCGCGGATTTCAAATGCCGCTTTAGGAACAGTGAAACTACAAGCCTCTGTACTTCAGTGGCACAGCACTGGTCGTGTAATACGGGGTCGTAAGTTCAATCCTCACCGAAGGCAGATTGTGGTATACCTCTTCTTTATTTTTCTAATATGTTTTTATTAGTTTGACCTGTATGTATTGTATGTATGTACGAGGGATGTCTTTCAAATTTTGAACATAGAAACATAGTAGGGCCGCGCGGATCGATGGTCAGTACTGAATCTTAACCTCACTCTTTAGTAAACCTAAATTCGACGTTTCACAACAATATGTGCAGTGTTCTCACTACAGTGAATTTTTAAGTGTCATCAAGTTTCAATACAGGTTATGTATCCGAGTGTCAACGTTGGTGTTTGGTTGAGATTGTGGAGCTATGATCACAAAGGGTGTAAACGTTATGATAGTCATTATTTAAATGGGTGATAGAGGGGGTTAAAAGAAGCAAAAAGTTTCATATAACATGGGAGTCAAAACGGCATTTTTTTAGAGAACAGCGACTTTAAAGTGAAATAAAATCTGACAGTGCCGCAATGCCAGACGCAAATTACGACGGAACTCAGTGTAAATAAAGATGGAGTTTGTTATTTTTGGCTCTTAGGTATTATTTCATTATTTGGTAATGTACTCGTAAAATGTAAACAATTAAAAGAAACGAACTTACTACTAACTGGTGTGTGAAAGTTTATTGAACGTGTTAAAAAGATCCACTTATAAGTAGGGAGCACAATTTTGATACATACATTGCTTTTCTTTTTAAAAACCACACTGCACCTTCTTTGTATTTAAAGAAGGTGTTCAAAACGTCGTCCTCCGCTTTCCACACAAGCTTCATTACGACGAACCCAGTTTCTTCATACTCTAGGTCCTCGAAGTTGTCCATTTATTATTTCAGCCGCATAAATTTTTTTTTCGCGAAGTTGTGCTTCAGTTGTTATTGGACTAGCCCCATAAACCATGCCTTTAAGTTCGGATTGAGTTCAGGAGATCTTGCTGGCCATTTTCGAGGATCCGGAGCATTTCAACCGATCCAGCGATTTGGATAATGTTCTTTCAAATACTGAATGACGCCTCTAAAAATGTGTGGTGGTGCCTCGTCATGAAGAAACCACAAATTCTGTCTCCGTTGTAATGGTTTGTTGTCTAAGGTCTGTTCCAAAAGATCTGGTAGGTTATTGACTAGAAAGCTAAAGTATCCTTCTCCTGACAACTTTGGGGGTAACTCGAAAGGGCCAAATACCTGAACGCCAAGAATACCCGCCCAAATATTTATTTTAAAACGTTGCTGTACATGACCTTCACGAATGGTATGAGGATTTTCTTGAGCCCACGTGTGAGTATTATGGAAATTTAATATATCGTCTCGCGTAAAAGTCCACCGCTAGAATGTTTTTAAAAAATCTGGATTTTCAATGTTTTTGTGCAAAAACCACTGACAGAATGTTAGTCTGCGATGATAGTCTTCTAGTAACGAGGCCTGCACTCGTTGTACATGGTAGGGATAAAGCAAATTTTTCCGTAGGATTCTATGGACTATGGTATGCCATAGTCCTACGCGGCGGCCTAATTCCCGAGTGCTGATATCTGTATTGATTACCATGATATCTAAAATTTGTTCCTCCTGCTCTACAGTAACCTGTCTTTCACGAGTGCGAATATTAGTGTGCTGAACACTTCCTGTGTCTCGAAGTATTTGGTACACTTGCACAAATGTCCTTCTGTCTGGGTGTACCTGTTGGCGAAATTTATCACTATAAATTTGAGCTGCAAGATTTGAATTCTGTACGAGCTTCACCGTAAACTAACAACATGTCGGCGAACTCTTGATTAGAGAACATTGTAAATGAAAAATGAACACGACGACGTACGCGAACAAAAACAAAACAACACGCCCGATGCTCTGTTCGACAAAACGATAAAGTACTGACTACAAATTTTGACATAACTTAGAAAAACTTAATGGTATTTATTTGTTAATTACCCAATTTAAAAACGTTTTAGATTAGATTATAAAAATTAGTAAGATTGTGGCCGATATAAAGCACTTAAAGTTGTAAACTATAATGCCATTTAGACAAAAACCTATTGACTTTTGGACCATGGGTCATATGAACTTTTTGACTTGTTTTGACCCCCCACTATTACATGTTTCAATAATGACTACCATAACGTTTACACCCTGTATAAGCACGGTCCGACTTTATGTGGCACAAACTGGGAACATAGACTTGCTTGCAAATGATTTTAATGTAACGCGAGTTCCGCAATATGTTTTGTATTAAGATTAACCAATACACACTTGACCTAATCACATAATGAAATATATGGTCGCAGAAAGCGAAAACAACCTCTCTTATTACAACACTAATATCCAATTAGGGGTTCCAAGCTCACAACGAAACATTCCTGGAGTCCTTAAAACACACGTAACGTAAACAGTTCGAACGTTGCGTAGGCATTCGACGTACATTTATATTGTCAACTTTATCCCCTGTCTGTATTTCGTTCCATCTATAATTAATAATCCACCGTTGTACCTTAATCCAGCCCTTTGTAATAGATTTATTCTCGTTAGTGTGTACAAATGACTGAGCATTTATTTGGAGGTATTATGATCTACCCTTTCAGGAGGGTGCGCCTGTCCCTCTCCAGTATATTGAGCCGCTTTTTACTGCCAGTCGTTACGCGCAACGTTGAAAAAATTGCCTAGCTTAGGGGATGGCAGGACAGGTATGACGGATCCAGGGAAAAGATCTGAGAAACTAGAATAATAGGGCATTTTTTCAGATTTACAGGTTTAGGTCTTTAATATCGTCCTTCTCTGTTCAAGACAATTGTAAACACAACACGGTCAATGCGGGCCAGTGCTCCTCGAGCTTCGGTCGCACCCACGTTTACTGGATTTTTAAGCATTACATCTTTTACCACAACAAATGTAAAGCCTCTCTACGCTGACGGCACTGCGCCCGGGCCCTAGCCTGCTCTGGTTCTCGGCAGGCAGTAGAGGGCGAAGTAGGAAGTAGTACAGTGGGCGGAACGGTAGATGATCAAAATGAAACCCTAACTGGGGTCTTAGTACGCGGAAATCATATACGATGTTACCAGGTGTCGTATTTTGATAGTCCTATCCTGACTACAGACCTAGGCCAGTAAGCATAAAACAGCGTTATACATCTTTGGCCCTCCTAGTGGGGAATGTAAGGGTGGATAAAAGGGGCCCTGCCCCCGCTCCATGAGGTATAAAATGTTGAGCACCTTCTGGGAGAATTCGTCATTTTTTATCTGACTTTGTCGTGATGGACGTGAGGTGCTTGTTTCAATAACAATAATAATCTATATTTCAAATTGTACAATGACATTACAAATATTATTTAGCCACTACAAATTGAAATGTTGCGTCACTATCACCGTAACCATATTTATCGTAAAACAGTTGCAATCTGAAACTATTACAACTCCCATAGAACTCATCTATTGTATAAGGCTCTGACTGTACTAGAAATTGCTTAATAGTCTTTTTAAATTTATGTAAACCGTTTTTAATTTCATTTGGTAGAATGTTGAAAAACGTCAGACACATCTAAATAGGGCTTTTTTCTGTGGAGGATAGTCTATGCATTGGATAAAAAAAATATAAGACACGCAGACACATAGATGGTATACATAGTCACGATTTTTTCAATTTAGACACCCCGCGGCAAATTTCATTAAAATTTAGTTTAGCAGACGTACCTCTCTTTTTTGAACAACAAAATTTTTTTGAATAAACCTATTGCGCCCCCAAAAAATAATCCCATACTTTAGAACACTTTCAAAATTAGCATGGTACAATATTTTCATACTCGTATTATTTACATACCTTTATAGGTGTATTACCCTAAAACCATAGTAAATGGAATTGAGCCTCTTCAGCAGTTCGAATACATGTGTTATCCAATCTAAAATATCATCACTATACATGCCTAAGGATTTTACACTTTCACTCAACTGCAGTTGATGATGATCTATATCGATACATTGTGGCTTAACGACTTTACTCTGCTTAGTTCTAAATAATGCTGCATCAGTTTTGGATTTATCCGGCACTAGTTTGTTCTCAGAAAACCATGTATTCACACTTCTGAATAAGAGATTCCCATTAGCAGTTAGGTCCTCTACACTTGTCCCACCCAACACTAAATTTGAGTCATCATCATAGCAGATAATTGTATGCTTGTTCTCATCAACACTAGTAACAGAACACAGTAGCTTTAATAACAATATGTCTCTGTCAATGCAATCATCAGCTTTGGACAAGTCCAGGTAGAAACCAACCGCTAAGTTTCCCTCCTATAATTGCTTAAGTACTGTTTGAACAAATTGAAAGATTGCAGTATTAGTTGATCTCCCCTGTAGGTATCCATGCTGATGTGTATTAAATAAATTACAGTCATTCATAAATTCTAATAATCTCTTACTGATGCCTAACTCAAGTAATTTTGAAAAAAAACGTTAAAATATTCTCTGGATTACAGCTATTTTCAAATTCTCTGGGAGTGATCCCTGTCTAAAAGCATTATTAATAAGTAAGCACAAAACATGTTTTAAAACTGGAATGGAAAGTTTTACTATTGTTGTTGGAACTTCATCTACACCACAGCTGGATTTATTTTTTATCCTCCTCGACAGTTCAGACACTTTTGTCGTTTTCTTGTAAATTGCAGTCAAAAGGCAGCTGTGTCACATCTTTCAGTAAAAGCGGAATTCCTAATAACAAATATTCATTGTACTGCTGTGATATCAGATTTGGATCTCCTTTCATATGAATGTAATTATGATCTTTTTGACCTGTGATTTCATCACATATCGCCCACATAGATTTACTTTTATTGTCTGAATTTCTGATTTTCTGATCGTATCTTTCTGATTTGGCCTTCTGCAACAAATAGTCATATTGTTTTTTTGTTTTGTTCTTATACATTTCCTTATAATGACCATCTACTCTACATAGGGTCAACAGAATATTCACTCTATTTTTGCACTGTGAAATATCGTGAAATATCTTCATTACACATCTTAAGATCTTTTCTCCTTATTTTGGGATCAGATATCAATAAGTGTGATAAATTTTGTGAGAGGGAGTAGAAAAAGCAGGACTCTAAATCCAAAACACCAATTACAGCACCCATCTACCTACACAAAAACACTTTATTATCTAATTATCCTTGTGTTGGGATGAGATATCAATAAGTGTGATAAATTTTGTGTGTGGACTTTTAAAACTTGCAGATGGTAGCCTTAATATTTTAGAACTGTTTTGACAGGTTTTTTTTAAGCTTTAATGGTCATTTTGTCTTGAGAGACAAACATCAAATATATTGTGATTTCAGTTATGAGTTTTACTTTTTGAAACGTCACCGAGTAGACCGAAATGATGGTAAAATAAGAAGTTCAAACATAAAATCTTATATCTAAGTATTTTTCTGGTTGCAGGAACATTTTCATAGCTCTATCACAAAAAGCACGGTTATGCCATTTTTAAACTCTTCTAAAGTCCAACAAATTTATTTCAACAATTTTATAAGACAACTGTTTCAACAGTATCTAAAATGATTCACAAAAGTTTTATTGCTGTCACTCTAAAAGTTGCAAATGTAAAGCCATGTAAGTTTCCTCAAATAAGCACATAGAAGGTAGTTTTCAGTTTTTCTCATTACTCTGACTAAAATTTTGTCTTTATTTGCACCATTTGTTGTATAGTAAGCGCAATGGCGCAACACCTTCATTTTTATATATGTCTAGTATCTCAGTGTGTTTTCATATAGATTTGAAGCTCGAAGTTTAGAAAAGACGCGCTTATATAACAATGGTAGGATAAATACTTTTAAATAGCAGAAGTAGAAGAACTACAATCGAAACCTCGATTAACGGATAAAATAAATATGCTTCGAAATATCTGAGTGCAAAGATTTCACAGATACGTCAATGTAATACGTGATCCTTGAACCAGTATGATTCTTTATCAGAAATGTTCTGTAACACGTAGTAACGCAGAAAAGTCAAAACATAGGGCGAGAGGTAGAAAGGGTGCATGTAGAGCTTTCGTCCATTCGCCACTAATTCAGCCCCAATCCGCTTATCCACCCCTTTCACATCACAAACAGTCTATTTTAGGCTCCGTGTATGAGGTTATTTCGACATTTCGTTCATATCGATAATTAATAATCCCTACGAATGCCATAGACTAAGCTTAATAGCACTGTGTTCCATACATTCCTTTGAATTTGGTAACCGTAGTCGATTCAGTATAGCTCTGAAAAGTTTAAGTTATAATTATTGTAGCTGTACTATTTACAAAGACACATCTACATATTCCAGCATACTAGAAAATATATAGAAGCGTCTTTTAAAGAAAGTTAAATGAGCACAAACCGGATACATGTTAAATAATAAACATTAAGGCTTACAAAGTGTGTGAAATATTGCTGACCTCACTACAATTAGCAAATCGTTTATTGACTAAAATATGTAAATAAGATAGATACATAGTATTTTAATTGTATCCTTACAACTGAAGACCAGATGATCTACATCAGGAGAAGCTCATAAAATGAATTGGAACACTTTTCACCAAACACTGATTCACATCCACTTACCCCTTTACTGATTTGGAATGCAATCAAGATGATTAATTAGCAGCTATATCAATAGGTCCGTACTAAATGTATACCAAATCCTCCCTGATCGCTTTATGTGAAACAAAGCATACGTCAAGGTACCAAATAGTACATGGTACGTTTTTACCACTTGACTGATGGGGTATTTTAAATATTACCAGAGGTATAAGTGGAATACATGACCCTGTGCCCAGCTTTGAGAACCTTCTGAGGAAAGCGATCCATACTAGCTGTATTAAAAGTGCATATTCAGCTGGGAGATGCTGCCCTCTTGTGCACACTTCCATCCTTTGGCCTTCCAGCGACGCTTTACAGATGGCCGCAAGATATCCGTCACAACTGACGGGTTCTCCTCTTCACCCCACAAAATCAACTCGGGTATTCAGGGATCGGTCTTGCCATCGAAATTGTTTCTCTCACGTATCAACCATCTCCGTTCCTGTAGGATGATCCGATCCATATCTTTGCTGATTACAGTACTCTACATGTAGGACCTCAGAGTGACAAGCCGATATTTGCCGGTAAGCTGGAGAAAAAAAGACTAGATGTAACATTTTATCTGACGAAAGACCTGGAGGTCGTCATTGCTTAGGGATGCAATAATGTGGCACATCAAAATGATTTCAAAACACAGTACTGTGCCTTGACCAACAAGACAGATAGACCCCTGATTTCGGCCTCCCATCCTAACCGACCGGCCTAACCACGTCAAATTGTGTACATTCAGAACTGGCCAATGTACCGCTCCATTGTCCTAGAATATCGAGACTGTAGAACTGAGGAGGCTGCTTCGGTATAAAAAATAGGTAAACAGATTGAGCATCCATACCATGTGGGGTGCTCAGCTTTCCTAAGTTACTCTGCGCAAACCGATCCTTGAATACTGCTGTTACTCGATCTTGCACACACACACACACACAAACGAATTTGATGATTGAGGATCGCTATTTTCACCCACTATCCAAAAACACCCCCATACATTCAGCACAGTCATTGTCGACATAGTTGTATCTGCAGGCATTGCTATGTTTCATATCGAAAAACAACAAAAGATAAACTTAAAACGGCACGCCACTGACTAGCAGTGACAAGCCTAAACGTGGAAGTTTCAAACCTTGGCGAAAAAAAAAATCAGCGCGGTGAGGCAAGACCAAAAACGCATATCTATGAGATTACATAATATCTGTAACTTGCAAAAACCCGTTGCTGTTTCAAATGTAAAAGGCATTATTGTTAATTGCAGTTGTCAGAAGTATAAAAAAATACCAGCACTGGGACTCCATGTACCGTAGAATTCGATCTGTCATTTTCTCAATAGATTTATATTTCCGTTGTCGACTTATTTGTCAAATAGGGGTGAATTGTCTTATTCTATGGTTAGTGCGGCTGTGTTCTGTGACATTTTGATGTTTGAGTTTAAAGTAATTTCGGCTAATACGGGTCCCACACGATGCTTCCAACGATGTATAAATCTTGTATACAACGTTGCTTACAACGCTCGATACCCCACAATTGGCAAGTGTGTGTCCTACACGATGGTATAAACTTTTTAGTCTTAGACGTTCGAAGTATGGTGGCGCCAACGTCTATTATCAGTATCAGTGTCGCGCTTGAACCTTTACAACTGAAGGAAAAATTATACAAAATAAACGATGAAACATTTTTTCGAGCGCCGAAAAAAATTTTCAGATCTGACTTCTGCCACCAAAACTTAAGTCTGTCAGAAGCCTCAGAAATATCGAAAAAAGAAGTTTGACCGTTTTTTGTTCGTTTTTCGACGATAACTCTGAGGCCACTCTACACCGATGTTCAAAAACTAGAGCTTGTTCGTCATTTTCATAGTAGTAACCTAGGGTCCGAATTTCATAAAATTGATTATAGTACAATACATGTCCTAAGGCCAGCTATAACTCACCTGTGAATCGTACAAATTATTAACAATATAGAAAAGGTGTTGTTATGACAGCCTATGCTTTTTATGTATACTAATTTGATTCATTCTCCTCAAAAGTTAGTAACGGAGCATACATTATTATGAGTGTGTGGGTAATCAAATCAAAATACTCCCCACATATCACTACTTCACCACAATCACAGCGAACAAGTAAATACTGATTTTCGCCGCTACTGGTTCTAACCTAAAACCATCAAACACATGACATCTCGTGTGAGAGCGTAACGAACCATGCTTCCAACGTTGTAACATCCTTTTACGCGGGTCAAATTCACGGAAAAGAGTCCGAACGTGCCATGTGGCGAACGTTGGACACATGCAATCCGTCAGCGCTCTCCCACAAGATGTGGCGAATGGCCATGTGTCCAACGTTGTAGGGCATTCGCAGCATCGTGTGGGACCGATTTTATATTCGGAAAGCCTTAAGAGACCCAACAATGTATGCGCTAAGTGAAATTTAAATTCTGGAAGCACAGGAGGAAGACAGATTGGAGGCAATCAGAGTGAAGGATCATCCGAGAAGAGAGTGATCCTTGTTCCCATTGACGATTCGCGATTTGTGGAACTGTTTCGTTTACTCGAAGAAATGGGGCAATATATATTAAACTATGTTTCAACAATTGGAGAGCACCAACATGCCTATTTTTATAATTAAATTGTCGATGTATCACGATCTTCTTTTACACATAATCTTAAACTAATAATGAAAGCGACAGCTCGAACGTGTCAGCAATGATACCGTGAATAGGTGCTCTGATCGGAATCATGCCCAATCCCGTCGCGGGTCCAAATGTGGCATTTTCATGCCGGTTATATGTCAAATTATCCCGTGCTGTATTGCCAGATATTGTGGTAAAGTTGAAATTCAGAAGATTTTTCTACCTCAAAAAACTAAGTGTTTCAACAAAATAGCATGGGCGCATGGGAGCTCCACGTTCGCCAGATTTCTGTCAGATCGTGGTGCCAACGATATGCCTGGGAGGGAAGTATAACGGAATGGCGCGCCCTCCAGGCCAGTTGACGTTGACAATGTGACACTTATTTAAGGAATAATCTAAAATTAGAGATCAAAGAGATTTCAGTCAATAATATTATAGATATAATGTACTCTGGAATATCTCCCTGCAAAACGTTGTGCAAAAATATTCAGCATTTCTTGCTTGAAGAAACTTTAAGTATATAGTGAATAAAGAACATCTAGTACTACTATTAACAGTGCTACATTGCCCAACTATCAGATGGTGTCAATCAAGTGCGGCGCAAGCATCAATTGTCTCCAGGTGGTTGAAGCTAGAGTCGGCCTTGATCCATTTTGTTCTTTATTTTATGTTCTGTGGTAGAAAAGTCAAAATGCTAATCACAGACACTATAACTGCAGATGTGAAACTCGTTTGGTTCTACTTGCCCTTATTACTGTTCACATTTAATTATGTCAGCAAATTTGGGTAATTATCAATGGATTAACCCGTAAACAATAAGCGGCAACGCTGCCAAGGGTGGAAATGTTAATTGTCAATGTCAAAAATTTAACGGCATGATGCGGACAGCAGTGAGAAATAAATATGTCTGACCCGCTATATAGAACCGATTGAATAGAATCGTGTCTATATGTAGAATACGATTGAGCTAGAGTCGCACTGCTGGACAGCAGTTAATGAATATCGCTAAATGATCAGCTGTTATTTGTTGTCACGTTCCACCGTGTACTAATGCAACAAACATTTAACCACCTCGGTTCTTAGTGCCAAGATACTGTCAGCAATACCCGTGTCAAACAGGATGCCATCTCGGATAACAAGGCAAGGTAACTTATGACGAGGTGATGTACTAGCAGCCTAAATGCAGCAGGATAATTAAGTGTCACAAGGTGGTAATAAATGAGGGTCCACCGGCATGGTGTTGCGTCACCAAGAGGCAGAGCAATGTTGCTGTTGTCTTCTGATTAATGGCTGTTTGGTGCGGCAATCAACGCAGTAGTCGGGTTTTGTTACTACCTAAACATAGCAATAACGCGACGGACGCGTTTCGTCATGACGTCTTCCGAGGAAACAGCGGTTACTCGGTAAGATAATCAGGAAGATGCTGGGCATTGTTTGGTGGGTGAACTTAAAAGTATATTTCATGGTAGGTTCAAAATTGACATCAGTTGTTCGAAGCTTTGTGACCATACGCCACACATAGTTAACTTGTAGGTCATTGAGCAAATATTCTTAAGCGCTTTTAAGCAAATCCACGTTGCTTTTTTCTGTAATAGGGACGTTCTGTTTTCTTGATATTGTCCAATAAGACCCGCAGGACTCAAGTAACATACATAAAATAAAGTACCTGATTAAAGTTCAGGGCTCATTACTCAGCTAATTATAAGTGAACAGGTGAATACAAACCTGTGGTTCTAGTAACGAGGTAAATTATGTTGCCCAAAAAATTGTAAATATCATTTAATTCCAACTTCTCAAGTGGTTGGTTACTTCCGGGAGTCATTGAGCTGGAACTGTTTGCTTTCTATCATGTTTCTCGTGAATGGAAATCATCCTTCTCGGAGCTCAAGATATACCGAAATGCTCCTAAGCCGTAATATCGTGCTTTTGACACATCACAAATCCAAGTTTGTATCCAGTCACAATACATAGCACCATCTACACCGCTACGCTAGACCGACTTTGGTCATTTACTCTCGTCTCCCTTTACTTCTAACCACCATGGCAGCCTCTGTATACTATTAATATTTTTAATTCGCGCAACTCGTGCGTAAATTACTTAATTTTTCAATTTTGCTTATACACAGGTTGAGTTTTTGGCGTCGTGTGGTCGACAACACCGTATTACCCATGGCATCTAAAAAGTTATGAACAAAAAGTGTACGGTACAGTATGCTCGTTGCTTTAAAAAATCACAGGGTGATTTATAGCTACGTGCTGACCTCAACATACGTCTTTATAAATGGAAAACGCTATAATTCATTGCAGATTTGGATAGGCGCTTTCAAGAAAAGCAATCTGATGTAACATACTATTGGGTCTTATTTCATACTTCAAACAGTTCATATAATCTTAGGCCTGGACTAATAGTCTAATGGATGACGCTACTCCTCTTGTAGCTCCCCATGACTAGTATTTAGACTCAACCCCCATCGTTGCGTAAATACAAAGTTTCATCTAAATTCTCTTAGCTGTGAAGCCGTAAAGGTAGAAATCAAGGAACACACCACATGGCTCGCTGACCAAATTCACTGGGGTTGTTTTGTGGCTTGTGAGGTATAAGCTGCATCATTAATTACTATTCCACCCTATATTAGTGGTCAAATTCAGGCCGTTTATGGTGGTTTACCTAGATATATTGTCACCACCTTGTATCCATAGAATGAGGTTAGTCCTGGGATAAAGGGTTTTGCCTTGAACGTAATTTTACTTTACGAAACTTGCCAGGGAGCAAGATTATGCATGGGCGCCTCAATGCAGAGCTAGCCCAAACAAAAACGGATCCCATTTTGTAACTGTTTTGAAAAAAGATGTGTGAAAAGTAGCTCAAAGTACGTTGAAGAACAATTACTTTGTAGTGTTATCCTTCATTTACTTTACATGCCCTCAAATTATAGTTGAAAATTATTATTAAATAAATTATGCACACACGTTCTTTTCTCCTGGACTTTTTCATTGCAACGTCTTGTCCTGAATGATACTACCTTTCATTTTCAGGCTTGGAATACGATTTTAAAAGAATAGTGGGTAGTAGATTTAGGCAACTGAAAGGGGTCTAGTTTGCGCTACTTGTTTGTCCAGCAAGATCTCAATAAATCATCTAAATGAACCACCATAGACACGGAAGTATCTTACCATTCAAAAAAATATATTGTTATACTTGATTGTTTTGACCTACTTGATCCATTTAAGTATTTTGAACATTAGTGTAATTGTGTCTAAACATAGGATTTGTGGAAGTTTAGAAGTAACATTTTGAAAATTTGGACATATTTTTGGTCTTAATCACAGGCAGCAGCGGTGGCCGCAGTAGTAGACTCTTCGGTCTCCTGATCAGTCGCCGTGCGCTGTGCGGGTTCAAGTCCCGTCCCAGGAGAAATTTTTCTCTTGGCTATGGATGTTGTGATTCTCCGTAGGTGGTTGATGGTCTCTACTGTGGAACGCGGAGGTACCACCCGGCGGTTCTCGTAGGCGGAGCCAGAATGTGTGCATGTTGCATGCACACGTGTTCCCTCGCCAGAGTCCGTGTGGCGTCCCCCCCTTTCTCATGTATCCCTCTATAGCCCCACGGTAGCCAATGGGTGCTTAGGCCTTAGGCCTTCGTGGTAGTTGGAGTATATAAAAAAAACAATAAAATTTGCTACGCAAGTCATCCGATAGCACTATATCACAGTGTAGAAGCTTATCATACAGGGTTTAAAACCGCTATCACGGATTTGTCGAAAACCAGTGATTAAAAGAAAAAACGCCTAGAAAGATTTGTCAAGTGGGACAACTTTTTAACCGAAAATTTCGTCACCCTGTGCCCCAGCGATCATTCGCTTTAACATTTTTAATCACAAGGGATATCGAGTAATAGCTTTAGTAAGCCCTTTTGAAATCCCTTATTTTGACGTTTGATTTTTTAAAATAGGTCGTTTCGTTTGCAAGAAAATTAGAAAAATTTTACTTATGTTAATTTGTTCAGATAGAAAACAAAAACATACGAAAATATCACTTTTGATTCCATAAGTGTTCAAAATGTGACCCGTTATTGGCCAAACAGTGATATAGGCGATGCTCAAATTCCTGACGGACATTTTCAAAAACATGTTGTGGAATATCATGGCAGCTTTCGATGATGCGTTGACGAAGTTCAGGTTGCGGAGTAAACAGAATAGATTTCAAATCAGGAGATCTAGCAGGCTATTCTATAGGCCCTTTGCCCTATCCATTTATCTGGGAACTCGTCGTCTAGCCATTGCCGAACCGGAAGAACATAGTGAGGAGGAGCGCCATCTTGCTGGAACTGCATTTCAGCCTCATCAAGTATAGGGTTTCCATCCTCTTCGATTTGGTTTTCAAGGGTTTCAGTGGTAAGAGGATTGATGGTATTTTTCAACATATCCAAACTTCCATTAATAAACAATGGCCCAATCACTTTGTTCCCCAAATGCTTGCCCATGCAATAATTTTTTGGGGGCACTGGGAATGCCCTTCTACAAAAGCATGACGATTTTCATTGCTCCAATACCTGCAGTTATGCTAACAAATCCATTTAGATAAAATATGCATTCATCACTGAAGCCGATATTCTTTACATGAATGGTATTATCACTATTCGCTGCAGTCATTTGTTCACAAAACTCAACTCGCCTATCGAAATCATCTTCTATTAACTCTTCCAATATTTTCATTTTGCATGGATGAGATTCATGCAGTTCAGTAACTGTGTGTACAGCGCCTAATGAAATACTAGTCGCAGCAGCAATTTTGCGTAATGAAGTATTAGGATTTATTTCAAAATGACCCAAAGCTTCAACTTCAGCGGCTTCATCCAAAACTCACCGATGATCATGCTTTTTATTTGCAACAGATCCAGTTTGAGTTAATTCAGAAACAAGATGCAAAACATACCCATGAGTTATATCAGCCGTTCCTGCTGATATGATAGGAATACTGCCGACGATGCTACTAATTTCCTAGAAGACCTA
The DNA here is from genome assembly GCA_963669975.1 of Acanthoscelides obtectus. NCBI lineage: Eukaryota > Metazoa > Arthropoda > Insecta > Coleoptera > Chrysomelidae > Acanthoscelides > Acanthoscelides obtectus. The sequence goes on along the minus strand of CAVLJG010000007.1, from coordinate 72,271,267 downwards.
GAGTTTACTTTATTGTTCTCAACATATTTTACAGTCAGTCAGATTTAAGCCTTTGTACTGTTTACATCATAATAACATTGTAATAATTTTGTAAAAGTACAGTTTTGAGTTTTGTATTTTCGAAAAATAAACTTTTTAAAAAGCGATCTCGAAGCATCGATCTTATATCTGGCGCAGTCAATCCAGTAGGATCAGAAATACGCGACCCGGGAAAGACTTTCGCAACCGTCGCGACGGGACTTTTCGGGACTCTATCCGGCCTTTTTGGACTTGGTGGCATTCGTGTAGTGGCAGTGAGCACTGGAGTGGATTCATATTTTTGGATACCCAATCCATCGAGGAACCGGCGTGAACAGCTACATACGAAGGGCATCGGAATTTGGGACCACATTGCCCAAGTTCGCAAGGATTCCAGCCTGGGGAAGACAACATTGCAGAACCAGCTAGGATCTTTATAGGAGTAAGAGATGCTAAAGATCGCTTTCTTAGTGTTGTAAGTGCAGTTTATTTTTTTCCATTTATAGCTTCAAATTTCAATGAGTATTGACATATCGCAAGCCCTTGAGAATTTGGACCTTAATACTGACTCTCCAAATACTCGACGGTACTCTAATATACTACGTGAGCCCATACTTTCACAAGTCCCTGTACATTCAATACCTACAAGTATTACTACAACTATGGCTACTTTTAGGCCCGAATACTTAAGTTGTGTGCCCGAATTTGACGGCAACAGTAACGATCTCAATCGATTTTTGCGTGTAAGCAAATCCTTGATTGACAATTTTTATGATCATTCCAATCCAAACAATTTTCAAAATACATTTTTATTGAACTCCATTCTTTCAAAGCTGAGTGGACATGCCAAATCTTTAATAAACATTCATTCAGTGAACACCTGGAGTGAACTCGAAACTTTATTAGTTACTAGTTTTTCTGACAAACGTGATGAAGTGTGCTTACATAGAGACCTTTGCTTACTAAAGCAATATCAAAATGAGAGCCCTCAAAAATTTCACGAAAGATGTCTGCATATTTTAAACAATCTGTGTAGCTACGTTAATATCCACGAAGCTACCGAAAGTGGTAAAGCAATAAAACGCGATTTGTATCAAAAACTTGCGTTAAAGACTTTCCTTTCAGGCTTGAAAGAACCATTGGGCACCACTGTCAGGTGCATGAAACCAACCTCCTTGAGCGAAGCTCTTCAATTAGTGATTGAAGAACAAAATGTGCATTATTTCCAAAACGTTTCATATAGAGTTAAGACAGATTCACAGAATTTTACAAATTTTCAAAATTCGCAGTTCAGACCTGCACGCCCAGTTAATATGCCTTATCAAAATTTTAATTCTCGTACGCCTAATAGCTTTTTCCGTGCGCAATTCCCATCTCAACCCATCTAAATTCAACCTAGGCCAAACTTAAATCAGCGTTTCCCGACTAACGCTGAAGTCTTTGGCAACCAACAAACAAAGAATCCGAATACAAACGTTTTTAAGCCCAATTCTTCAAATCCAAGAAATCTTCCCAGGCCGACACCGATGAGTGTCAGCACAAGAAACACAACACGTCCACCATTCGCTCCAATTCCGGCGAACACACCTCGACCTCAGCAAAATTTTATCTTTGAGGAACTGTATAACACCGAGTTAAATGATAACGCAACATATGAAACTTATGATACAGGCAATTTTGCTACTAACGTCGAAAATAATTACGATGAATTCTATGATGACCCCAACCAAAATATTTGTCAATACGATCATTACAATACCGATCAAAATAATGAACTTGACATGCCCAACCCAACCTCGACGTCAGGAAATGAAAATTTTCCCCCAGCCAGCCAGGTTATTCAACCGACATAAACAGTGAAATTATATCGTTCAATGCTAGCAACACAAAAGGATTGAGCTATATAGTTTTTCCCGAATATGACATAAAACTTTTGATTGACTGCGGGTCTACTAGGTCATTTATAGATCTTGACATCGCATTCAAATATTTTCCACAACAAATCAAAAATGAACCATTCATTGTTTCGTCTGTATTTCAGAAATCCGCCCATAAATTCAGTACTTTAATACCAGCATCCAAAATTTTCAATTTTCCTCATCTAAAGGAATTAAAATTTTACTTGTTCAAGTTTCATGATTTTTTCAATGGTTTGATCGGTATGGATAACTTAGAAGAATTACAGGCAAGACTCTTATTTCAAGAAGGGTTTCTTGTGACACCGTATGCAAACATCAAGTTGCTTTATCAAAAACCTAAGAATAATTTGAATTTTGTTTCCATCGAACCTCGCACTGAGCTTGTCATACAAGTTAAAACATCCATAAGCGATGGCGAAATTATTATACCCCACCAAAAAATCCATAATTGTGAAATACCGGAATGCTTGACTATTGCGAAAGATAGTTATGCTTTGACGACCTTACTGAACAATACGACAGATACCGTTACACTCGACTTTTCTGAACCCCTTTCTGTTGAACCATTTTACCAGTCTATACATCCGACGATATGTCGAGAATTTGATCTTAATAATATCAACGATTCTCCAGCCAATAAACTAGACTATTCCAAAATTAGAGTAGACCACCTAAATTCAGAAGAACAGTCCGCAATCCTCAAACTTTGCAAAGAATTTTCGGATATATTTTATCGTGAAGGCGAACCACTAACTTTCACAAACAAGATAAAACATCAGATTCGAACTACTGATGAGATCCCAATTTATTCCAAGACCTACCGGTACCCCTTTGTTCACCGACAAGAAGTAAATGACCAAATTCAAAAAATGTTGAAATCTAAAATTATTAGGCAAAGTAATTCGCCATATTGCTCGCCCATTTGGGTTGTGGCTAAGAAGATGGATGCCTCTGGCAAACAGAAATGGCGCGTCGTAATAGACTATCGTAATCTTAACGATAAGACTATTGATGACAAATATCCACTTCCCAATATAAACGACCTGCTGGACAAACTAGGAAGATGCCACTATTTCAGTACGTTGGATCTTGCTAGTGGTTTTCACCAAATAGAAATGGATGAGAAAGACATTAAAAAAACAGCATTTAACACCGAAAATGGCCATTGGGAATTTTTGAGAATGCCGTTTGGTCTTAAAAATTCACCAGCCACGTTCCAACGAGTGATGGATAACATCCTCCGAGGAATTCAAAACGAAAAATGTCTCGTTTACCTCGATGACATTATCGTATTTTCGACGTCTCTTCAAGAGCACTTAGAAAGGCTACGATCTGTCTTTACCCGACTACGCGAATCTAACTTTAAAATTCAATTAGATAAATCCGAGTTTCTAAGAAAAGAGGTTGCATACCTCGGACATATAGTAACTCCTGAAGGCGTGAAACCTAACCCTGACAAAATCTCAGCAATACAAAATTTCCCTATACCATAAACTAATAGGCAAATAAAAAAGTTTTTAGGACTCTTAGGCTATTATCGGCGATTTATTCCAAATTTCGCTCAACTCACGAAACCTCTCACTAAGTGCCTCAAAAAAGGCGCAAAAATTGTTCACGACGACGAATTTGTATCATGTTTCGAAAACTGTAAGACATTACTTACCAACGACCCAATACTTCAGTACCCAGACTTCACAAGACCGTTCAATTTGACAACTGACGCAAGCAATGTAGCGTTAGGGGCAGTTCTTAGTCAGGGTCCAATCGGTAGTGATTTGCCTGTAGCTTATGCGTCACGAACCTTAAATGATTCGGAAAGAAATTACAGCACTACCGAAAAAGAGTTGTTAGCTATAGTGTGGGCTACCAAATATTTCAGACCTTACCTCTATGGGCAGACCTTCAATATTATAACAGATCATAAACCCCTCCAGTACCTTTATTCATTAAAGGAAGGCGTCTCCTCAAAATTAATGAGATGGAAAATGAAACTTGACGAATATAATTTCAAAATCATCTATAAAAAAGGCAAACTCAATACAAATGCTGACGCTCTTTCTAGAATCGAAATTCATACTAAGGAAACTAACGATTTTTGGGAACAACTCGATGACTCCTTGGAGAAGCCTCCAACTATCAGAATCAAAGAATTACCTTTGTAGATCAAAATTTAAACACACCTCCCACGACACAAGCTAATCCAAATTCACCACTGATAATTCAAGATATTAGCTACCCCAATTTAAACCCTGAACTAGACGATATCTCAATGATTGTCAACTTGGACAATGAAACAGATCAACCTGACTGTCAGGAACTTCCTACCGTTGACAATACAAATACCGACAAAGATATTATCAATGAAACAGAACAAACTGACTACCACGAACTTCCTTTTGTTATTGACAAAACCAATACTAATGAAGACGAACTTGACAAGGATGATGAAACCCGGCACTCTAATAATCAACACCCGGTTGTTACAATTCCTATATCAGACCAACCATTGAACTTTGGCCAAAATCAGATCGTAGTTAAAACGGTCCTGCACTCTCCCGCCAAGCCGAAAATCATAATTTTATTCGAGAGAAAACAGCGGCTATTAGTGCAAATTTCAAAGAACAACCTTGAATCAGATGTTGTAAATTTTGTCAAGGAGTATATTGTACCCGATGTCCCATACTATATATATTTCGAAGATCCTGACATATACGAACCCTTCTCAGGCGCTTTACAAAAGTATTTTAAATGGCCCTCTATCAAGTTTAAAAGGTGTCTTGAAAAACTTCTAGACATCACTAGTAATGATGAAATTAAAAGTTTAATACAAAATTATCATGAAGAGAAATCACATCATCGCGGGATCGATGAAACCTATTCTCGCTTAAAACAAAAGTACTATTGGCCAAATTTGAAAAGTTCCGTTCAGTCATACATAAGTGACTGCGAAATCTGTCAACAAGCCAAATACGAGAGACACCCTGTTAAAGCGCAAATGAATATCACTCCCACTGCTGTGAAGCCATTTGAAATAATTCACATGGACACATACACATTTGAAAAATCTAAATTTTTGACCATTATCGATAGTTTTTCAAAGTACGCTCAAGCTTACCATCTCAATTCAATGACAGGTACCGAAGTAGCTGACAACCTTATCCGATACTTTTCCCATCATGGAATCCCGACACAAGTTATTACTGACAATGGCACCGAGTTTAAAAACTCAGTCATATCCGAGTTATTAGGTTTACATGGAATCGAAATACATTTCTGTTCCCCGAACCATCCCCAGTCAAATGGCGTAGTCGAAAGATTTCATTCGACAATATCTGAGCAACTCCGAATTTTAAACACTCAAGGCTTTCAAAAAACATCTGTCCAAATGAAAATGATATACGCAATCTTAGCATACAACAACTCTGTTCATTCTGTGACTAAATTAAAACCCATCGATGTCATAAATGGTCATCTAAGTGAAAAAGATACATTTGACATCAGCTTAGACCAAATTTTGTTGAATGATTATGTAGAACAACACAAAGCACGCAGTAAGCTATTATATACCAAAATCAACGAGGCGCTTGTTCAAAATAAAGAAAAAGTAATTGAAAAGGCAAACATAGCTCGAGATAGTGCAAAAATATTTCAACCAGGTCAGAAAGCATTCGTTAAGAAAAATATACGTCAGAAAAATGCAAATAAATTCCAAAAATCATGTACACTAACATCAGTCGATCCTGGTAAAAAGACCGCTACTACTGATAAACACAATAAAGTACATATCGATAATTTGAAGCGTCCCCTTCGCAAACCATATTCATTTAGCAACTAAATGTTTCTCTCCAAGTACGACATACACACATGTAGGTATTATTCATTTGCAGATTCCTGCAAGTAACGGTTGGACTTCAGGATAGCATAACTATACGTAACCTCGACAACAATCCAGGACTACTTCCCGTGGAAATTGGTGAAGCAAAAGTAAAAGACTATGACTTTTCATTCATTCATTATTATGATATGAATCCCATCGTTTCTGAAATTGAAAAATTATCAATTTCCTCCTCACGTATAGCAGAAATCATTTCTTCAAATTTAAATGTCACTACATATTTGTCCAATTATTTCAGAACATTAAAATTTGTTCAGCGACAGGTAGAACAAAAGTTACATAATATATTTCCCCATACAAAGCGAGGAAAAAGAGGCATATTAAATGGCATTGGGTCGATATTCAAATCAATAACTGGAAACCTTGACGCCAATGATGGCGAACGTTTCGAAAATCTAATTCGAGAGCTTCAAAATAATCAAAGAGAATTGACTAACAGTGTCACACAGAATAATGCACTGTCAGTATCTCTTATTGATAAGTTCAATAAAACTGTTCAGCAAATCTGTCATAATGAACAATTGCTGAATAATAAAATTAATACCATATATGCAATTGTTCGTCGTACTACAATCGATTCAGATCAGCATAAATTCATAGTACAGTATCTCAAATTATGAACAGCTACGAAGTAACTCTGTCAATATTACAAGACGTTGAAAATTCAATAATTTTTGCACGTCTTGGAACAATTCACTCTAGCATTATTACAACCGAAGAAATTTTTGGTGAACTGAAACTATTGAGCTCAAGATTAGGCCAGGAAAAATTTGCGATTCCAGTTTTACTAGATAACATACCAACTTTTGAAAAAATAATCAAAATCTCCAGTTATTCTGTGGGCAACAAAATTACATTCGTTTTATCATTCCCAATCTCATACTATGAGTCATTTAACTTATATCGTCTCTTTCCAATCCCGATATATTTTGAAGGTCAATTTAAGACTATCATTCCAAAGGAGCCTTATTTGGTAAAAAATGAATTGCACTTTGCACTTTTCGGCGACATTTGTACTGAAATTGCTCCTAAAAAGTTTCTCTGCAAGAAGACCATCTTGCGAGACATTAATGGTCCATTACCCTGTGAACTTGAACTATTCAATGGAAGAAACGCCCCTGCATGTGCCCGAACTCCACTGATAATCAATCAGCCAAGTATCGAACGAATCCAACGGACTAATCAATGGGTATTGATCCTGCCACTACCAGAAGTTATCAAAATGGAACGCCACGAAGAAATGCAAATGAAAAGATTGACGGGAACTTACCTACTTTATATTCCTGTCAACTGTCAAGCCGAAATTAATCACCAAATCATCAAAAATGAACCCGAAACGATTGTCGCGGGCCAACCTATAATATTCCCGGATTTAAACCTGGACACTAAAGGCGACATCACAGAAACAAATTTCAGTCTGCATCTAGAAAAAATTAAGCTAGACAAGTTAAGTAAAATCAAGTCAAGCATTATCAACAACAAGCCCAACTTCAAAAAACCTACAGAATTTTTTATACCCAGTGCCTGGACACTGATAATATATGGATGTATATTACTCTTGGGTGTCTACGCATTCTGGAAAACCATTTTGAAGAGGAGGAAGCTCAGAAATAGAAGTATTCAACAACCAGAAGTCGAACTTCATCCTATTCAACTTCCTTGAAGAATTCTTCCCCGAAGTTGAATCTCAGGGGGAGGAGTTATATCAGCCGTTCCTGCTGATATGATAGGAATACTGCCGACGATGCTACTAATTTCCTAGAAGACCTAGAGTTTACTTTATTGTTCTCAACATATTTTACAGTCAGTCAGATTTAAGCCTTTGTACTGTTTACATCATAATAACATTGTAATAATTTTGTAAAAGTACAGTTTTGAGTTTTGTATTTTCGAAAAATAAACTTTTTAAAAAGCGATCTCGAAGCATCGATCTTATAACTCATGCGAAGTTATCTTCGCAGGATGTCTGGCGTTAAACGTAACATCAGTTTTCCGAACATTGATTTTATGCACCACAAATTCGAGCCATTTTCACTCTTTCGGCTAGTGTGTAAACTATCTTAGAAGTGAAATTTGAATCAATAAATTAATTTTCACTATCTCAAGATTATCACAAAGGTAACTGACAGCAAATTATTTTCTTTCTTTCCCTTAAGAACAAATAACTAAACAGGTATAAGAATAAATACAGTTCGCACAGGATATGTGTTGATGAAAAGGATGCAGACGAAATTCGGGTTGTTGTTTGGTTGATGCCACGTCTAATTTCCAGAATTGCTCTTTATGATGGTACTTTCCGGTTTAAATTATAAACGAATTGTAGATTTGGCAAACCCTAACGGACAACATTTTGAACTCTTATTGAAATAAAAAGTAATATTTTCGTGTGTTTTTGTTTTCTTTCTGAACAAATTAAGATAAATAACATTTTTCTAATTTTTCCGAAAACAAATTGTCTGGTTTCAAAAAATCAAACGTCAAAATAAAGGACTTCGAAAAACCTTTCAAAAAAGCTATTACTCGATACTACTCATTTAAATGGAAATTGGAATAACCCTGGGAGGCCGAAGATGAAAGGAAGTGAAGCAGTCTTGTTAAAAAGTTGTCCCCTTTGACAAATCTTTTGACGTGTCTTGGCGTTTTTTTCTTTTAATCAGAGGTTTCCAATTGATTTTCTCTCATATCTATACTAAATTATTGTAGTCTCGTATACTATACTTGTTGAGACAATTTCACTTAAAACGTTATTCAAGTTATTCAAAACAATTGTGTACGTTTCATCTTTGGCTTACGTAAATTTGATCATGTATCAGCGAAATACCCCGTTCTAAACTGGTTAAAAATTAATGACATGGTCAAGTATCACTATTCAGTTTTTGTTCACAAATTGCTGCTCACGTCTAAAGCTTATTACTTGAAGGAAAAAATTTCATTTAATAATGATGTTCACTGTAGGACTCTCAGAGAAAATAATATTAGAATACCCCTGCATACGTCTACACTTTTTAAACGCAGTTTTTCTTACAATCTTGCTATTATTTATAATGACCTTCTTGAAGTATATAAAGAATTTTCATTACCTGTCTTTCGACAAAAAGTTAAAACATTATTACTGAACCCTCCAAACATATAATTTATGTAATCATTCATTTCCTTTTTATTCCATCTTTAATTCAGATTAATAATTTTTTGGTGTACTTGGATTTGGAAAGTATGCCTTTTTATCTTTTTTTAAATTTTACTTTCGATGTAATGAACCAAATCTATTTGTGGATAGTGTATTCTTTTGAACATCTGCTAGAGACTATATGGTTAAGTGTAAGAGTAGCAGCATGCTAAACTTCGCCATGTAAGTCTGACCTTTGGCTATACTACAATGTAATTGTGGATAAATAAAGACGTCTATTATTATTATTATTATTATAATTTTGCCGAACATGATCCTTTTTGAACTGATGACAGCGTTGCGTGGAAAAAGCAGAATCAACCTCTTTTGACTCATTCTTTGACATAACTTACTTTTCCATTAAATCTACGAACTGCCGACCACCGTGGGGAAATTCATTCGAATATTTATCTCTGTATATCCGTGCAGCACAAAACAACATTGGAATATTTCCACCTGCAATCACATTTTATTCGATATAATCCTGATGTTTTCCGAAACTTCGCTCTCCTCTTCTCTATCCCCCCGCCACATCATTGTTCGGCCACATTCACTCGTATGCATCAAATTAAATTATATTCCAAATATAAATCTAACCGTAATTCCGACTGGACGCGCTTTGAAATCATTTCTGCATTACCAATAGCCTTTTGAAGGGTACAGCGAAAAATATTCTGTTGGAAATATAAACACCTGCATCAGCTTTGTTTTTGCATAAAAATACATACAGAGTGGTATGGTTATCGGTTCAGCGGTTGCTAATACTACACGGTATTAGAACCTGAGGTGGAGCCCTAAACAGCCGCGATGTAGGCATTAAAGGTCCAAAATTAGTATGTCCTCAAACTCTTAACCTCTTGCAATTAAATCATAGACTCACTCGATACCTGCACGTAACAGGTGGTGTCCGACACCGAATTGATCGAAACTCGCTCAGCTACGCGCTGCCAGAATCCAAAATACACCAGCCCACGTTTAGCAAACAACAGCTTGAGAGAAAGAAATAATAATATGAGTCGTGTTCAATTGAAACCCATCTTTGGTTCAGAAAAAAGTTGCTTACCTGGTCTCCCCACAATTAAATTTTGGACACCATTCTTTGACAGTTTGATATACAAAACATTAATCTCCATATACTGCTTGGTGAGGTATCTCCAATCGCTTTCTAGTTGCACCACGGTTCCTCGTGAGCAGTTACCACGGTACCGCGGTGCGAGTGCAGTAACCACTATACGAGTTGTCGGATGAGCGCGTCCGTAACAGCGAGCATGTTTAGTAAACAACAACTTAGGATAGAGGAACAATTGTTGCCGTGCATCTACCTAACCTAGACCATCCTGCTGAGTGTACAAAAATCACGAGAGTTTGTTCAATGGCAAGTACACCACATCTATTACACACGTAGACTAGCGGACACGCGATGATTGTGCCCTCAATTTGCGGTCTGAGATCAGTGGATGTTTCTAGTGGTAGATGGCGTTTAGCGCTACCTTGTTTCGAGGTTATTCGAAATATCTATGCCAACAGGCCTAAATAAACTACCTCGTGTATTGAATGAAGAAATTGAACGCTGCATATTTCTTAACGTTACTACTTTGTGATTCATTCAGAAAGAAATTGCTTTCTATTTAAATCATATCATCTACGAACACCCTTCATAAAAATTTATCAAACGTACCGAAAACCTGCGCCGTTGTGGTAGTTGAAAACGTAAATTTAATAAATTCTCCAAAAAACAATTTTGTATCGCTTAACGATACGTGGAACTGCACAGAGAGCTTTTTGATCTGTTTGTGGGCACAACTGAACATACACCATAAAGCACATCGAAACCTGTCTAGGCTAATTAATTATATGTTGCATACAACACACTCAACCAGCGGGCGGCAGCACTGTTGCTGAGTATCTCCCATCAAACGGACATGGCGCACTAGATTACAAGTGTTATTCATTGAATGATCCGTTTGCAAAGCAGCTTTGTGGGATAGGCTCGGCTTGTTACAGATATTATTTTATCATTTTATATACACCATGCGATTATACCGGGTACTACAACTCTTTCGAAAAAACATTTGAAAAGTAAACGAAACCTTGAAAAGAGATCGACATACACCGATATTTCTAAGGCCGATATATCAGTGCTATTGACCGTTCATCTTTATCTGAATATAGTCGGAAAATTAAATGCAAATGGCCTTAACGGTGGCCGCATCACCTCTATGTGATTCGTAAGGTGATGCATACTGTGGAGGAAATTATATCATGTAAAAAAATTTTTCAAGGAACCAGTGGCATCCGGACATCCGCATATAGAGCAGTCTTCCAATGTCAATTACCTTAGGCAACAGTAAGCATGCTTTTTCAGCAACATATATATCAAAGCTTTAACATAACCGAGATTTAGGTTCTGAAAAGCAATCGGAAAAGCAATCACCAAACGTCAGTGTTGATGTACGAAGACTATGTGAGTCAGTGTGCCAATTAGGCGTGGTGTGGTGTCCAGGTTAACATAGTTTACAAACAAACCGCATTTGAAAAAAAAATTGGCACATTCCTTGAGCAATAACGTAGTTAACGATTTGATACGAGCATCTTCAAGCTCCTATTGACACTGCGCGGATGAATTCAAAACGTCGCCGTCATCCTCGGCGTTTTATTCCATTAGAGCTGCATCTGTTTGTTCATATCGCGAAAAAAGTCATCTGGTTGAAAACAGTTGGGCACCTAGACAGCCCCAAATGTAGAAAATTTAGGAAGATGTAAGCAAACTCTTTTTAGTAGAACAAAGACAACTTCAAGCGGTGTTTACAAACAAAACATGATACAGGGCAGTTCTTCAAATTCCTACCAAATGAATAATGGGTACTTTACTTCAATTTCCTTTTTACGTTCACGGTGTTGTTTTGCGGCAAATTAGCTTTGTTATTGCAAACGTATTTGACTCCGGAAAGGAACGTCCCAACTTTCAGAACAGTATACATTTTTTTCTTGACAAAAACGCGTATGTGCGAAATGAAATTTCTGATGCAACATTTGAACTGTTTCGCGAGCTGTATCTATATCGAAAATCAGCCACATTTGTGCAAAATGGTCATGGAATTTTTGAACAAAGTAAGTACCAGCATATCCGAGGATTGATGCTCCGATAAAGCAATGCAAATTTAACGGAATAAACTGGTTTCTATATATTTTAAATCCTGTACAAATTTTGGGAAAAATCGGGTTGAATCCTTGAACCGATAGGGTAACAAAGGCTTTTTGGAACGAAAATCAGCTACAAGTATGTCATAGTAGTCTTGTTTTAGCAAAGATGGAAAATATTTTGTATCAATAGAATATTATAGCCTACCTTTAGAACTCCGGTAGCTTCCGGTGCCAATTTAGGTTGTGGATGTATTCACGTGAGCGGGTAAAAAGCGCCCGCGAAGGGTATGATTTATAACTTCATGAAAAGAGAAGGTATTCGTAAAAGCTGTTGCACGTGGGAAATTACAGGATTTGCTTTAGTATAGAGAGAGTTCTGCCAATGTCAATACCTCTAATTTTTTCTGCAACGTTTTCATGTAGTCACGATAGCAGGCTATCTCTGAATAGACACACAAGAAGGGTGTTAAAAGGAACTATAACAATCAATTTCCTCCGGTCGTAGTTCTACCTATTTGGTTTTATTGCCAGAAGAGGAAACACAGCTAGCATTCCATGCTATGCGAGAGAGGTAAAGTGAAATCTGGGACTGGCGGTTGGCTCTCTAATGGCACTTTCCCTAATTTACAAAATTAGTTAGGTGTGCCAGTTCGGACAGTCATATATGGCGCTCAGCACCGCTTTCTGCGCAACAGAAATTAACTTGAATAAATCAGGCTAGGGGATTTGAGAGCTATATCGAGATCTTAATGCGGTTGAGTCTATGGTTAGTGAAGCATGAATATACAGGGTGCGCCATGTTTATGCTACCCAAGTTTTCTATATCAGAATAAAGACGAATTTCGAGGATATAGTACAAAAAAGCATGGCTCAAGTAGGTTGACACTGCACTTCCATGCAACGCCGTTATCAGCTCATGAAAAATTATGTTCAGCGCAAACTAGAATCTGAGAAAAAAGTCGGTCAAACATGTCAGTACAATTAGTCCACAGACATTCGTTGTGCATCCGGCAACTTCGCCTTAGCCCAGTCAGACGTGGCAGCGCGGTAAGAGCATAGCGTGTAACACCATACCAGAACAACAGAACTCACCAAGGCCGGCAGCGTGCCGCCGGTAGCAGCAGCCGCGGACCAGAATATTTTTTATGGGCAAATGTACGGAGGAATATATGATCTGTGAAATATATAATAATAATACTAATAATAAATAGCCTTCATTCGTCACATGATTACAAAATAATTGGCTTGACAGGAATAGTGATGAAAAGGTGGAGTGTCAGCTTACCCTGTTTTTTAACCCGGCCTGAAAAACGTTGACACAAACTATAAAAAAAGGTACCTACATTCAAATGGCACAGTTCACAACATTGACCACCAAAAAAAAGCTTAACATGTGACACTTCTCAGAAAAAGGAAACAATCAATTACCTGTGGGTATGCGTAAAGTAAAATTCTAGCCATCCGTTTGCTTTAAGCTCATCTTTGACATTTTTTAAAGTTGCTCAGGCTATATTCTTTATACTCATTTGACAAGCAGTTATATAGTTTGGGTGCTCAGTACGAGAAACTACGTGTAAACAATGCTGTCGAATCCCGCGGGATAAGTAAGATGCGTTTATCCCTAGAGGATCTTTGATCGTACTGACACTGGAGGGATACCTTTGAATAAAGATGATATGGCGCTTTAAGGAGAAGTCTTATGTACCAGAGATAAGCAATCCAGTTTCCTCAATTTGTTCATATTAAACCATCCCGATTGCTCAAAAGCGCCACCAATATGAACAAATTTACGGATTCCATAAGAAAATCTGATGCATGAGTTTTGTATCATCTGAATCCGCTCGGCATAACGTTGTAGGAGAGGAGGTCCATAAACAGAGCCACCATTAGATAATTTTGGCAGAATTAGGGGTTCGCAGAGTTTAAGTTTGAGCTGTGTTGACAGGACTCTTCGACTCGGGTATAACTGACAAAGCACGTTATCGGACGCATTGCATAGTTGGTTAACATGTTTAGTGAAGCGTAACTTGCGATCGGCACAAATAAAATGCAGCAAGATTTGCCAGCATTGAGTTTTAGATTGTGAGCACTAGAAATGTCAAAATATATCTAATAGGTACGTAGAGCTATCAATGTTGGTAGCATATAAATGCACTAACATCTAAAAATTGACATAAACCCTTCCCACCACCTAAAACCCCACCACTAAGCTTAATACCGCTAAAAAATGTTTCAAAAATGATTTTTGGAACGTCTAAAAACGAAATTTGAGAGGTATTTATTTTTTTCGTGTTGTTGCTGCATTTGCTTTTATGTTCTTAGCATAGTAGTAACACTGTGTAAAAAAATCATCGAAATCTGAGCGGTACTTAGTAAGTTATAGGCGGTTATAAGATTAGCGGACAGACCGACAGACAGATAGACCGACCCAACTGAGTGACATGGTATCTCATTTTAAAAACTGTCTGCGGTTACAATACTTCCCCGCCAGTAGGCATAGGAATCAAAAGTAATGTCATGAGTGCTCATCAAGGATACCCTACGGGGGAAAATCTGTTTTCTTTTATCAGTAAAGGATAAACTCATTAGATCTCAAAAGATAACCTAGACCCAACGCAATATTGCTAACATGTGACTACATAATAATACTAATAGTACCTAGATATTCATTGCCCAACAAAAATTTTATAATCGCATCTACAGAACAAAGAATCGAAATTTGGAATAACAAGAAAAAACAATACTAATTTGTTCAAATTTAAGAAAATAAAGGGATATGAATGACGCTATTTAAGATGCAGTCACAAAACTCCATTGAGTTGAGAAAATGGACACACAAATACAGGGTGGCCCATCCATGTGTGGACGGAATATTAACATAAATAAATATATTTTGGAAAAATCTATTTATAACATGTTATACATGACATTTGAGGGCGCTTTTCAAAAATATTGGTAATTATACAGGGTATCCCAATTTTGACCTACATACCAGAGTTGTGATCTTTTAAATGGAATACCT
Organism: Acanthoscelides obtectus; assembly: GCA_963669975.1. Classification (NCBI taxonomy): domain Eukaryota; kingdom Metazoa; phylum Arthropoda; class Insecta; order Coleoptera; family Chrysomelidae; genus Acanthoscelides; species Acanthoscelides obtectus. The sequence goes on along the minus strand of CAVLJG010000007.1, from coordinate 72,256,103 downwards.
CAAATTTTATTGCATATTTGGATAAACCAATTCAGAAGAAGAAGATTGATACAACATACTATGGGGTTTTGGTAATCAGCTACTGAGATGTGAGGTGTTTTGTCCAGAAAAATCGTCAACCCCTCAATCCGCCATTTTGAAATTTGGAGTGCTGAATTTTGTATCAAAAAAAACCTACATACCTCAGCTTTTATCTTATTGTAACTTTTCCGAATTTTCATTTATGCTCATAATCGTGAATTGTACTTTTTCTCAAAAATTTCAAATGCATGTATATTTGTGCAAGTTTGGATTCAATTTTTTATAAGCTGTTTTTTTAGTATAAAATTTGATTCAGATAAAATCACTACATTTTTAGTTATTAAGCTTTTAATAGAACAACACACCAAAATTAAGGAAAAAGATCACATCATCCATGGAAACAAAAGACAAACAGTGGGCTAGTTCCATCTTGCCCCTAAGGCCCGTATCGTCAGTCGTCCCTACAATTGTAGGGCGCCTTTATGGCCTCCTTGATTGTCATATTTCTCTACTTCTCCGGGTCAGAACTCTATTTTGAGGTTATGTCACAAACATCTATTTGCATCAAATTGTGCTTGCTTTTGAGTTATATCATGTTTTATCAGCCTGAAATGTCCTACAATTTAAAACGAAAACATATCTTCACAATAGGAGAGCGCTGACGCTGACACGGGACAAGTGTAATCTAGAAATTTTTTAAGGAGAGAAAGGAGTATGACAATCAAGGAGGCCATAAACGCGCCCTACATTTGTAGGGACGACTGACGATACGGGCCTAAGGCCGTATCGTCAGTCTTTCCTAGAATTGTAGGATGCCTTTATGGCCTCCTTGATTCTCATTGTTTTCTACTTCTCCGTGTCAGCGCTCTATTTTGAAGTTATGTCACGAGTATCTATCTGCATCAAATTGTTCATGCTTTATATGATTTATATCATGTTTTATCAGACTGAAATTTCCTACAATTTAGAAAGAAAACATAACTTCACAATGGGAGAGCGCTGACGCTGACACGGAACAGGTGCAATCTAGACATTTTTGAAGAGAAAGGAGTATGACAATGAAGGAGGCCCTAAGAATACAGATTTGACGTACAAACTAATAACAATCAGAACAGTATAAATCAGCTTCAAGCGTAAGACAGAAAAACAACTATAACAACAACATAAACAAACAACAATCACTACTCAAGACCTAATCTGCAAAAACTGGTCGAAAATATGTCAACCATGTTGAATACACAGCCATAGTCTTTAGATAAATGACCGTTGCACATCCCTCAGCATGTGTTCCCTTATGTTCAGAAAAGCACCCTTAATCCTTTCCTTCATATTTTCCGGGTAGATGATGGATCTATAATTAACGTAGCTCCATAGAGAGAAGTCCATCGTTGTCATATCTGGTGATCTAGGAGTCTAAGATATAGGCCCATCACGATCAATCCAACGATTGTTACTCCAGGTGTCCAAATAGTTACGCACATGATTATGATAATGCGCAGATGCGCCGTCATGTTGGAAGTACATATGCATCCGAGTTTGCAGGTTGACATCCTCCAAAAGCAAAGGCAAATGCTCGATAAAAAATTCAAGTATTCTGTACCTGTTAATCTGTTGTCGAACAAGAAAGGTCCGATAACTTGTCTGCCAATAACTCCTCCCCAAACATTCAAGCTCCATTTATTTTGGTGATCTATTTGTCTAACCCATTAAGGGTTTTCTGTCGCATAATAGTGCATGCTATGCCTGTTTGATAACACCTATGCTGTTAAAAGTTGCCTCATCGCGAAAAACAACTTTATCGAGGAAATTAGTGTCTTCACTCACTTTATTTAGCATTATTCTACTAAATTCCATTCAAGCTGCGAAATCCTGAGGATGAACGCCTTGATGCAAACATAGGTGATATGGATGGTACCTATGCTTGTGAATAGTCCTTTGTACAGAAGTTCTGCACATATCAGTTTCTGCTTCAATTTGTCGTGCAGTTAAATTCGGATTTTCCTGCAACTTTAATAGAACCCCCAACTGATTCGCCTCATTGGTGATACTTAAATTACGTATACATGTTTTACCATATTCCACTGCTCCACTTGATTCAAAACGCTCTCGTAGTGTGGAAAATGTCTCCGGCATTGGATGTCGCATATTAGGGTACCGTTGCTTATAAATGCGAGATGCTAGGAAACGATTTCTTTGGGCTTCGCCCAAAACGAACACCATTTCTTCTTTATAAAAAGTTACTTTCAAACACATTTTTATTATAGTGCTCACAAGGCTAATTTTGAGAGTTTGTAACTAATAAACAATTTATTTGTTTCCAAGGATGGTGCAATATTTTAGGGAATTAAGCCGTTTCATAAAAGACGTGCTAATAACCGAAAAAATATCCGAAAAAACCCTTATGTTTCTGGTATCAAAAAAAGCTTATACAAAATTAAGTCCGAACTTACACAAATTTTTGAGAAAAACTACAAATTGGGTTTTTGACCACGCTGAAATCAAAAATTAAAATTCGAAAACGTGACAAATAAGATAAAAGATGCGGTGTGTATTTTTGTTAAACAAAATCCAGTACTCCAAATTTCAAAATGGCGGACTGAGGGGTTGCCGAAGTGGGGGGTTTTTCTAGACAAAATACCATATATCTCAGTAGCTAATTACCAAAACCTCATAGTATGTTGTATCAATTTTCTTCTTTTGAATTGGTTTATCCAAATATGCAATAAAATTTGAGGCATTCTATTTGAAAAATCACAATTTTGATATGTAGGTCGAAATTGGGACACCTTGTATAATGACCAATATTTTATAAATGCACCCTCAAATGTAGTGTATAACATCCCATAAATATGTTTTTCCAAAATGTATTGTTTATGAGTAATATTCCGTCCAAACGTAGAAGGGCCACCCTGTATATCACACATATTGCATATTCTGTTAAAGTTCATACACAAGACTCTTAGACGATATTTTAAAGACTAAGTTGGAGTTTATTATACAAGGTATTCTTTGGAACAAACAATTGGAGCTGGGATAACAGGTCTGAAGAGACTACAATACCATACAAAAGTTTATATAAGAAAATGACGGGCTGACGTTTTTTCTCTGTCTAGAGGAGGCGACTTAGAATCTGTCCTACAGTACTTGGCAGTCCGATACCCACATTTTTTTTTGAGTCGACATTAGCAGGGAGACACACTTAGATCAAATACGATCTGTCGAGTGTAGCATCCTCAGGAGATTGAAGATATTCCAAAATAGAGCCTCACAGAAATCTAAAACATCAAAAGTCCGACTTCTAAATAATTTGTATTAAAACGTTTTGGTCGTGCAGTATATAAAGCTCCTAAAAGTAAAGATTTCTTGCTATCCCGGTAATATCTTACCTAATTAAATTGGAAGCCATCGTTACAGTTATGATAGAAAGATAAATATCTCTAACTACTCGCAGATTTCTCCAGTGTGAGAGTTTGTAATAATGTTTGCCTTATTCTGTCATACGTAGAACTCCCGAGACAAACTTGGAGTTGTCTCTGCAGGAAGTAATTTTGGTAATAGCTACTAGGCGTATACCGGCCGAATATGAGCAACTGACGAGGAGTTCGACTAAGATGTCCTGAGAATTATAACACAATTCTAACAGTTGCAGATGGATACATTACATGGAAGTGCTACTGGATGCCTTCATGGATGGAAACTCAGTTGTTAAGGAAATACTTGAAGTTAGAAAGGATGTTGCAGAATTACAGTGGAAATCCAAATGAAATCATGAATTATAAATATACATACAGGATCGGCAGATAATCATTGGGGTCCTCCATTGAACGTACATGAGAAAGAAACACGTTTGTTAGAGCGGGATGCATGATAGGCGAAGGAGTTGGCGTTGCCGTTGTTGTTTGATTCTGACGTGTTGCAAAGTCTCTGCAGGAATAATACTACGTTATCATTTGACAATTGTGAGTGCCTCCAAAATGAAGCGGCAGACTCTCGGATGTACAAATAGCACAATAAAACAATGTCACAGCGTTCAGTGAAAATGGCATTAAGCAGCTTGACTCTGCCCTTCCCACGCAACGCTGTTATCAGTTCATAAAAGTTTATGTTTAGCATAAGTTAGCTTCTCTAAGAAATAAGTCAACTACAAACATGTATCAGAAAGAAAATTTGCCAACATTGTGATTAGGAAATTTCTTCCCTACCCTCCGAATGTACCGTCTATCTGACAACGTTGGGATTATATCTGCAACAACTAAGCCTAAGGTTATTTGTCATTTTCGTTCCGTTCGATGCGGTTATTGTCAGTATCATTTTGAGGGGAGATTTATATATGAAATATCTCTAGTGGGTGAGAAAAATTGAGATTGAGATATATGATCCCCCATCTCTCGCAACCCCTAAGCCCAATTTTTTACCACCAAAATGTTTTCCAAAAGTCTCCGAAAAGTCAAAGGATGAAGATTAAGTGTTTTATTTTTTTATTTTGTGCCCATAGCTCTGCCGCAACAAAATCGATTTCCGCCAAATACTAAGCCTTTTGTCCTTGACTTAGTAGTCACAACGTTTCGAAACTTTATGAAAATCGTACCGGTACTTTCCAAGGACTAGCGGACGACCGACAGACAGACAGACCGACGGAAATCAGAGACATGATTTTTCGAAATGTCCTATAGCTATATCACTGTTTCCACTCCAGAGGATCTCCCAGGATGTCCATTGTCCCCTCCACCCGGAAATGCCAAAAAGAACTCAATATCACGTGACTTAAAGGAGTTGGGACACGGGGCTGTTGTGAGGCTATGCTCGGCTCTTGATGGACACAAGCTTCATTTAGTTACAACGCCTTTTTGACATTATAAGAGTTTTTTGTTACATTATGTAGGTTTTTCTACAAAATGTCAACTTAGCACTAGCTGTTGTACTCGTTCCGTAGCTGTACGTGCTACCTAAATGCTTCAGCTATCATTGTTTGGCTCTGATGTGATGTAACAGCTGTTTCAGAGGTTGCATTATCGGAGGTCTGGGCTGTAAGGTTTCTGGCTCTGTAAGACAGATTCAGTAGTACTCCAGCCATCGCTAACAGTGGTTTGAAGATGGAAGGTTGGTTGGTATGTGTACGGTATATCGCCGAATACGACAGTTTGGACTTTTTTCTTATCGTCCACATTTGGTGCTGCCTCTCACAGCTGAACATCGGCGTAACCGAGAAAGAATTCTATCGGACAGGGTATGGAATCAGGTGGTCTTTAGTGACAAATCCCGCTTCTGTCTGGGGATGCACGATGGTCGGGCAAGAGAGAGAAGGCGACGTGGTGAAAAACGTGATCCACAATTTGACAGAGAGCGTCACGTTCACCAGAACGGGAGAGTTATGGTGTGGCAGCAGATCACTGCTAATTTTCATCAGGGGCAATATAACAGCCTGACGCAATATTCAGGGAGTAGTACAGCCTCATCTTATTCCATACCTAAGCACCATCCAAAACCCGATTTTTCAGCAAAACAATGCCAGACCGCATGTTGAAAGAGCATCGTTGGCCTTCATGAATCAACATCGCATCAACCGTTTACCTTGGCCACCACGACCACCTTATCAGAAAAGAAATCGTGGATCCTCAACACATGATTGAACCAGCTTATGCAGTCAGTTGACAAATCAAGATGAAAATTTAATCATTTTACTAGTGAGGGACACTGAAAATATATGCCAAAAACTATTAAAATCGGATAAACATACATAGGTGTTTACCTTTCTTGTCACTCAGTATACATAAGAATCAATGTCAACTTGAAGGCTACTAAAAATCGGCAGGCTAATAAAGCAAATTTAAATGTTGACAAATCCTTCTGCCAATACACTTCACTGCCTCTTCCAGTCTCCATTCTGTGCCTCCATCTAAGTTGTCGGATTTGTTTTAGTCTTAGTGTTGTTGACGATCATCGCTAAGCGAAAACTTTCTTGGGAGGAAGTTCAGTCTAGGGAGCTCCCTTACAGCGATCTAGATTAAAATTGCCTATTAGTGGAACCGTATTATATCTAGACATCCCTTTGTGTCTTAGGAAGGTGCTTGTCTATATTTTTGTGGAACGCTGACACAGCAACGACGAGGCTGACAGTCTGAAGTAGGGCTTATCGTAGTCCAGGAAGTATGTTTGCATCTCCTAGGAAAAATACACTAATTCATTTTTTTAATCTTATTCAAAATGACCCCTTTTAACGAAAATGCATGTTGCCAAGCCCGACATTGCGTCAAATATAGTTTTAAATAATTTTTGTATACAAATTTCATAAATTGGTTTTTTCCGCTCCAGAGATTCCTTTGGGTCATTTTGAAAAAGCAATGTTACAATATTTTTAAAATGGGATATTATGTTTTTTGGATATTATATAACATGTACACGTCTGTCGGTCTGTTTGAAAATGCTTGGCCTGTCTTTAATTTGGACAGTACTGTTGGAATTTGAACGGAATTTGTACACAATGTTACTACTAGGTAAAGGACCAAAATGGTTTGTAGTTTCTGTCGGCGGACGGAATGCTATAACCGAAAAAGCCTTAGGTGTAAGAAATGGTGCGTAGAGGGTTGTAGGGGGGTGGGAGAGTGTGTATCGCAACATTTTTGCTGTTAGAATAACTAAAACACTTCCAACTCAGGTAATTCGACGCACCTATTAGACGTATTTCACACATCATAGGTATCCCCGCAGAAGTGTCCTTAAAACTTAGTAAACTTTGTGAAAAATTTATAATCATGTCGACTGGACTGACGCGCTCCAACATCTGGACAGATATATTTGTCCTTATCGACGAGTCGAGAAACATTCCAGCGTTTTCCAGGCCAAGTCGTGATCTTCCATGAAAACAGTCCAGATGTCATCAGAGTCATCTTCAGAAGTGTTGAATGCTCACGATGGCGTCGCGAACGTTCCAGAACGCAAGCACGCTTCATACATGGTCGTGTAACTCTGGTTGCCTAGCACCGACATCACAAGGCCGTTTCAAGCCACCCAATAATCAGTTGTCAAGCATTGTTGATAAACAGTTTTACATCAGAAAAGAAGCTTCCATGTACTGACACGCTCAATGCTGCGTTCTGAGGAATCCTTTTTCCATAAAAAGCCCAAATAGTACACTGCTACTTCTGACAAGACTTGCGTCTTTTTGATATCATTGCACTGCATTGGAAACTATACTAGAAGACGTTTCGAAGGCGTGGGGAGTAGAGAGTAAATACGTACGTATACTTGGCCCCGTCTGCGTCTCTGCTGGTCTCGAAATATAAGCGATATCATATTCGAAAAAGTGTGAGATATGAAACAAAAATTTTAATACTGTTACAGCTCCTAAATGTTCTCGAACACCCATCAACCAAATCCCCTAAGCATTTAAGGAGGTATTGTTATTGTAAACCTTTGTTCTCTATCAAGGCCGTACATCACTACTTCTTCTGCGAGAGAGATGCAGCTAGCGGCCGCCCTTTTGCTTGATTGAATGATCTGGCTAGATCTCATTTGTAAGATACTTTCGTTCAGAGTTTCAAGAATGAATATATCCTTTTTTTTACTCCGCCATCTTAACGGTAAGTATCAGGTGACCAAAAAAGTTCGTGCGGTTTTTAGTAGAAAAATATAAATTTTTATTGAGAAAGAATAAGATACTATTTATTCGTCGAAGTAATCACCATCACATTCAATGTTCTTTTTCCAACGTGGAACCAATTTATGTATGCCGGTATTGTAGAACTCCCTCCCAACTCATACAGTTGTCAAGAGACAAAAAAAGGTGATAATCACTGGGCGAAATGTCTGCAGGCTTTGATGGGTGCGGTAAGGTTTCCCAGCTGAGTTCAAAAATTTTTACTCGGGTCACTTTTGCGGTATGAGGCTTGGCGTTATCCTGCAAGAACATCACTTTCTTCCGATTGATCTAAGAAGGCTGTTTCTGGATGAGTGCTACTTGTACTCGTTGAAGCTGCACACAATACAAGTTAGCAGTGATGGTTTGACCCCTTTCCAAAAACTCATAATCGACAATTCCAGTTGCTGTCCACCAAACGCACAACACCTTGTTTGGGTGCAAGGAAGCCTTGGGCGTCTGTGGTACCAAATCAGTAAGCGACAACCAATGATACGAACGCTTAGAATTCGAATACAAGATCCATTTTTCGTCGCAGTTTAATAACCGATTAAGAAATGATTCATTAGCGTTACGTGAATATTTGCTGAACAAATGGTAAGACGACTTAATTTGTTATCATTTGTCAGTTCATGTGGGACCCATTTGCTTAACTTCAACGTCTTTCCTAGGTGATGAAGATGCAAACTAATAGTTTCAAGACTCACTCTAAGCATTTCTACAAGTTCTTGGCACGTTGTCCTGGAGTTTGTGTCCACAATCTGTCGAAGATCCTCGTTGTTCATGATTTTTGGACTCCCTGAGCACGGTTCATCGCTCAAACTGAGATCTACCGAAGAAATTTTTTTAACCACTTCTGTGCTGTTCGATCACTAACGGCATCATCTCAGAATGCGGAACATATTTTTCGCGCTGCCGCTACAGCTTTTGTACCAAGTTTGTACTCATACAGTAAGCAACTTCCAATTACTGTTTTATTCGTCGCCATTTTCAATTATTAAAACTATGTATGTAACAATTTTCAGCAACTTTTTATGTATGTGAGAAAAGAAGAATTCATACTAAAGTGACAACAGGTAACAAACAATCGCTATCGATCAACAACATCCATGGCAATCTGCGATATACAGCAACCGCACGAACTTATCTGGTCACTTGATGACTTTTTATAAAACACAAAGAGTAGACTGCTAGGTGCATAGAGGTTGCTTTCGGTCAGAACAGTTGGATTAGTTAAGGTGGGTTCATGCACGATTTAACCTAACTTAACTTAAGAAAATGAGCATTTCATGCGCATGCTCGGCCAGGATTGCCAACGTAGCAGTTGAGGCAACATGAAAGTTAAATACCCTTAAATAATCATATGTTTAACGTCAAAGTAGCAGATGAAAGAGTGTTTTGTGGCTTATGTGTCACGTGGACTGGCAGACCAGCCTTGACGTTGACAAGTGGCCCCTCCCCACACGCTTGCGCCAATGCACGTCGCAGAACTCGGATAATAGTCCAGATAATATTGGAACATCTGCTTGGAAAACTCTTCCGATTCCTATTTTTGCATAATCTGATTCAAGGACCTCTTAAAGAATCTGCATGTGACTAGGCCCAAAATTGCTCCAAAAATTGTTATTAAACCGATTCAAAAAATTGATTTGTTCGCTTTGTTTAAAGTATTTTGCGGTTTTTAGGACATTCTAAATAAAAAATGAGCTTTAGAACTTTTCTCTAGACTTGATATATACAGGTATAAGCAATGTAAAAACTCAAAATATGTCATTTGCTACCCTAAAAACAATATGAAAAATGAATATTTTGATGTTGCCAAATCTCACACATGCTTCAACCAACCAATAACAAAACCCACAGAGCATTTGAATGCGCGCTCAATGTATAGTCTATGTCTATGTGAACGCGAGAGAGATGAAATATCTCTCGTGCACGCTGAATATGCATTGAGCGTCCGCTTGCATATAAATTAAATACAAAGATTTATAATAACAGTATCTCCTAAAAGGTATCGTTAATGGTTATTTATGAAGCCTGGCGACATTAACATTTTCGTTTTTTCAGATTGTTTTTCGGTATCGCAAAATCAATTTTTTGTACTTTCCCATCTCGTACAAAATCAACTTTTGACAAACATTGTCAAACATCATTTTGTTTCGGAGTATCAAAAAAACGAATTCTACCTTTGATGAAGCGAAAACATTAATTTTTGTAATTTATTTGAAAAAGTTGTTCAAACAATTAGAGACGCAATTTGGAGCCTGACAACATGTAGATTTGTTACTAGGAGGCTTTTTCGAATAACATGCAAAAAGTCCGAATCCGAATATTTTCCTGAGCAGATGTGAAGATATTTCTTGGACTATAACCTCGACGGCAGCGCCACTTTTCTTGGCTGGAAATCTGGTGGAACTATAAATATTGAAAGTACCTATGCCGACAACGCATATCAGGAATGTCAGGAATGTGTCAGCGATTTCATTTGTTTACATTATGAAATCTGACTGACGACCGATATTGAGGCGATGATCATAGATGCATAACACATCCTCAATAAAGGGAGTATTTCTTTCATCAGTTTGACTAGTAATGAATTTCAGGATAATAAAAAAATGTATAATTAAAAAAAATTTTACTGAACAGTCACAGCAATAATAGAACAAATTCTTCATTACAATAAATTGTACATACATAGAGGTATTCTACTCATCTGGATTTTTCTCTATATTATGAACCTGATCAGTGCAATATCATGCAAGCACTATCTCTTGTTAATTGATCAGGTATATTTATTGCGAAAACATAAATACTAAAATAACAAAAAATACATCTGTAGGTAGAGGACTGACTGGAATACAAATATATTCACTCTGATATGTGAATCAAAAATAGTTTTGCGCACACTGTTTAATGGGTAAAGGCAAACACAATTGTCCTCAACAAAAAAAAAACACATAAAATTTTGTTTCTTCAAACTAGGAAACAAACTCTCATTGACAATTAATTTGGTATCCATAAAATAAATGACGATCTTCATTCCAACTGTCTCCTCGAAGGATTTTGACACTGTGAAACAAAAAAAAAATTATTAGCATAATATCGCTGTCATATTTGGTTAGCAAACACTAAACAGAAACATAGTCATCTCACCACGCCACTTCAGATGATACTGCTCTGTACATATGTAGAAATTCCCAATCTAGCAGTATACATTTGATTGCCAAAATTCTGTGTTTAAAAAAAAAATTTCATTGGTGATACTTTACCAGGTTTGTTATTACCAACAGTACAGATGTCACAAAAAAAGTTACGTGCTACTCAATCTGTTTACCTCAATAAACGTCAAAAGAGATTACATATTTGGTGGGCATGGTATAGATTTAAATTCTCTTTTTTCTTCTGTAGGGGCTATAATTTGCCAACATCACCACTGGTACAGTCTCAGACATGAAAGTGCATCTATCAGCTATGAAGTCAGTACTACAAGCACAAAATTTTAAGATCATTTCCATTTTTTTTTTTCGTTCTCTAGAATATAATTTCAAAATCCTCTATCTTGGTAAGGGGCAATTTAGGACCCATTTTTTTCATGCTGTTTTTTGATCTAATTTATGAAGTAAACATGACCACTGACTTTAATTATTATAATTTTTAACATACATGATTTTTTTTATTAATCCGCCCCGATGTTCAGCTCTAAACTGTCATGCGAATTACGGCACTGCTATGATGATGATCTAATATGTAGAGTTGCTTAGGTTTGCACTTTTCAATTCCTTTGTTCTAGCGTAGGTTATAAGTAAGAGATGCATGTAAACCAAGGTGACCAGTACTCATTCGTCTTCTGTTAAATAAAGTCGCTTTTTTAAAAAGTCGTTCGTTGTTTGCACATTCTTAATTGGCGCTGCGAACAGGATATCGGCGTACCGAATCGATAATCGGCGGTATTGATTCACGAGTATCGCTCAATCGAGACCGAAAAAGTGCAAAAAATCGTCCGGTGTGTTCGGGTACGATTTCAATCGTTTTGACGTCGATCACAAAGAACTTCGAAGGCTACACCGAGCAGGCACATCACCATCGAAGTACCAGGCCGAAATACTTGCTAAGTATTTTGGGAGCAGGCAACGACACTTGAGAAAACGACAGGAACTGACAGGAGCGAGGTGCTGGATCCACGGCAGGCAAGCTGTCAACCAGGAGGAGCTGTATTGGCCCAAGGAGGTATCTCAGATCTCTCCAAATGAAGCTGCTAGTGCCCAGTGTAGCGTAAGAAACAACATTTACAATTTTTGCTATACTCAGTGATTTTTCCATTTATTTCTCGAAAACTTTTTCGCCCTCTATTGCTTTACATTTATATATACTCGTAAAAGTTATCTATAAGTAAACTTATTTAGTGACTTTAATTGCACATACTTAATGTCCGATTCTGAATTTGAATCTGTAGTCGAAAATACACCTGTTAGACAAGTTATTTTGACACCCTCACGTCTTAATTTTAATCAGTCAACCATGTCTCTTCAAGATTTACAAATTAAATTCAATGTAGCTAAATATATGGTACCAGAATATCATGGAGGTCACAGAGATCTAATTTATTTTTTGGATAATTCAGAAAAGTTTATTGCAGAATTTGTTAATACACCTTTTGTTTCGTATGCTTTCCAATACGTTATTTCTCAGCTGAAAAGCGAAGTAAGAGATTTAGTGCATCTAACTAGTCCGAGAACCTGGCCAGATTTAAAATCATTATTATTATCCAAATATAAAGATCCTAGAAATGAAGAAACTCTTCTCACCGCCTTATATACGTCAGTTCAGAAACCTAACCAAAAATATGAAGACTTTTATCAAGAAATTAAATTTAAGGTACAGAGCCTGAAAGAATTTGCAAATTTAGAATACCATGATAATCCCGATCATATCGCTTTTAAATTGAGAGACTATGATAGACAGTCTTTGAGCTCCTTTATCTCTGGTTTGAATGAACCATATAGGTCTTACGTAAGACAGCAAAATCCTACTACAATTGATTCTTGTGTTCAATATTGTCGTGATTATGATAATTTGCAAATGCAAGTTGATTACAAAAATTTCTTAAGAACGAGCCTATATAAACGACAACAGCCTCAGTCTCAGAATAAAGTACAAGCTTCAAATCAAAATTTCCAAAGGTCTAATTTTAATTTTTCTCAAAAGCCCAATCAGTTTAGAGCCCAAAATAGTCAAACTTGGCTAGAGCCACAACAAACCTTCCCTACAGGTCCCACGCAACTACCACCACCTAAACAAAATTTTAAACCTCATTACCCTACAAACATTCAAGCTTTCAGACCACCACAGAATGTTTTTTCCAAAAAACCCATTCCAGGTCAACAAAAAAGTAATCCTATACCTATGTCTGTATCTACAGCACGCACACCGAAACCCCAGCAAAACCCATATCGTCAACAAATGCCCACTAGAGTTAATGCCTTTCAAGTAGGTCCCAAACCAAACCATTATTATGTCGAAGAAATTACTCATCTTGAAAATGAAGAAGAACAAACTTTTGCAGGAACGCCACAATATGAATCTGAGGAATATACCCAAGATTTCGATTCAGACTATATCCCCGATGAATCTTATTTTGAAAACAATGACGAAGAAAATTTTCCTTCGACGAGCCAGTCTCAAAATTTGACTTAGATATAAATAATTATCAAAAAACCCACCTTCCGTATATTTTTTGTTCTCAGTTTAATCTTATCATCTTAATCGATACTGGTGCATCATCCTCCCTGATCAATCCAGAAATTGCTTTTAAATATTTTCCAGATCGTATTTATGATCATCCTTTTGAAATTAATTCATGTACGTCCAATTTTAGAGGTCAATATGCCTGTAAAATTCCCATATTTTCTGAATGGAAGAATAAAACTGAAATTGAATTTTTAATTCTTCCTTGGCATTCACGTTATGACTGCTTATTAGGATTCTATGATTTACAAAAGCTTAATTGCTCTATTGATTTGACTAAACATCAGATTATTACTGATAAATGTAAAATTACTTATAACACTTCCTTTAAGCCAATTCGAGAAAACAATCCAGTTCAGTATAGTTACCCGAAAAAATCATTAATTATCCGAAATTTGGATAATGGTTCTGTTGTTATTCCACCTTTGAAATTCAAAAATTCTGACGAATATTTTCCTGAATGTATTTGTAACGTAGAAAATAATGCTATTCAATATCCAATTGACATAAATCTTCTTGATGTTTCCAACCCATTTTTATCTGAACCTCTTGATGATTTTCTAATTGAAAAAGAATCTCCATTTTCTACTGAAAAATCCAATATACGTGTTGAAAATTCAATTCGTACGTCTCATATGAATATTGAAGAAAAAGGAAAGATTATTAAGCTCTGCAAGCAATTCAAACAGGTATTTTTCAAGCCTAACGAACCATTAACTCTCTGTAATGCCACTGCACACAAAATTAGGTTAAAAAATGAAGACCCAATTTATGTAAAAAATTATCGATATCCTTATCATCTCAAAAAGGAAATCCAAAATCAAGTTTCCAAGTTATTGAATGATGGAATCATTCGACAAAGCAATTCACCCTATCAATCACCCTGCTGGATAGTTCCTAAGAAAATGGATGCATCCGGTGTTAAAAAATATAGGATGGTTATTGATTTCAGAAAACTGAATGAAATAACAATTGAAGATAAATTTCCACTCCCACTAATTGAAGAAATTTTGGAAAATTTAGGCAAAAGCATGTATTTTTCTACTATTGATTTGGCACAAGGGTTCCACCAGATCCCTATGGATCCTGAGTCTATAGAAAAAACGGCTTTTACTGTTGAAAATGGCCACTATGAATATGTCCGTATGCCATTTGGGTTAAAAAATGCCCCTGCTACCTTTCAACGTATGATGAATACTGTATTGTTAGAATATATCAACGTTTTTTGTTTTGTCTATATGGATGATATCATTGTTTTTTCAAAATCCCTAGACGAACACATTTTGCATCTTCGAAAAATATTCCAAAAACTGAATCAGTTTAATTTAAAAATCCAACTGGACAAATCTGAGTTCCTGAGAAAAGATGTTCCATTCTTAGGTCATGTCATCACGCCACAAGGCATACTTCCAAACCCAGATAAAATCAAAGTAATTCAAGAATATCCTCTCCCGACTACGATTAAAGAAATCCAGTCATTTTTAGGCCTTATGAACTATTATCGTAAATTTATTAAAGGATTTGCACAATTGACTAAGCCATTCACAAAATGTTTACGTAAAGATGAAAAAATCAATATCAATAATCCAGATTATATCAATGCATTTAAACTTTGTAAAGAAGCTCTTTGTAACCCACCTATTCTGGCTTATCCTGATTTTTCCAAAAAATTTACATTGACAACTGATTGTAGCAATATAGCCCTATCAGGAGTTCTTAGTCAAAATGATAAGCCTATTGCTTTCCACTCTCGAACATTAAATTCTGCTGAACGCAATTACAGCGTTATTGAAAAAGAACTATTGGCAATAGTTGATTCTTGTAAAAAATTCCGTCCTTATTTATTTGGTCAAAATTTTCTAATCGAATGTGATCACAAGCCCCTAGTTTGGTTGAGTTCTTTATCAGTGCCCAATCAGCGATTGATTAGATGGAAGCTTCAGTTAGAAGAATATAATTTTTCAATTAAATATAAAAAAGGCAAAGACAATGTTGTAGCCGATGCGCTCAGTAGAATTGAAATTAACGCTTTAGAGGATGACGATCTTTTATCCATTTTACCACAAGTAGATTCTGTAGAAGAATTAACAACCCAAGAACTTGATGAAATCTTGAATGAAGATAATTTACCTTTAATTGATTTATTAGATGAAATGCCGTTAGATGAACGACTCAAAATTGTTGAGCAATCTGATGTTACTCGACATTCATCTGCACAAAATCCTATCAATCATATATTGTATCAAGAAAAGAATTTTTATTTTTTCAAAAATCGAATACATTTTCAGTTAAAAAATCAGTACAAAATAACAAAGTCTTGCAATGGAACTTTAATGGTAACAGTCCGAAGTGGATCTGAAACAGAGCAACTTTTGAAATTCATGAAGGAATATCTTCAGCCCGATCATACTTATGGTATTTGGTATGAAAATCAACTTTTAGAATTTAAACTTAACGAACTTTTAGAACAGTATTTTTCGAACAGCGGTATAAGATTTGTTAAAGCTTCTTATAAGCCTATATACCTACTAAAAGACTCATTTACAGAACAATTGTCTTTCTATCATAGCCAAACGCATAATGGTATCAATGAAACTTACAGCCATTTCAAGAAAAAAGCATTCACCCCAAATATGAAAAAAATAATATCAAATTACATTAATCAGTGCAATACTTGTTTGACATCAAAATACGAAAGACGACCAATCGAACTCCCTATGGAAGGACCTCTAATAGCCAAAAGACCATTTGAACATATATTTCTAGATATTTTTCAAGTCGAACAACAAATATTTTTAACATTTGTTGATTTATTTAGTAAATATGCCCAGGCCTACAATTTAAAATCAAAATTATCTAACGAAATATTAAACAAAATCAGACACTTCTTTTCCCATCACAATTATCCTGACAAAATAACTTTTGATCCTGGTGAACTTAACACAAAAGTTATAAAAGAATTCTGTAATATGCACAAAATTGAATGTCATGTTACTAGTGTAGGTAACCCCTCATCATTATCACCTCTTGAAAGATTTCATAGTACCTTGAAAGAAAAACTCAAAATTTTACGTCAGCAAAATAAAATCGATTCGATTATTGATCTAATGACGACAGCTATCTTAATTTATAACCAAAGTGTCCATTCTACGACCACATATACCCCATTTTCATTATTATACGGTCCTTACGACGATTTGAATAAGCATTTGATCGATACCCCCACAAAATTATATGATGAATATAACGAGAAACGGTACAGAGAATTACTACCTTTTTATGAAGAACTATCGAACCGTGTACTAGATAAGGCAACGGAAAGACTAGAAAAAATTAATCAAAATCGAAATAAGGAAATTCCAACCTTAGAAGGTCCAGTATATCTTAAATCTGCATTAGATCGTTCACATAAAACAAAACCCCTGTATTCTAAAGAGACCTCTTACGAACAAGAAAATGTCCATATTAATTTGCGCACTAAAGGAAAAAAGCATAGACTGAATAGAGTGAAACCGCAACGCAAAATTTCTAACTTTCAGGATCCTAATCCAGGCCCTTCAACTAGCCGGTCTAGAGATCCAGCTGATCGAGAATAAAGCACCATATTTTAAGCAAGAGCTAGGTAACGCCTATCTACTAAAAGCGTACCATAAGACATTTTTTCATATAAATCTCACTCTCATTAATGAAAATATCAAGCAAATAACGTCAAATGTCTATTTTGCAAAGCAAAGAATAGATGATACGTTGATAACACAACTTGAACATGAATACAATTTGCTTTTAGACAAATATGAAATGTTAAAATTTAAACGAGTTAAGCGTGGATTATTTAATGGTCTTGGTTCCGTCATAAAATATATTTCAGGCAATTTAGATCAATCTGATCTAGACGAAATAATGGAAAATATGAAAATTCTGAAGGAAAATCAAGATAATTTATCATTACAAAATTCCCGAACCGTCTCTGTAGCAAAACAATTACAAGACAGGTTTGAAAATAACACTTTAATTATAAAGAAAAATTTGAGAGATAATTTGGATAACCTCAACAAATTGCATAGCGAATACGCTAATTCTCAGTATGTCTTGAATGAGATAATAATTATTCAAAGATTTTCTAATTATTTATCACACTTACTGTTAACCATTAACCTGAGTACAAATCAGGGCATAAATCTCTTACAGCTGAGTAAGACTGAAATTAATTATATCCATTCGTTATTAAGTGATCTATTTGACAAAAATGAACTTCTCCCACTTGATAAACTGCACAATTTTGAATTTTTCGAATTATGTGAATTAAGTATTATAGTCCTCGAAGAAGAAATCATATTTGTTCTTCACATACCAACAGTTACTGGTAACTTTATATATTCCAATATATACCCCATTATACACCAAAATAATATTCTGGTATTGAAACATAAAAATATTATCGAAAATGAAACTATACATTTTTGTGATGAATGCAAATTATTGAGTAATAAATATTTTTACTGTACTATACTAATCCATTCCAGTTGTAACTTACTTAAAGTTGAAAATTGTACATTCTTGGCAAAAGGTTCATTTTCAGAAGTAATTCAATTAAAACATGATAACTATTTAGTGAATACTAACAAGAATATTCCAGTATATGAAGATTGTACCAAAGAAAGAAAAGAAATTGATTCCTCTTTTATTATCAGCTTAAACTGTAAAACATTTATTGATCATACTGAGTATTTGAAGATTTCTGATATTTCGAAACCTTTATACATACCTAACATTATGGTGAACTATGATAAGAATATGTTATTTGAAAATACTGATGTAAAGGGTTATTCGGACATACAATTGAATAATGTTTTATTACACGATAAATTAAAAAATTTAGATTTTTCACACAAAACGTCCACGTTTAGCATTGTAACTATTTTATGTATTTTAACATTTGTTGTAATTATACTTTGTTTAAAAAAACGATTGCTCTCTCTTTTGAAGCAAAAAGAACCAAAAAATCAATCAGTCAAAAATGACATTGAACTTAACCAGATTTTTCCTTTGAACCAGGAGGTTCAATCTTCTTGAAGAGGGAGGAATTACGGCACTGCTATGATGATGATCTAATATGTAGAGTTGCTTAGGTTTGCACTTTTCAATTCCTTTGTTCTAGCGTAGGTTATAAGTAAGAGATGCATGTAAACCAAGGTGACCAGTACTCATTCGTCTTCTGTTAAATAAAGTCGCTTTTTTAAAAAGTCGTTCGTTGTTTGCACATTCTTAATTTGCGTAAGCAAGCGCAAATAATTTTTCATACAAGTATCACCGAACCATCTGCCCATACAGCGATATAAAATCGATCAAACATCACGATATAAATATCGACTATCGACTTTTGTACAGTATCGATGGCTCGTAGCCATCTTCTAATTCCAGCTGTAGCGATCAGCTGACCAACGCTAGTGATCCGATTGGTTGGTTCTTAAGGAAAAGTTCAATATATTGAACTTTATTTTAAGAAGTGACCTTGAAATTAAGAAAACGACCATAACCTCAATATATTTTGTCATTTATGCAAAAATGAACTGATTTGGATACTTACTGCAATGTCATCATTAGGCGCTCCTCTGGCGATGTCCGATTGCGTTCAGGTGACTTCTGCAGGTACCTCTTCAACAAGGTCAGGAGTTGATACCACCGCGGCTTTTCGTTATTTTTGCTCTAGGCATGGCCATCCTCAACTAATCGCACAAAAAACAAGTCAAAGGCAGAAAAACACACCCGAAGACGAACACCAAAACAAATCTCTACCGCAAATTCGTCACAAACTCAAACAAAAACAACAGATGAGTCACTGCCTGGCTTTCTCGGTAAATCGTCGTGGAACACGAGACACCACAGAATTATTATAATTACGTCAATACGAGCATAGAACAGTATGGAAAGGGCTATCCAAGGGTAAGACGAGTTCCGAAACCACCCGAATCATATCAAAAAATGGGTGTGACGTCACCAAAACGTTTGACCACCACTGGAAGTCACTAGCTAGTTACTATCTGGAGGCGTAACATGTGGAGGACACTGGTGTAGAAACAGCTGATCCTTAAGTTCGGTTAGTTTAAGTCGTGCATGAACCCGACATTAGACTGTCTAGCAAGAAGGATGCCTTACTGCTGCATCTTCATAAATAGTATTCCTATAATAATCTGTAAAACTCTACACCTAATAAAGTTAAAATCACTAACTCTCTAAAGATATCCAAACCTCTTCAAGTTTATCTATCCGCTAAATCCTGTCTTCTAATGTACTGCCACTGATATGTGAACAGTCCCATGAGACCAGCCAATTTTACTAACAAGGAACTTCAGTGGAATGCTGGGAGTTTGTTAACACTTTTAATACAACAGCGAATGTTTCAAAGCAATGAAACCAGCCTACTTTATGACGAGCGTTTAATGAAGATACTGCTTAATTAATACCCCACATTCGGGTTGCTGTACGGTTCCATTGTTTCGTTCGAGGGTGAACAGGGTTGAAGTAAGCCTATTTGTTGGTTATACCCTTTCAAGTACAAGCGGTTGATGACCTGAGATTTTTAAAAAATGGAAAATTATGATTTTGACCGATTTCTTATGCATTAGTTCCTTATTGCCCTTGTGACGGACAGATAGTGGCTGAAGACCTCCGGTTGTTCATTTAAGGGTTTTGTTTATGAAGAATTCATTTCACCTTTTCAACTGAAAATTCCCTTAAATCTCCAGCATGGGCAACTATGGTATACTTAGTCATATAATAAACGATAGAGCGCAAAAATATAAACTAACCATCTACCTTTAGCAACGAATTACCATCCGGGCTAAAAATTTCGCCACACAAAGGAATGCATCAATATTAAATAATAATCCCGGAAAGTTAACTTGCGAGACATTTTTATAACATAATAGTCAAGTTGCTTTGGATAATATCTGAGTAGCGTTGCAATGTTTTTTTATGTTTGTCATAATATTGCTTCAAACTTCATGAATAATTTTAAGTTGACAATAAGTTAAGCAACTTGATTAATATGTTATAAAAATGCCTTATCATCATGGTACAAATAATGTACTGGAACTTTTAAAAACAAATATCTCGGAAACTATTAGCTTTAGACACCTCTAACAAGTAAGCGCTTTGTGTTGTGTAAAGAAGAGAAAATAAGATTTTTCAGTCAGTTGTTGTATATCTACATGGTAGCACAAAAAGTTATGGTAAGTGGTTTACCAATATAGTGCTCTAAGTGGCGCCCTCTAGAAGTTTGGCCATAAAAAATAACGGATTCTTGAATCTCATACTAGAAAACCTCCTATACCGAATTGTATGCCAGAATTTGAAATACTTCTCAAGCAATAAGAAAAAATAGAAAATAAAGTTGTACCTTTGTACCGCAGACTATCAACTTTTGGACTGAGGTATGTTTAGATCAGTTCACACATTTTGGTGTATTTCCAGTTTCGAGATTTCCCAACCCTTCTCAGACAATAGACAACCAAAATATATTCCATTCAAAGTATATACTTCTTAGGAAGGGAAAGAAATGCGAGGAGGATAGGGAACGAAGGATACCTTTTTAAAATATTATCATTTTGAGATATTGTGAACAAGGCGCTTGAATTTTGTACGCAGGATTTGACATCACTGGCTTGACTAGCTGATTGGTTGATCTACTTTGTTCAAAATCGGCATCACTGATTTGTCTTCATCGGAGTTTCTTGTGCGCCTGATCCAGGCGTGCTGACACACTGCCATTTTGTAGCATCTCCCAAAGTATGTTATCTGGGATGCAGTAGTGGAGCTGCCCAGCTCTATCATATATCTTCTTGCAGCATATATCTGCTCGATTAGCCTTAAGAATTATTTATTTAATGAGGACGACCATGCTTACTGTCTCATTAATATTGAGCCCAAGGTATCGCATTTGATCGAGGACGGGGATTACGACTGTTCGCTCCCTATTCCCGCTAAACTTTATCAGCGTAGAGTACCTTCGTGCTCGCTTAAATACAATACACTCGGTTTTCTGCTTATTACAAGTAAGTCCCACCGATCATAATGCTCAAATCGTTCTTCCATTGCCCACTTCGCTCTCATGATCGCTGTGTTTCGCAGTTGGGATTAATTTAAAACGCACAAATCGTCAACGTGTTATGACATCATTTATCCTGCAACGTTTTCTACCAGTAGATCAGCAATGTACAGGTTTCACAACTGGATCTGAGGATAGAGGATATATCCTTGTTGTACTTCAAAGCGTTGGTATCTTTTTGTTTTGCTATTTGTCACATAAGCAAATAGTTTTGTATAATTTTGGTAACATTGTTAGGGATGTCCGGTTGTTGTAAAGACCGTGGTCAGTGTATGGCTATAAGGGCATACAGAGGAAAAGGAGGAACAAAACGCGGACTATAGCGTGGGCATGCGACATGCACCTTCATGCTCGGCAGTGAAAGACCGTTCACCACCCACGGACAATCAGAACATCCATATCCAAGAAAAAAATCTCTTGGGACGAGATTTGAACCCGCGCAGCTTACATCGACTGATTGGTAGACGCATAGCGTACCCCTACGCTACTGTTGCTACTAGATTTGCTCTGAAATTTAAGGCAAGCATCTCGTTTTCTCATCTATCACTGCCTCCATCTACTCAAAAAAAAAGTTGCATTTTCAGCAGAGGTAGCCTTTAAAAGCTTCTGGACAATAATTGATCTTGTTTTTCCTCCTTAAATGTTTTAGCTTATATTATGGAATTTAATTTCCCAGACCTCAGCCATGTCTCCACATCTAATAGAAGCTGTCAAAATACACCTCAAAAACTCTATTGTTGACTGAAATCCTCTTGTATAGTCTGCGCTTTGGATGTAAGAAAGTTGAAGAGTGAGAAGTACAACAACAAGCAATTAAACCTCAGTAATAATTTTCGGTCTCATTCAATAACGGGTTTGTGAAATTACTTGTCGTTCGGCAGCACAGCGACTGTGACTGAATTACGGCGCACATATACTGACGTCAAAGTTGAAGTTGAATTAACTTTGAGGTGAGACTGTGTATGCACATTGCCGAAGCCGCAGCAGCCTTGTTAACTTCATGTTCAGCAAAATGGCTAATACGATAACTTAGTTTTGGGCGGTTCCAGTAGCAAGCGCTGCAACATTGTATGGAAGAGAGAAAAAGGGAGCTTACAAATTTCAGCTTAATCATAAGAACATATCACAAATAGAAGAAAAATCCTTGCTGCACGAAGGAGACCCGCGACCGAGGCACCCTTCGAGTCTGTAAATGTGTCGTCAAGTTGGAAGTACATCTAATTTTCTGACATAAAAACTACGCCTTCTACTACCTCCCTCAATGCTTACCACTGAAAGATATTCCAAAAATGACAAGGATCCTCTGGAATGTCAAAAACGTAGTTTTAGTGAGTTTCATTTTTCTCGTTTTAAGCATTTTTTCTTACTGGACCGATTCTCAAAAACTGCAATTTTTGCGCTTGGCATAGTAGTAACCTTGTGTAACAATTTCATTTAAGTATAAATAAATACAGGTGGACCAAGGACTAGCGAAAACAGACAGACCGATGGAAATGAGTATGATTTTTCATGATGTGCATATTATATAACATCAAAAAAACATAACAACGTATTTTCGAGATTAGTATTAAAGTTCTAATGTTTAGGAAATTTTTATCCAAACACCTCCAATAGCTTCACAAAAGTGCACCGCAACAGTATCCGAGTTATTGCTATTTTTTGCTCAATTCTGCGTGAACTTCTATTGGACTCTGTCGAAGAGCTTAGTGAAATCTTACTCTAAAACGCGTAAAAATATATCCGATTGTTCAATATCCCTAAAACTGGTAAGGAGGAACCCGTGTTTACCTCAAATCCATTCTTTGTGATTACAATATTCCTTCTACCAGTAGGCGTGGGAAATAAAAAAACAAAACATAAACATCGTAATAACGTAGTAATCACGAAACAGTAAAAAAATGTTGATGGTGTACTACGTTCGAACGCTCCAAGTGCCGGCAGTTGTCACTCTTGGTATCTTGAACTTTTTGAATCAAAGGAGCTTTTAGGACATCTGTTACCACCTTTTAACGCTAGTACTCATATAAACTAAAGAAATACTATCGTTGCATGATTTTCTTCATTTAATTATTTAATATTGTCCATTAAAATAATTCTAGAGGTTGTCTGATACATTTGGAGCTTTGGCGTGGGGTAAATACTATCATCGGATCAAAGTCCTTAGTGGGTAGAAAGGCAGAGGAAGGTAAGGCTGTTAAAGTAATGCTCTTTACCGACTAATTATATATAATGACATTTTTCCGTACTATCCTGTTTATGTTTTCACACTTCTAACAGGATCCGAAAAAGCTCACCGGTACTTCGAATTGGTTAATCCAATATCCAGCATCCGAGTTAAATAAGGCTCTTTGGCATACCGGATACTGTTAAATGAATTTAAAGGAACTGCGATGAGAACGGCAGAATGCCATTTATATTAACTTTTTTTTTCACAAAGTTGAATGGCAGTGAAACAGTCTGCCGCTGGTATACTTCTAGTTACTCACCAAAATAGCTTATATCTCCCTTTGTCCGTAATAAACTCTGTACTCACCTGAAAAGAGAAAAACCATTAGATATTAATTAGTAATATGTAGTTAAGGGGAGAAATCACACTTATATATATATAATTATATACAATTAAATTGCTTATTGGGAATTGGCAAAGCTTAAAACGTAGTGAACACATGAGAAAAACATGGGTTGTGTGAATTTTTTTTATTTTTATAAAATAAAAAAATATTTTTTCACACAACCCATGTTTTTCTGAGGTAATTTACCATCATATTTTCTATATAAAGTACATAGACTTTGCCAAAATTAAACTAACTAATTTTAAGTTGGCAATAGTTTTACACTTCCAAATTCTTTCATGACGTACATCTGTCATTTGTCTACCACGTCACATTTCCGTTTTCATTCACTTATCCTCAACAAGTATACGGTGATAAATGAAAATTTGCTTGCCCCAAAATGTGGTTTTTGGTGTTTAACAACTTGTATACTCTTTCCATTTTTTTATCTGTTCGGGTTTAGTGACTGGTGCTAGTAGTGCATAGCTATGTTCCGTCTCAACAACAAACCCAGTGTGTCCGGTCTCTGGTTTTTATAATCGTAACAAGTGTTCTCAATGCAACCTCACCGACGAGTAAGTAATTAAAATTTAAATTTGTTCTAAATTGTGTGCTATTTTTATATTTGTGTCCTATCTCCTGAAGATGACAACATAGTTTGTCAAAAGCTTGAGATTTTGGTCGAAAGAGTTCACTACGCATTAAGTTTTGCCAATTACCAATAAACAATTTAATTGTATTTCTTGCCCAACTGGTCGTTGGCAATGGCAATGACTACTGCTATATTTTCATATCAAAGCAGCCGCGAAGGCAGAAGCCTAAATGCCTGGGCATCGCGGCTGCTATGAGAAACTTAAATAACCTTTGTTAATCCAATCCGATTTTTGAACTGCCCGAGAATAGTAGAACTGAGAAAGGCCTCCTATTTCACAATATCGATACTATAGGGACAAACGAGCGGTCATATCGGCCAGTTCTGGAGGAGAGCTCTGATGAGCAATGCCCGTTGACGTAGCGGTAGAAGAGAGCTAGATCGCCGATGGTTCTAAAAGGTCCCGAGACGGTCCGTTAGAAAAGAACCTACAATCAGTCGGACATCTCTCCTCTGAACAGCGTCGACCATAGATAATGAGTCGGGGCAACAGCACCCCAAACATGTGAGCATGACTCGAGGCCATGCCTTATCTGGGACTTGTACAGAGTAAGGAGCTAATGTGGAAAAAAGTACTTCTTAGCCGTAAATAAATACAGTGCGTTTCAAAAGATTCCACCACTACTAATTTTTCAAACGTGTCAAGTTAGCTAGATGACATTCAGGCTATTGAAAGCGATACATTAATGTAAAATAATAAGAGTCCGAAACTCATAGATGGCGACTGGGTGCCATCCTGTAACATTTACTTAAATGAAATAGAGGGTCATGATATCCCTTATTATGTTACTTCTTATAACCCTAAAATGTAGAATCATAGTATTTATATGTACCTACAGCTTGGCAAGTGAAAACCTACTGCTTGTTCCTTGCTCTATGTTTGACTTCCTGCATCTTGCTCAGCATCATTCACCTTACTGAATCTCAACCAAATTGCCCTCGCATACATGTTGGAAAAACTGTCAGCAGTGAGCCTTTCGCCGAGCATCAATTCTAGTTGTTTCTGATTGTCAACCCATCTACCACATTCAATTAGAGGAGTAGCAGAGGCGTATCTTCCTCCTCATTGCTACATACGCAGTTCGAATACTCTCCGATAGCTGTCAAAGCAACCATGTCCTGTAGACTGGAACCATCAAAACCATCTTGACATTTGAGGAACGTGTAGGTCTCGACCACTAGGAGTGATACGGGGTCAAAAAAGCTCGCTAACTCATTCCTTTATTCAATCTATAGTCAACGCCAAACAAAGTGGCGCGCACGTCATCAAGGTGGGTGTGTTGAAAAATTTACATTGTTGCCAAACTTTTTGTAAAATAATAAAATTTATTATTTACATATCTAGGTTTATAAGCAATATTAACCTCAAATGAGAACAAAAATAATAGTATAATAAAATTATAGATCTGTACTTGCATAATCATTAAGTATGACAATTATTGATCAGATGACACTATGAAACTACCATATTTAATTGATAGCTTAAAGGTACTGAATAAAAATCAAAATGGGGTCCTCCAAATTTTATGCATGGTATTTATTTTACAGAATTCATACAGAAAAATGCATTCTAAAATTAGGTAAGCTACTGGTGTAAGGTTTTTCTGTACAATAAAGTTAGTCGGAGTTTCTTTCTTCAGCGCTGTCTGAATCTGAATCTTCATCACTCTCAAAGTTGATTATTAAAGGTTCGATGTCTGGTCGATCAAAAATTCGTTCTCTTTCATACCATTTAAAAATTTCTTGCTCAGTATGTCGAACACTATTTTTCCACGTGTCTGGGGTAACCGTTTGTAGAGCCTCGTTCCACATATCCAAACAGTCTTTTTCACTGTTACCATCTCTACCAATATGTCTGTTATAGTAACCTTTTGCTATGCCCCAAATTAACTCAATAGGGTTAAATATACAATGGTAAGGAGGCAGACGAAGAACTTTGTGCCCATGTTGTTCCGCCAATTCATCAATCACGTATATTTTAGGTGGTTTGTTTCTAAAAAAGCAGTTATTTTAAGAATAGGAATAAACAAAAGAAATATAAACTGTCGACCAAAATATATATAATTAAGAAGCATTATGTACCGAGCAACAATACTCAATAGCTCTGTTTTAAACATTGTGTTTAAAAATGGTATGTTTTGATTTGTCAACCAGTCTTGGATATTTTTTTTTGTCCATGCATTGTTGGGCACTTTGTTTAATATCATGCTGTGATAAGGGGCGTTATCCAGTATAATCATAGATGGACTCTCCAATTTTTCTAATAACTGATGTTGAAACCATTTCAAAAAATTGTCCTGGTTCATCTCTCCATGATAATCGCTCAATTTTGTTTTCGAAGAAAATATCGCTTCACTACCCTCAATAAACCCATTTTCATTTCCAGCATGTAATATAATGTATCTAAAATATATTAGTTTTAAATTTTATAGTGCAAATTGTGTAAAAGTACATACCTCTTCCCATCTGTTTTAATAGCTTTCACGCTTTTTTGGTTTCCATTTTGCCAAGAGCGACCTATGGTCCCATTTTGAAATATCCAAGTTTCATCGAGGAAGACAAACTGGTATAAGGCCTCAACCTTGGCTTGATTGTATTGCCTTAGAAGTTCCACCCTTTTCAAAGCTATACTTGGTAGTTCCATGAGCCCTCGTCGCGGATTGTCCTTAAGCCACTTAAATCCAAGATCTCTAAGCAACCGCCTTAAAGACGTGGCACTACCATCAAATAATGCCCTATCTCTTAATCGAGACCATAAAGTTTGTATCGTAACTTGTTCTTCTGAAACCATGTGTAATATGACATTATAATTTAGTTCACAAATTAATGCAAATTTCTGATAAGTTATTATAATAAGATCTTACTTTTGTGATACATATTATAGATCACTTCTCGAATGGCACTTGTATCCAATGTCGCTGTGTTGGTTACACGTTTAATATAACTCCGCTTTTTCTTGGGCGATTCTAAATTTGCATCACTTTTCACACCCTCGGAAATACGACTAACTGTCCTTAAACTAATTTTTAAAGCAGCAGCAACACGCTACAAAAAATGAAATAAAATTTCACTATTATTAATATACATTACATATAATTATTAGTAACCTACCTCTTGAACAGCATTTAAAGGCAACAAAGGCCCGTTGTTGTCCCTTTCTTGCTCAAAGTAGTGCATTAACGAGGCCACGAGTTCCTTACACCGATTATTTAACTGTTTGGGCATCTTTATATACCAAAATTGCCTTTATCTACTCGTAAAATGAATAGTTTTGTTTTGAAACAAACAGTTGTTGATTTACAGTATGCGGGGCCAAAGGATTTATAAAGATTTGAAATGCCACAAATTGATTCAGTGTCAAAATTAATACAAATGTCAGTTCCCAGTTTAAATAAGTTTCAAGGTGACAATGTGTCAACGCTGCGAAATCGGTTTAGTGCGTTTACATGTCGATAAGTGATTGGAGCGTTTGCAAAACATTTTATTTCGCATAATGCGTCTAAATTTATCAGAAAGCAACTTATGTGATATTTTAATAACAATGTTTATATGACTATTAACCATAATAAGAGAGTAATGACCATTTTACAATTTACATTATCACATTAATATGAAACTGCAATAGAGCAATTGTTTGTGATAGAAACCTAGGCATTAGGTCGGGGAATTTTTATCGTGATGACGTGCACGCCACTTTGTTTGGCGTTGACTTATATGTGTATATCCTACAAGCATAACCTTGAAACGTATTCGATCAACAAAGGATGTTAAATAGTGTGAGCTGCGGGAAGGTCCACAAAAAACTCAACAGCAAAACGATTTCCCATCCCAGCTGACAACATGTCCCCGATTTTACATAATAAAGCGGCCGATAAAATTCATTAAAAGTTGCGTCCCGCACGCTGTAAGGGCGCCATGGGGATAAAGAGGAGAGAGGAAGGGGGATGGGAGGGTGAATGTCGACATGTCATCTGCAGCACGTCGACGACATCCCGACCAGTGCGGGAGACATCGGCATATGCGTGCGGAAAAATGTATCTCAGGGCGACGGTCACAAAATTAGGGATAACTTTCAATGATGTTTAGCGCATGACCAACGGTCACTTGTGTTCCCTTACTTATTTAGGCCTGTATCGTCAGTCGTCCCTACAATTGTAGGGCGCGTTTATTGCCTCCTTGATTGTCATACTCCTTTCTCTCCTTCAAAAATTTCTTGATTACACTTGTCCCGTCAGCGCTCTCCTATTGTGAAGATCTGTTTTCTTTTTAAATTGTAGGAAATTTCAGGCTGATAAAACATGATATAACTCAAAAGCAAGCACAATTTGATGCAAATAGATGTTTGTGACATAACCTCAAAATAGAGCGCTGACACGGAGAAGTATAAAACAATGACTTTCAAGGAGGCCATAAAGGCGCCCTACAATTGTAGGGACGACTGACGCTACGGGCCTTAAGCTAAAGCTTAAAGCAACGCTCTTATGGGGCAAAGAGACGACGGTGTGTCTCGCTTTCGACCTCTCGTGGCTCCTGCCTTGGATGAGGAGTGAAAAACGAGCCAGTGAGGTTTGCGGACAGTTCAGACAGATTACGATTCAATTTATTCCAAGAAGCCAACCATGAAGAAGATTCTGATCGATACTTGTACCCTTTTGAATTCAGATTTTAGTGGTATGTTAGTAAAAAATTTGAGAGTCACGTGAACAGATACAAAAATAAAAGCATCGCTCACGAATTGGACGCTTATAGGAAGAAATGTGAAGAAGTACAATTTGGCAGATGCGAACTTAGAAACAAATTTTTAAAAATTGCTAGAAATCTCTGAAGGTCAGTTTGATTTCACCACACATTTGGCTGCTGATTAAAAACAATTTACAAAGCGATCTCTGTCTTTACAGCCTGAAGAACTGAACATGGACTAAGATAAGTATGCGATCATTTGTCTATCTAGCACTATGCCCTTCTTAAATAAATACTGCTTTAGTCCGACCAACCGTGTACAGTGTCGTTTCATGCTTAGCAATCGTCAGCACAGTCTAGTTATGACTACGAACGAACGTAATCAGGGCAATCTCTATAAGAGGTATGAGGACAGAATGTATAGAAGGTAGGATAGATAGGTGGTAGTTAAGTCTTGTACTGTCGTCTCGTTATCTGCCATTTTCAACTGCAGGTAATTAAACGCTTATTTTTCCTGGAAGTTTTCTAGGGACGCCAGTGACCAGGAACACCGCTCCGACTGACGGACACAATTATGAATCGAAAATTGAGATCGGAACGAGGCGCTTGTGTATTCCGGATATTGTCTGCAACATTCACTCGAGATTTTTACATGGCGTTCGGCTCCCGTGTAATTTCCGATTTTTCATCGACTAACAGATAGTGCATATCGTCCATGCTGGTAGGTGGTCTCAGGTGAAACACGAGCTCCTTTCTACTAGAAGATGAACCTTCTTGTATTGATTCCAGTTTTAGAAAGTGTCCTTCCTGGCAAGGGCATCAGAAGGGTAAGTGATGAAGTAATTCAGACCCAGTGCAGAAGCGGGAGGTGTTCTAAATTTAACATGATGTGTATAATAGGTGTGACTATGTCGTAGTATCTCCGTAACGGATGAGCCAATTTGAATTCGATTTTCAACAATTTCCAGAAATTTGATTAATTCGACCACAAAAAATAATTGATAAATCGAACTAAAAAATTGAAAATAAATAATAGTTTAAAAAACTAAAAAACATGCTTCTATAGCTAACCGTACTAATAACTAAAAAATAAGTTTTAATTTTGAAGAGTTTATATTACTGTCGAACAATCAATCATAAGTTATCACCTCAGAATAAAATTATAATAAAATTTAAAATATTAAACGAATAACTCAATTCAGAGCAAGAAGCTGCGGTGAATTTTACTACATTTTTATAACTCTCCCTCATAGATAGAATGACTGTAACATTCAATATATCAAGCACCCCACGCTTTTTACTCTGAATGGAATTATTCTGTTAATAACTTAAATTTTATTATAATTTTATTATTATTATTAATTATGATTGATTGTTCGACCATAATATAAAGTTTTTGTAATTAAAAAGTTTTTAGTTTGGTTAGCTATAAGAGCGTTTTTTCTTTTAGTTTACATAAACTATTATTTATTTA
Organism: Acanthoscelides obtectus; assembly: GCA_963669975.1. Taxonomy (NCBI): domain Eukaryota; kingdom Metazoa; phylum Arthropoda; class Insecta; order Coleoptera; family Chrysomelidae; genus Acanthoscelides; species Acanthoscelides obtectus. The sequence goes on along the minus strand of CAVLJG010000007.1, from coordinate 72,225,236 downwards.
TTTCCAGTTTTGTCATGGTCGCTAGTTGTGTTTAATGAAAATCGGTCCAGCTAATTGGAAATTATAGGGGAAGGCCAGATGAACGGGGGGAGAACAACACAGATTAAGCGAATATACCCAGATATAGCATCAGATCATTTTTCTGTATGATTTAAAGTACCATGGTAGATATTGAATGCTGATTTAATGACAGGAGAAATCAACATTAGATTCAATTGAAGGTTGTCTGGAGAAAAATGTGCCATCGCTTTACTATTCAGTGCATTATTATCACTTACAACACAAAAATTTTTATAACCAAGTTCTTCTAATCCAATAATAAGTTTCTTTGTAATATTGTATAACAGATTGTGATCAATTTTAGAAACAGGACAGATATGATCAATTTTAGAAACAGGAAAGATTTGAACATCTTCTTTGAAATTAGAGTAGAAGCTTGAAATCATAAACACATAGGCTGATGTATTATTAATTAACGTTCCAACAATATCACCCTCTTTGAAATCTAAATATGGCTGAATGTGTATTTCATCCATCAATAAAATCATGTTCTCCTCCCAGGTTTTACAAATCTGAAAAGGTTTTTTGCATAGCCTCAAAAGTTATATCTCTCATCGGAAACTGGATCGACCTTCAATGTATTACATATTGACTTCAGAGTATTTTGGTGTGGTAAAATAAGTACTGAATGTGGACTGATTGTATACAACATAGAGCAAAACACTATTGTTTCTGATGAGTAACTGTGTCTGTTCTTCGGGCTAAAGCAAGCAGCGGTGGCCGCAGTAGTAGACTCTTCGGCCTGCTGATCAGTCGTTGTGCGCTGTGCGGGTTCGAGTCCCGTCCAAGGAGAAATGTTTCTCTTGGCTATGGATGTTGTGATTGTCCGTAGGTGGTAGACGGTCTCTGACTGTGGAACGTGGAGGTACCACCCGGCGGATCTCGTAGACGGAGCCAGAATGTGTGCATGTTGCATGCACACGTGTTCCCTTGCCAGAGTCCGTGTGGCGTTCCCCCTTTCCCCTGTATCCCCCTATAGCCCCACGGTACCCAATGGGTGTTTAGGCCTTAGGCCTTCGTGGTAGTTGGAGTATAAAAAAAAGCTTTAGTTGCTCACAAATTAATTGAATGATAGTGTGGGTCTCTTCATCGGTGAATAGTTCTGTGCTATGTGAAATATTGTAAGCATGGTTGATAGTGGCTCTGAACTGGTCGTTACCTGAATATTCCCTCGAAGCATCTACATTCTCAGAAAGAACATGCAGAACATCATCCAATTGGGTGTATATTGGATAATCAAAATGCAGTTTCAATATTACCTGAGTTGAGTAACAATTCTTGGGAGTACATATACGTTTTTACATTGAGATCTTTATCAGCAATTACAGAGTGAGTTATGATGGGTGCTGGTTTATATTCTAACTTAAACAAAGTAACTTTATCCTGAACAATTTTATGCCACCCATATGGACATTGCCATGAACTGAAAACTGTGAGGAAGTCTGAATAATTTTGAAAACAAGTTGATTTTTGATGGGAGGAATAATCATCAATGCTACTTTGCAGTGCTTTAAGTAGTTGTTCTTGTTCATTGTCCCTCGATGTCTCATCTCGGCTTCTTCCGCTTGATATATCCTTTGAAAGGTATTTTGGACAATTTGCAAAGATACTTGAAATTACATCTGCCTTTAATTTTGGATACTTAAGGGGTACAGTAATGGTCCTACCTGTCTTTTCGTCATGGAAGGTGGATTCCCAAATGATGCTGTCCTCAGCAAAGTGCAAATTGCATATTCGGGTGTTTTTTGTATCCACTAAATCACTAGGGATTGCTTTGAGCCATCTTTTACGACAGTTTTCATTCATTGGAAACGAAAATACGTGTACCTTCGGACCCTTCCCGTAATTACCGACACAATTAGGAACGCAGCACTTGTAAGGCATTTTGAAAACTTAGCTAAACAACTTCGAGACACAAATATAAGTTTAAAACATCAATAATTTTCAGTTTACATAGCCTAGAAAGATACATAATAGAGGCTCAGATTGTGAGGTTAGTTGGCTGTTGGACAGCTGTTGGATGCTAGCGGTGTTACCAAGGTTGCCACATATTCCAATTTTGAGTGGAATATTAGACTTCACAAGTGACAAGTGGGTGCAGAGATTATATATCTTATACCACTTTTTTACTAAGATTGACAGAACCCCCTAGGGGTCCCAATACCCTTCTCCAAATTGGGCTACCGGGCTTCGCTTTCCAACCACCACTAGTACTACTATTTGACTAATTTGCCGGACAGAACGCCCTCATAACCGAAACAGTAAAGAACTTTGGACGTCCTTAAGTTCCTATGTACATTAGTTATAGTCGCGTCTCTTTCAGGATTCTGAAACTTAAATTTGTTACCGCATGATGAATATAATTTACATGATTTTTGTGTGATTTCAAATGTCCCAATTATAAAACCAAGATGTACCCAAGGAGGGGAATAGTTAATGAGTTTTTTAATTCTTGTAACTTTGCCTCGGACTTGTAAATTTACACATCAATGGCATGCAAATGTTTTTGTAGAATAAGAAAAGGGAGAATTTATTATCTCATGTTGATTACAGAAATATGATACTGTGTAATTGAGTTAGTAGGAGGAGCTAGCAGTGTCTGCATTATAACTTTTGGTTCATACTCAAAAAGAATTTTCATCATATTCGTTAGCGTAGTATACGCCAGGACAACGGCACGAGTATTATGTATAAAAGTGACATTATGCCGATATTTTTTGACATTACGTAGGATTTTTAGGATGTTAACTTAGCACTAGCTGATAGACACCTTCTGATCTCGTTTTGTAGTCCTACGTGTTGCCTAAACGTCATGAGGCTTCAGTTATCAATCTATGCCTCTGATGTGATGTAAAATCTGCTTCAGAGACAGCATTACTGGAGGTCTAAGCTGTAAGTTGTACGTGTTGCTGATAAATCCATTGGATTCTTGTCTCAAATACACTTACTTGAGATTCAAAGTTAGAAATCAGTTGAAATCAATTCTGGAAATTACATATGCAAATTTAATGGACTTCAAAAACGAGAGAGAAAAGAAGTAATTATATTCACTGTACTCTGTCGAATTACAAATGGTATAAATACATGCTAACAGTAATTACACACAACGCTGGTGCGGTGATGATTTCCCGTAATTCTCCTCAAAGTTTTTCGTAATTTATAACTTTGAACATAACCTATCTGCTGAAAGGACAACATATAAATAACTTGTCGGGCCCAGCGAATAGATATACTTCTTTGGCAGCATATTCATTAAAGATTTTTTAAAACAGCAGATATCACTGATTTTATATACATGCAGACCAATATATATAATCATCCAGATGCGATCTTGCTATTCAACCAACTTTCCTCTCAGAGATAATAGCTACAGTCCACTCGGCTTCACAAAACGTATGCAACCAACAATGCGTGTAGTTTAGTTGAGTAATACCTCCATATATGGACTTTCACAATGATCCTAATGAGCAAACGTGGAATGACTTTGCACCCTAAAAACTACCTAGTCTGCAAGAAGACATTTTATAGGTTTTTTGACATTTTATAGGTTTTTTACATAATACTCTTGCGGATAGCCAAATCAGCACCATTTATGCTGTGAACATTACGTACCCTCACTATTGCTGGATTCCAAAATAATGTGTAGAGCCCACTCGGGTGCTTGCATGCATCAGACACGCTAGCTGTACCTCCCAACTAGCAAAGTAGTGCTATAAGCTTTAGGTAAAAGAACCATTCAGCCATAAAAGCTCTCTATTGTTGTTGCCTGAACACCAAAATGCTGGCTTAATGTTGTGGGGAATGCAAATTTGCTTTCTGCAACATATTTGCTCTAAAATGAGGTGTTTAAAATATTTTTTAACATAGTTATACAACACCTTATAGGACAAACTTTTAACTGTTGCATAACCGTTTATACAACTATTTTATACGGCATATTTGCACGTTAGTCAAAATGGTTGTGTTGTGGCATCCATGGTAACGTTTATAAAACAAACCCGAGCCTTGTTGTTTTGCTGTGCATATTAATAATATAACAAGTTGCTCCCAACGGAAGCACGTATACAACCCTTGTTTAGTAACTGTTAAAGGCTGTACATATGCTAAATATGTTGGTATATAACTTCACCATAACCTAAATGCTATAACCAATGATTTAAGACAAACAACGCATGCATATTGGTTCAAAAGGTTTAATCAACTGTTCAAACAGAAGATATAGATCTGGCACAAATTCTGGGTAAATCATTGGACTCTGTCGGTATTTCATTTCAGACATTTGTCAAATTGTTGTATAACACCTGCAGGCAACACCAAAATATTCTAATAAACTGAAGACAACATGGACGATGCCATGATTATACACAACCACCAGCCATATGGGGCAATCATTTATTCCTCTATTTAATATTAAATAATTATGTTTCAGTTCGAAATTACAGATATAAAGTGATAAACATTAGTGTAATTGTGTCTAAATATAGGATTTGTGGAAGTTTTGACGCAGATAAGTTCAGTATTCCATCTTAAAAATCTAGACATACTTTTGATCATTATCAAAATATGCATCAAATAAGAAGCCCGTAGAAATTGCGCAAGTAATTCAATAGCCCTATATCACAGTGTAGAAGTTTATCATATACCTTTGTATGAAATTCACAATGGCCGATATGTAAGTAAACAAGATGACTGTAATGTGTTAGTTATATATTCTTCACTTCGTCTATGCAATACATAAGAGACAGTTTGGTTGCAATAAAGTAGAATCACGTAACAGAATAGTTGTATAGTTGACAAAAACTGAATCTTGCACTGACGCAAATTTTACCTGCAGCCCTTATATAACCTCTTAAATGACTGAAGTGTCCTATTAGGTGTGCCCATTCCGCTTGTATAGCTGTTCTTAGAGCGTTTTGCCAATGTTCTTACAGTTTACAATGCTGTGTAAGGAATACTGTATAATCATTTTTGCAACTCTAATACGAGTGATAATTGTTAGTTACGCTGATCCCGAATAGCTGCTAGTCTTTGTAAATTATTTATAAGGTAAAAAGGTCACTATTCTTTACATCATACTCCACACAAGTTCAATGGGCGAAAGGTGCGTAGATCTAGAAGGACCCGTCACATCGCCTCTAACGGAAACTAAACGCCTTTTCAGAAGCATGCCCCAATGACTGGATAAATGTACATGCCAGAAGGGTGCCTCCACAGACTACTAAGGAAATCCAGTCATAAAGTAAACCTTTCCACTTCAAAATGTTATCCCGACCAGGCAGCAGCGATAGCGTAGTGATAGACGTTATAGGTCTACTAATCAGCCACCATGCGCTGCGCGGGTTCGAATTCCGCCCCAAGAGATTTTTTTCTCTTGGCTGTGGATGTTGTGATTGTCCGTAGGTGGTAGATGGTATCTGATTGTCGAACGGGGAGGTACCACCCGCCGGATCTTCAAGGCGGAGCCAGAAGTTATGCATGTTGCATGTACACGTGTTCCCTCGCTAGAGTCCGTGTGGCGTCTCATTCCTTTGCCGTATATATCCTCCTATAACCTCACGGTACCACGGGTGTTTAGGCCTGAGGCTATCGAGGTGGTTTAAGTATGTAAAAAAATGTTTTTCTCATATTTAGGTAAGTCTAACAGTTGATGAAATTTCATTCAATTAGAACCTCAGCTGAATATTTTATTAACTCTAAGACTGGGTACCTATATTTATTTATCAATTACTTCAACCGTCACTTGAGCCATCTTGATAGATCTCATGTTTCATAATGCAGCTTCTTGGTAATTCTAATCTATAGGATCTGCAATATGCTGCACTTCATGCATAAGAAATATACAAGTTTAGGCTACCATCAGAGAGGTAACCTTACTTTAAAAAGTTTAAGCTTCATTTTAGAACACTTGATGAACGTTTATTCTACATAATCAATATATAACGCATTTATACTCAAGGCGCATGGAACAAAAATCGGGCCTGGCAAGAATTCGAACCCACAAAATTTGGTACCTACCCCGTATTTATGGTTCGAGAGATAATAAATCAAAGTGGATAATAATTTCATTCGATTTGTTATAGATAGTGTCGAAATAGGCTAGTAAATTCCCCTTGTATAGCAATACTATAATTGGACCCTAGTTGATATGTAGCCAACCCTTACAGGGTGTTCTTAAAATTGATACTTATTTTCACATGTATAGCTCTGGTAAAACTGCGCAGACTTTCTCAGTAACTATGACTAAGTTTTAAAATAATCTGCTTCAAGTTAAGTGCGACCCTTTCTGGAGCAGATTGATATGGAACTAAAATAAATCAAGGATTATCGTACTGGTTTTGAAATAACCAGTTCAAGTACCTACTCGCATTCGAACGGTGCATGAAAAAACCACTTAAGTTACTGGCTTATGTTTGTTGTATCTATATGTAATGAACGTCTATCACGCGGTATTATTTCAAAGGGAAAGTTTGTACTAAGTTACAAAGTACGCATCTCCTATTAATATGGAGCAAGTTCAGTAAGAAGAAAGCATGATAGAAAAAATGAAAATGAGCGGTCTTTGAAATGATCAATTCAATTCTTGCCGAGATTTCCAGCAATACCCAAGCAACCACTCAATTTTTCCTTGACTTTATTCATCCCTGTATAAAAATTCATCATTCAGCACATGTATCGCCACCTGCACGGCAACCTATGAACTCCAAAAAATGGCGCCGTGGCGGTAAATGCACCCTACTTCTAGTTGATATAGTCCTCCGCTAGATGCCGCAGTAGGGATTGTTACGCGATAGAATCGATAGAAATGGACACGCCTCCATTACGCCACGTGACTAACGGCGCCCACGTGGCATCGACGTGTGCGGCGCAGAGGAGATGGTGGTGTGAGTGAAGTGTTTGTGTTTGTTATCATTTGAAAAGGTCAAGGGGATATTTTTGAAATGTATGAAGACGTGGCTGAGACTCTGCGAAATACCTTCTTGTCCTTGTTGAGTCTTCATCGCATTTATAACAGAATATATCTGATTGACATTAGTAATTTTTTGTACCGAAGCATGTGCGTAGACAGAAATCTAAATACCTGGGCATTTCGACTGCTATGAAGAGCTTATAGAAACTTTGCCTATCCGACTTTCGAACTCCCCAATGATAAGGAAGTATTCCTAACTGTCACCTATGGATGTATTGGTAATAATAACGTAAATAATCAAACTCTGGCTATGAAGACATCTTTAACCTATTTCCTAACTCACTAACACTACTTCAACCAGCATTCGCGTGCAATTTCGAACCTGCTAGAACTACGAACGAAGGTCACAATATGCGACCAGTCAGATTCACAGATCAGTCCTGAACCAATCTCTATCATGCCAAACATCTCAGCTCTTGCCCAAACTAATGGGCATACCGGCAACCAAGGGGAGCGAGAGCATAGGCTACATGTGAGGACCATTCACACCTCTATCTTCTCTATGCCTCAAGCTCCGTCCACCTGGTAAAAATGGTCTTGAGCTCAAACTACTTGACGTTCTATGCATCCAAATTATTGGACCCCAGCATGGGCCGCTGTATTACCCAGAGTCTTGCAGTGATGCAAGACGTGCGTAGACAGCTCTTCAGCCACCCTCATCACAACAGTCCCACTAATCACTTCAAGTTGTCTCTATCCAGATAAACAAAACAGTCTTTCCTTAGTGCTAATCCCTAAAACGAGCTGCCGTGTCTGACGGAAGCTTCTTGACATAGGTACTCAATTTTAGGGAATGTTGCTTAGATGTACTCTATTCCGTTATCCTCCTAACTCCTTGCGCGGATACACCTAGGGATGGCTCAGGACCAAGAAGCCTGCCCTCTGACCAAACACGCACGAGTACGTTCCTTAAATAATTTCTACGTATCTCCAAATTGTCCCGGTACCTACACTAACGATACCAGATGCTGTTACACTATCCACATTCTCACTACATTGAAACACAAGACTCGAAGTAACTTTCCAGGTGTTTATTGCCTTGTTTGCAGCCTAGCTGTCAGAGTATATTGTTATTTCAAGCATTTGGAGAAGATACAATTTTTTCCAATCCCATGAGGCAGTCATTCTTCAAACACCAATGGCTCAGTTGGATTTTAACCAAAAATTGAGCGACAATATAATTTTGGTCAATCGGATAGCTTTCAGCGCTTATCTGGGCCTGTTATTAACTTCTTGGTCTGCTTATAATAATCCCACTCAACCCTGCGCTAATTCCCAATATCAGCTCGTAGCAGGTGCCAGGCTACTTGAAATTTAGTGTTACCATGGTGACGGCTTCCACTCCTGGAAGAAAAAACCGTCTTAGGTTGTTACGACCTTTTTTTTTGTTGTAAGTTATAGTTGCATAGGTTTTACGAATTAGAAGGTTGTCTACTACTTACTCGTTTGATAGTTCATGAAATACGATATAGATAGATAAGAATATATGGATCTCATACCCTTGCTAAAATTTATTGTGTATAGGGGTATATACATTGTACCTAGCCTTTTAATTCATGTTTCCACCTGTTGATCCGCTCCCTTCTGGTGGACCTGCCCTAACGAGTGTGAAACAAAACTCAATAAGTAGCAGATACTTAACTCACACTATTGTGGGATTATTAGGATTGGGAGATTTCCCTCTACACAAAAAGCCACCCCACACCCTAGGTAGGTAGCTTACCTTTTTTTTTGATGCCTTTAGCTGATGCTAGAAGCACTCATGTAGTGCCTGATTAATTGCTTTGAAGTGCATGTAGCTTATGCTTGACTCTTGTCCGCAGGCCTTTTTCGTTCTTTTTATTCCATTTCTCCTTCACTTCGTCTTTTGCTTCCTGCTGCATACATTTGATCATCTGAGGGCTCGTTGACCCCACCAGGTGAGCTCCAATAGGTGATTCCAGGGATTGCAGGTCAGATTATGCTGTAAGGTTTATTTATGTAAAACTTCAGCTTCCTGGGACAGCTGGAATATAGAGCACCCGACTTGTTGTTGTAACATCCCTTAGGTTAAGATCACTGGTTTATGTTTCACCATCCAGTGCGCATACTTACCATAGGCATATCTGGGGGACCCCCTTTCTGTAGTAACACATCACCTTGCCCAGCAGGTTGTGTAAAATGAGACATAGCATATCCAAATGTAAGTGTTACGACTTCGTGTAGTCCTACCCATAAGGTAGCCGACCTCTCTTTTTTGAGATCCTTGTACATCGCATATGGCGTTGTCTTTTCAGGCAATATATAACGTTTCAATCTGAACTTGATTTCTTTCATTGTTGACAATTTCAACAGACAATTCGACAGGTTGACAATTTGTCCCGTGGAACCCCGAAACTTCATACAGAACTGGACTCCCTGATACAGCGATTGTAGAGTAGTATTCGTACTTTTTACAGTACATCCTATGCATTCCTAGTTGGTGGCTGATCAAGATCACACCATCGTCTCGACCACCCACTCCCGTAGCATTTGGCGCCAAGCGTATCGCTGGCGGCCAAAAAAGTAACAAGGTAAAGGTAAACCTTATGCTTGAAGACGCTACAGTTTTCAATTGGCAAATAAGTATGGTTCTACATACATCATACACACCTTCACATATAGAATTCATAATTTCTCCGAGGAGACCCAGAACCAAGAGATCCCTTTGTCCTGTTTACAAATCGTACGACCGCAGCAGAATCCTTTCTGTTTTTTGTTTGCCTGCAAAAACCCATTACACTGTGTTCAGCATCCGAAGGAAAACGGGCGCTCAACCCAACGCAGTTATCATCAACAACAGCCGGCCTAAAACTTTCTCTTAGAAAGTTACAGCCAGACGGGTCCTTTAGGGACAATAAAATAATCAGTTACCTTTTTTCCTGCATGCCCAGCCCGCGAAAACTTGGGCAATAACTGTAAAGAATACGCACCGGAGGCTAATGGCGCGCACGAAGGAAAAGGACGAAAGGGCAAACTCAGTCGCCCTTGATAGCTCCTGCAGGAATCGGGAAGGGTCGGCTGTATTGCCAAATCTTATAAAACAGCGCAAGATTTGCTAAAACCGGTAGACAGTGATAGATACGTCATCAAGAGCGTATGTGGATCTAACATAAATGAGCCTTTTCCCAAAACAACGTTGTAATTCCAAACTTGACTCTACATTAAATTTGTGTTGTTTTTCATAAAGTAAACATGTACTTCTTTATGAGATGTGGCATTTTCTCAAACTCATCATCATAAAATGTTTTTGAAGGTTATTGAAGAAATGGACCCGAACTGCTTCTTGCAGCTTATAAATTGCTATCCACATGCCCCTTCCTATTTGCTAAGAACATAGACTTTTCTCGTCACCGAACTGTACTCATTCGAGGAAAGCTTGTTAATATTCGATTCACCAACGTAATGGAAGGTTTGCTATTCTAATTTTCCTGGAATAAAACCTCACAGTCGTCAAAGTTCATGCTGTCATTTGTTTTTCTATTTGTCATATCGCGTCACGCCATCTTTAGCTGAAACCAATAAGTTTTGGGATGCAGGGCAACCTTTGAATGATTTCACTTGGTAGTCGGCAGTCTCGAAGATATGGCAACAATGCATGCTATCACTATCGCTCTCGTAGGAGGCGGCTGTTGTTTATGGTTTTGTTTTTGTTGTATTTACGAGGCTATTTCTGGCTTATCTTTTTTATACGCGTCCGTTTTATTGGCTACGCATCGATGGCTCCCATTTAATACCACCATTCCGAGAACATTGAGCAAAGTATCGACCAATTTGGTAATGGCTGGTGGATCTTCACTTCTTCCCAAAAATATGCAACTTTTTTACCACTTAAATTATAGTCAAGCCTTAAGAAACGATTATATAGTCGAAATCACGAAATATGACGATTACGTCATCATTTTAGTCTGTAGTACAGACAAACGACAGCGATTTGTGAATATTTTTAATGAAGTTTCAGATATGTTAGTCAGGGACAAACAGAATTTTATTGTCTAAACAAACTGTATTGCTAATTTGCATGTATCTGACAAAGATAGACGATGTTTTTATGTTGCATGATCGATCATATCTGAAAGATTAATAGTTAGGCTTTGTTAAAGCAGGTTAGGTTGTTCTGGAGTAATACTTTGGTCTTTGGTGTTCCTGGTATTCTACTCATAACTGTTTTTTTCAAAACAAAACCTCCCCACTAAAATTATTATTAAGGTATCCCTTAAAACTATGAAATAAAATGAAAATTGAAATAATCAGTGAAATAACCTAACTTCGCAAAATCATAATATATACTAAGTGATTTATAAATCCGAACACCCAGTTTAAATGGTTTTATTTTAATAAAAGTTGGTGAATGTATTTATCTTACTGTAAATAACAAGTGAAAAAATGTTCAGCCTTATCAGTTGGACATTCCGGTTTTTATACTGCTTTTTTTTAATTCACTAACGCTCTAAAAATGAATATTTCAGCCGCAGTAAAGAATCTACGTTGGCGGATTTTGGTTCTTGACATCCTTTACGATCGGTTACGATGCCTAGAGTACGGAGACCTGTACGATTTCGTCAACTTAGTGAGTTTGATAGGGGCCGTATAGTGGGACTTCAGGAAGCTGGACTTTCTTTTCGGGCAATTGCAGTTAGAGTGAAAAGAAGTGTAGACACTGTGGTTAGGTGTTGTCAGGCATGGCTTCGAGAAGGCCGTACGCAAAGAGCAAGGGGCACTGGACGCCGCCGTAGGACAACAGACCGTGAAGATCGCCGCCTACGATTATTGTCTTTAGTGACGAGTCTCGATTTTGTTTAGGCATGCACGATGGTCGTGCCAGGGTTAGACGGCGACGTGGTGAAAGGAGGAATCCACAGTTTTTTGTTGAAAGACATGTTCATCACACTGTTGGAGTTATGGTTTGGGGTGCTATAGCTTATGGTTCCAGGTCACCTTTAATCTTCATCAGAGGTAACATGAACGCGCAGCGTTATATCCACGTTATATCCAAGATCTAGAACTCCATCTTTTACCCTATCTTGACACCCTGGCAGATCCAACTTTCCAACAAGATAATGCCCGACCACATGTTGCAAGAGTCAGAATAGACTTCTTTCAACATAATGATGTCACATTGTTACCATGGCCACCAAGATCTCCCGACTTATCCCCAATTGAGCACGTGTGGGATATGACGGGTAGGAGATTGATCAATTTGCAACGCCCTCCTCAGACTCTAGAAGCACTTCGAGAGGAGTTGGTGCTTGCCTGGAATGAGATACCACAGGAGGACATTGACCACCTGATCAGAAGCATGCCTAGACGCGTTGGAGAATGCGTAGCACATCAGGGTGCATCCACACATTATTAAAGGTCAAAGGGCTTTAAAGCAGTGCAATCATTTTAAATTTTTATCATTTACTTATTATGCTTCATTAAGTACTTATACAAAATTTTATTAAAATAAAACCATTTAAACTGGGTGTTCGGATTTATATGTCACTTAGTATATATTTGTTGTCATGATGTTCTAGACATCATTTTATCATCGACGTACGTCCATTGATTACTTCAGTACAATTTAGAGTATGACGTGATAGTCATATTTCGTGATTTGGATTATATTGAGTACATAACTAGGATATCTCCTATAAAAAGTAACCCTTGACGATTTTTTTGAGTTATTCAAATAGGAATGATAAGAAGTGATGAAGGTGTCTCGATTAAAGCTTTTACGACATATCCTTTTTTATCTTACTGGTACACTCTGTACACCAAAAGCAGTTTGCTTCTGTTCAGTTGTCTTTTTTATATATTCTAACTAGCACGAAGGCCTAAGGCCTAAACACCCATGAGGTACAGTGGGGCTATGAGAGGACACAGGGGAAAGGGGGAACGCCGAAAGAGGGAACACGTGTGCATGCAACATGCACACATTCTGGCCCCGCCTACGAGATTCGCCGGGTGGTACCTCCGCGTACGACAGTCAGAGACCATCTGCCACCTACGGAAAATCACAACATCCATAACCAAGAGAAAAATTTCTCTTGGGACTGGATTCGAACCCGCACAGCGCACGGCGACTGATCAGCAGACCGAAGAGTCTACTACTGCGGCCACAGCTGCTGCCTGTTGTTATATATGTATAATTAAAGCAGTATATTATTAGACAGAATTGCTTCATTATGGAGGAACTGATCTCTGAACTCATGTATCACCAATTAAACAACAGACATTAAGGAAGAAACCGTTCTGCCTACTGAGATGTAATTTAACCCAACCTGGACATTAAGTATCGCTGAAGCGAGTAAACGGCCTAACGGAGGCACTTCCAATGTGCCACAGAAACAACACAAATAAAGCAGCTGGAATTGAAATACTGCCGAATAGCCTGACTCGAACGTTTCTGGCTACGAGTTAACACCCCTAGTGTAATTTATTACGCGTATACGTATCAACTGGTGCGGGTCAAGGAAAGGCAACCGGGTTTCTGTTTTGCGGCCATTCCATCCTGAAGAAAACTATATTGTTTCTATATTATAGATTGATCTCTCCTCCCGTTAATGATTTTCACGCCCGTAAAGACGCCTTATCAACAATGTGCATTAGCGTTCAGATATGAAAGGTGTAGAGGTAATTCGACTTACCGGTGACACTTAATTGAGTTGGTTATTTGGGTCTCTTGTAACGATATGTAAGCTGACTTAGCTCCTCTTCGATTCTGACACAAAACGGCTCGGAAGTTATCTCCAAAGTTCCACTAAATTTGAGCGGTTCAATAATCAGACCTTCTATGAAGTTTTGAAGTCGTGGAAGGAGATACTGTCACAGGTGACCACCCTGTAATGCTTTACATAAGATAGCTTGGTAGCTTGACAATGGATATCCTGAAGGGTCTGCATATTCATCAATAGATAATTGATGAATAGCCTCACTTCATCGTCGAAGTGAGGCTATTCTTTAAGCTAATTTGATGGACACATATCGGCAAAGCCGTTGTAGGGGTCGCATCTCACGATTGTGTGAGGATCCTACAGTGCCAACTACCTCGCGTTTATATTCTATAATCAATAAAGTCTGTGTGTATATCCGTTTTCCATCAATCAGGTTCTACGCACTGCACAAGCGAGTTTGCTCAGTTTCGAGCAACTTACCCCAAAGGCACAATCGTGTCCATTTTCGAACCATCTTATAGCTCCTTCCATTTCCAGATATAAGTGAGTCTGTGTCACTGTAAGTGAGCTTTATAAACAAAGCAAAGCTCGATTAAAGTAAAATTTATATCTTGAATAAGAGTAACCATACCATGCTAACAGCCAATCTCTTTGCATTGTAGACAAGACAGCGATATGTGCCTTGCTTGAACAATCCTCAGATCCACCGATTTGCACATGAGGGTGATCGTCATCGAATATGTAATATTTTGACTGCTTATTGGAGGACTGATTGGGCTAATGCGTATTACTGTAAAAGTGGATTCTGCAGTTTTCTTTCTTGCTTCTGAAAGCTCATTATAGGATTAGGTACCTAATAATTTTGCCACTTAACGATTTAAGGCACTTCAATTTTATGCTATTAGTATTGCTTTTCTACGAAATGAAAAAATTTGCGCGCTCATCGACGGAAATCACGAATTTATCAAATGTCGAGCTGAATATTTAAAAAACAAGCGAGGCATTTTTTTCTTGTATTTGATTAAGTTATGCTTTCTGTAAGATCTCGTGCAACTGCTATATGCTCAGGAACTTTCACATTTCACAAACCTATGCATCAATGCAAACTATCAAATTTCTGAAAACTGTGACCAAACGTTAATGCCACTTCAAAAATGCTTAGGTTCAAGTTAACACTGAAGCCGTTCACCTTGCCAAGTTTTCTTTTGAACTTGCAAAAAAGGAGCATCCAAGGTGCTCCGAAGGCGCTGGCAGACCAATAGTTGTAAATAAAGTTTTCTCGCGTTCACGTAGGTATAAACCCGTTGTGATGCTTTTAACCAAATTAGACGAACCCAAATACATAATTCACCCGTTCTGCCCGTGAAATATTAAACTGTCGGAATAAATCACGAAGTTCTGTGTGTTTTGATATGCAGTATATTTACTTAAAGCAAACTTCTTCCCAAGATTGAATTACAGGTAGCGCTTAATTGGCTCCGCTCGCAAGTTTCGTTGCTGTTGCCGGAACTTCTTTAGAATATTTACGCTCACAGCTCCTGGGAGGCTGAGTTTTGCTTGTTCCGGAAGGGAGTTCTTTATTAAAAGCTTGTTCCTGTGCGTAGTAGGAACGCGCCTTTAATAAAGCGGAGATTAAGGATTATAAGGCACATGCACAGACTCTTTCGTGTCTGGCATATCCAACATATAAAAGATTACGGAGTTTGTAGATTCCCCGATTACCAGTATACCTAGTCTACACCTCAAAAGCCGTCTATATTTTGGAAGTGTCAGCCAATTTTCTACACAGATCCTGGGAAGAGAATTATTCAGCAGAATAGGACGTCTGCTTTACGTTTCTGTCATAATGACCATCTGTATACAACGTTGTTTCATGCTTGTTAGCAATCAGTCTTGCCCTGTATACAGACAACAGAAAACAAACAAGCCGTTATTATATTATGGAAAGGTCAGTATAGAGTGCAACTAGGTAACACTTATACGCGACCCATACGATGGTGAAGCAGGAACACCATGGGCTTCCCAACATCTCTAAAAAGACAGCTTGCTCAAAGAATGGCCTAATGATTCGACGAATTATTTGCTAAGAAATTGTTCGCAACAGCAACGCATTCTTTATGAAGCGGATCCTTTGGTCTATAAGTCATATATACCGATACAGACTCTTCTATATAACGTATGTTCACTAAAGCGATTCCAAAAAGTAATTTCTTTCCAATACCTACTTTGACTTGAAAATTCAAATCCATACTATTAAGGGCCGGTTGCATAAAAGTATAACTGAACCGCCGGTTTTCCAACCGAAAGTTGAAATTCAACTGTTGGTTGAAGACAATTGTGTTTACGATCCTACTTCCAGGTAGCGGTTTGTCAACCGACGGTTCAGTTTTAATTTTTTCAGTTGGCAGTTCTATCACCTTAATTTGATGACATGACAATGACATCTAGACAAATGTTGTACGGCGTACAAAACATAGAACGGCAAAAGAGCTCTCAGCACTGTCAGTGTTGACAGTTCTCTGTGTCGCCTGTGCTTTTGTTTAAATCCATGTTTTCTGATAATTACGTGATATTTACCATTACCTAAAAATAG
Organism: Acanthoscelides obtectus; assembly: GCA_963669975.1. Lineage (NCBI taxonomy): Eukaryota > Metazoa > Arthropoda > Insecta > Coleoptera > Chrysomelidae > Acanthoscelides > Acanthoscelides obtectus. Next base: position 72,208,939 of record CAVLJG010000007.1, on the reverse strand, counting down.
AAGGGTTTATCTCTGCCTAAAGATGACTGCTAAACCAACCAAAAGAGTGATGTTTTCCGAGGCACATTGTCACAGTTTGGTAGATATCGTTCTGAGATACAAAAATATTGTTGAGTGCAAAAGACAGACGCCGTATCGTGGAAACAAAAGGTGAAGTTTTTAATTTTTATTGAATACAAAAAGTTCAATGTTAGTATCATTTCTCAGGCAGCAGCTTGGGAGAAAATTGCTGAGCTATACAACTCTGCCACAACCGAATCACGAACAGCTGATCAACTCAGGTGTAAATTTGATAATTTGAAAAAAGAAGTACGCAAGTATGAAGCTCACAGGAGGCAAAATTTGTTGAGGACTGGTGGTGGTGCTGATGAAAGAAATCTGAAGAACGCCGTGATTATGCTTTACGAGAAAATTAAAAGTATTATTGGCTTATCAGTGCATGGATTGCAGCCATCTGTGGGTGACAGCGATGATGCTTCATTTGAAAATAAAGAAGGTACTATGGACATTGTGTAATATTACAGTGAACACCCACAGTTATGTATCTAAACTTAAAAATACTTTAATTATATATTTTTTTCAGAAGCGGCATCTGTTTGTATGGAGGAGACAACTAAAAATACAGAAAATCTACATGAAGAGGATGTTGATCTTGCATCAATGTCTATAGTGTTAAATGAAGGTGATAGTTTTGACAAAATTTAAAACAAATGCATTTGTACAATTTTCACAATTTCAGATTCTGAAAGCAACACAGAAGCTTTAGAACAGACATGCGAGTTACAAACACCATCTGTACCAGTACCACAGCAATCCCCTCTGGCAGTTAAAGTGATACATGGTAGGTGCTTAATATATACTCAGTGCAATGTATGTATTTATTTTAGATTAGTCTGATTACACACCAAAACACTTACAATCAAGGAAACACAGAGTCCTTCAAGGAAAAAGAAAAAGGATTGAAGAACATTCATCGAAAGAGGGCCTAACATCTATAAAAAGGAAGTTGTTAGACGAAGAAGCTGCAAGAAACAAAGAACACCATGAACAAAAAATGAAAAATGAGCTGGAACTACACGAGTTGAAAGCTAAAAACTTGCAGCTCCAAAATAAAAAGTTAGAATATGAAATTTTACTCTTGCAGAAACAAATTGATGCATAATCAATAAAGTATTAATAAAACTTAGAAAGTTGTTTTTCTGGTGTAGGATAGAAAATAAATTTATAATGAAAAATATAAATCCCATGACATGTTTCATTGTATGAATTCGCTAAACTTCATTAGAAAAAGATAGAAGTACCTACTAAAGCTAAACTTTGAAGAAATCATTAGACCGTTGCAAATACATTTATAAATATATTTCAATAAATTATCATACAAAATAATTTACTGATTTTCTTCTAATAGATTCATAAAGTATATAAGAAATTCTTCTCTAAAGTTATGTTCCAACCTATGAACATCATTTCCATTCACATTTTCTTGTTCCTCCCATTCTCTATTCTGATCATCATCTTGGAGAGGTTCTGGCTCGTTCATATTAACTGCTATATTATGAAGAACTGCACATGCTACAATAAGAGTCTGTGCTGTCTCCAGAGATAATCTTATACCAAGGGAGAGAACAGGAAATCTTCTTTTTAAAACACCAAATAATCTTTCAACTGGATTTCGACTTCTAATTTGGGATTCATTAAATACTTGTTCCACTTCAGTTGTTGGATTAACAATAGGTGTTATTAAGTATTCTTTTAATGCATATTCTGAATCTCCCAGCATTACAGAGTTCCCAAATCTGTTATTTTCAAACTGTGCCTTTATTGAGCTATTGTTCAGTATTGTTTGATCATGCGTTGAACCAGGCCATCGAGCAACAATATTTCTTATCAATAAATTTGGATCAGCTAATACTTGTACATTTATAGAAAAATATCCTTTTCTATTTCTAAAATACTCGGCATTAGCTCCACCTAAAAGTTAGTATTACATGTTTTAATATTAAGTCTTTCCAATTTGCCTAAATTAAGAAAATGACTAACAACAAAGTCAAAGATTAAGTACCTGGGGAAATTATTTTCACATGACTGCAATTGATGGCTCCTATTACGCGAGGAAACTTTGCAATAGTATAAAATTTCCTTTTCACTTCATCAATTTCTTCTTGTGTGTTTGGCATATGGATGTATTCTGCTGCTAAAGATGCAAATATACCAATAACACGTTTTACAATTCTACATGCAGTAGTCTTATGGATTCCAGTGAAATCTCCAACAGTTTGCAACATACATCCTGTAGCACAAAAGCTAAGCACAAGCAGAATTTGCTGCATTGCTGTTACTGCATAGTTCCTAGGATAAAAATTATATTGAGGTATTTTTCTTATTTATAATTTCATTTTTGTATAAATAATGTGATTTACTAAATATATTTACCTTTCAGTTGTCGGTGTTAAAACATTATGTAATCTCTGTTCTAGCATTGTTACTGTTTCCTTACTAAGGCGAAATCTTACTCGAATTTCTTCGTCATTCCAACGTGTAAAGTGATCTACTCGTCTTCTAAAATTTCGAGGGGTTCTAGGACTTTTCACTCGATTCTCATTTTCAGAATCTGAAGAATCCTCACTGCTAGTTTACCAAAGTAATCTGCCGTGTATATTTTCAGGCGAAGATGAAGAAGACGACATTTTATTTTAAATCGTCGTTTAGCAGACGAAGTACACTGTTACGACAAATGTAAACAATAAATTTAGGTTATGATATGCTGTTAACGTCCGGTTGACATTTCAACCGGTAGATCGACCTAAGGTTGAACGCAGATGCGTTGAACCGGCGGTTGAATCGTCGGTTCTGGTTTATAATACAGAAATTTCAGTTTGACCGCCGGTTCAAATTCAACCGCCGGTCAACTAGAGATTATAAAACCGGCCTTTAGTCACTAATTCACAATTTAAACATAAACCTGGTCACAAAGGAATCAGAGGGTGAGAGACATCCTAATGATGGGAGGTTAAGCGGCAACTACCCCGAGATCCCAGATAGCAGTTTCCACCTTCATGTACAGAACAACAGCAACGCTCATGACTCAACTGTTCCTTATCTCTGTGCACACGGTGAGAGAGCTGCAGCATTTAGAAACAGCCGCAATCCTCTAAGAGCAAACGGTAGCGTTTTTACTCTATTACAAGGAAAATTGGATCCCCTCTCGCATACGTGTCTCCCACTTCCTTTTGCAGCGCTTCTTGCGCTTCCGCATCAAATTTAAATGAGAATTGCAGCCCGAGGAGGAACGTAAACAATTTAGAGTAACACGTTCGCATAAAAGAGCATCGTAACAATCAAAACGTTGAAAATCAAGGGTCGTAAAAGGGTATCGTCAGACGGCGGGCTCGAGTGTCATGTTTTATACAAAGGTGAGGAGCGTTTACGTACGTATACGAGGGGATACTCCTCTTGGTATTGTATATCCTTTCAAGCATATCTTCTCATCTTCTCACTGAAATTAAAATCATCATCTAAGAAGATTTAGCTTGGCGCAATTAAATCTATTGGACCATCTTGCATAAACAGCATTTGAATTTTTATGAAAGGCCCAAACATCTTCCAGGCGTCATTGCAATTCTTACTGTCACTAGCTGGTGTGTCGCCTGTTTTGTGATTTGCAATCCATTCTTTTCTGCTCAGAAAGCTCGTGGTTCCATCACAAGAAAAATTAACGATAATCCTTCCGTGACAATTATTGACTTCTCACGCACATATTCGTATTAAGTTTCATTTTCATTTCCCACTAAGACTCATACTGTCAGGAAGGAAATACTGCAGAGATTCATTTTCTTTTATAATAGAGTTCGAGATGAAAGATTGACAGTTTTATTTTCCATTCACCTTTGTGACAGGAAAGAGTAGAATGAGCGCACAGCTTACAATTATGTTGAACCTGCCTGGGTCCCGATTAACTTACACCTATCAAACCATTTTCGGTTTGTTACAGTAATATTACAGCAATAAATTTTCACTTATCGAAATCAATTATGCGTAGATAGGCAGCAGAGCCCAACTAACAATTATCACTCCTATTAGAGTTGCAAGAATGATTATACAGTATTCCTTAAACAGCATTGTAAACTGCAAGAACATTGTCAAAACCCTCTTAGAACAGCTATACAAGCGGAATGGGCACACCTAATAGGACACTTCAGTCATTTAAGAGGTTGTATAAGGGCTGCAGGTAACAGTTATGCAACAAAAGTGTAAGCCTCTTGCAGCCGCTATAGGACATTTGCGTCAGTGTAAGATTCAGTTTTTGTCAACTATAAAACTATTCTGTTACGTGATTCTACTTTATTGCAACCAAACTATTTCTTATGTATTGTTTAGACGAAGAACTTCTACACTGTGATATAGGGCTATTGAATTACTTGCGCAGCAAATTTTATTGTAATTATCGTGCAAATTAGTTACCCAATTGCTACGGGCTTCGTACTTGATTCATATTTTGACAATGATCAAAAGTATGTCTAGATTTTGAAGATGGAAAACTGAACTTATCTGCGTTAAATCTTCCACAAATCCTATATTTAGACACAATAACACTACTGTTTATCTCTTTATATCTGTAATTTCGAACTGAAACATAATTATTTAATATTAAGTAGAGGAATAAATGTTTGCCCAATATGGCGGGTGGTTGTGTACAATCATGGCATCGTCCATGTTGTCTTTAGGTTATTAGAATATTTTGGTGTTGCCTGCAGGTGTTATACAACAATTTGACAAATGTCTGAAATGAAATACCGACAGAGTCGAATGATTTACCCAGAATTTGTACCAGACCTATATCTTCTGTTTGAACAGTTGATACAACCTTTTGAACCAATATGCATGAGTTGTTTGTCTTAAAACATTGGTTATGGCGTTTTACAAAAATATGACAGCAGAAAGTTTGGTTATGGTGAAGTTGTTTATGCACAGCCTTTAATAGTTACTAAACAACAGTTGTATAAGTGCTTCCGTTGGGTGCAATTTGTTGGCTAAAGTAGTAAACTGCACAGCACAACAACAAGGCTCGGGTTTGTTTTGTAAACGTTACCATGGATGCCACAACACAACCATTTTGACTAACGTGCAAATATGCCGTATAAGATAGTTGCTCTTTCCATTTTTAAACGACAAATTTATGTATTTATAAGTATATTTTAATTTTTGTAGATAATAATGTACTCATAGTGATATGCCTGACGAGTGTTATATCATTTCTATGATCCGAAGACGATAAAGCATCTACATATCTATCTATCTATCTGTATAAACGTTTATGCAACAGTTAAAAATTTGCCCTATAAGATGCATAAATATGCTATAAGAATATTTTAAACACCTCATTTTAGAGCAAGTATGTTTGAAGAAAGCAAATTTGCATTCCACACAACATTAAGCCAGCATTTTGGTGTACAAGCAACAACAATAGGCAGCTTTTATGGATGAACGGTTCTTTTACCAAAAGCTTATACCACTACTTTGCTAGTTGGGAGTGTACGTACTGTTTTTTAAGCCTGCAATCTGCAAGGCATGCCAAGGAAATGTGGCCTGCAACGTTTTAGGAAAGCACCACCAAAAGTATCTGAATAGGGCAGCACATGGTGAAAATTTTTCTATCGCAACTATAACTTGCTTAAAATGAGGGCAATTACTTTTTTAGTTGTTTATGGTCTCTGATTAGTGGTTTGCACGTCAAGAGTTGTCGCCTAGTCACGAAGCTCATTGTGCAGGTACTACTTCTGTTCCATGTTCTTAATAAGCTTTTCAAACTTTGAGGCTACGCATCTTTTTATATTGAATCAGGGTCTACCCACACCCTTCAACCCACTGAGGTACCCTCGTATAGGGACTCTGGTGCATCAAGATATTTCGACCGTATACTATTAGAAAGGTCGCTACAGACACAGACTATGATGTCGCGGTAATGACAAAACTCTCAAAGCGGCAAAGTTTAATGTGCTTTCACAGTAGCGCGCTAGGGGAACCGACATGATGCTTTGGTTGAAACCTATCCCAAGAAAAACAACGAAGTTTTGATCAGTTTATTTATTTTCGTAGAAATCACTATATTTGCTTTTCCATATAGACACCTGGACTCAACAAAGTTTATAAAATGTTGGTTTGTTGGTGATGGGATGATTTATTCGTGAAGATCTTGTCTAGCAAATGGAGAAATAGACATGGATGTCAGTATTATTATAGAGACGGAGACCAAACATTTAATTCAGCCTGTGACTGCAATTTTACGTAGCAAACCATGGCTGGTAGCTTTGAGGATAGCTCGTATTCCGGCTGACTGACGAGTCGTCCTGTTTAATTATGGCGGACGAATATTTCTTCTTATAACGGTAACTGCCATTCAGTGTAGGCCAGATGGTTGCATTTCTCATTTTCAGCCTATGGCAAAAAGATATATCAAGCCTTGGCGAACTATTTGTAGGTGGCAGTTGTCAGTGTTGTCACTCACCACTTTGATACTTTTTGCCAACGCATCGACAATAGACGGGTTCTTGTATTGGCATCAACCGATGGTTGGCATTAGCAGAAGCCAGATTATCTCCCCATGAAGACTGAGCACGCAGGCAACTAACAGAACCTTAATTGAATCAAGATGACTATATGCAGACCAAGAAGGTCTTAGCGGGCCCAGGCAAGTACTGCAGTATACGCAAAAGTATTATCGCTGAATATTGTGGTTGGCATTCTCATAAGTCATTGTAGATTAAAGAAATATCTGTGCCTCAATGCAGATAGCACTATATCCCCTATAGAAGCCAAACTTGACATTCCGGTTAATTCAGAATAATATTGATTGTTCATGACGTCATAGCAAGCTGTAAGCTAGATATAGTCGATGAAGCAGTCGAAACGATTTGTTCCTGGTTTACAGATAACACCTGACTTGAGATGTGAAATAATATTCTGAGGCATTCATTTTTCAGGCAATAACTGTTTTGTGATGGAATCAGAGAAACTCTATGTATGATCGTAAGCTGTTCAAACTGAAATATGATTTTTGTTTTCATTTTTCAACATAGTCAGCATAAATGGATCCAGTAGCTAAACTGTTTCTTACCAATATCATTTCCCAAGCGCTTTCCACCAAGAACTTCCTTAAGTTTTGGAAAAGATAAAATTTTGAAGGAGTTAAGTCTCGTCTACAGACCAGTAATTCCCAAAGGAACTGCGTCTAGGTTCTTGCTGCAACGTGGGGCCAAGCGTTGCCGTGAAGCTGTTTTGAGTGAAATTTTTTGCTTTTAGAAACCGAATTACTGAGCGCACTTCACAATCGGTGGGCGCGAGCATGATGCGCGATTGGTCCTTATCTTAAAGTGGTCCGTGTATTTTGAAAGTAATGAAGAGGGGAAATTATAAAAATGTATCACTTCTAAGGACGGTTAAAAAGATGACAATGCGTATGCCCTCAACGGAAAACGATCCTGTATTTCGCGGACGTCCATGTGGCGTGGAGTCATTAAAGCTACATAGTTTAGAGGTGTTGAACGCAGGAAAAGACAATCAAGGATCGTTTCGCGAAAAACGGCCTCAGAAAAGTGGATGTGTTTAGTGTCGGTAGAGTCGTTTTCCCTGCTTAATGGGGACGGGGAGGGATGAGGGATATAAAACTTTTAGTATCGCGAGGTATATAGCGTCGTTATTTATTTTACATACGAAATTGAATGGTCTGAGGAGATGAGATGTGAGATACTTTGACAACATCAATAAAGTATCAATGTCGTGTTAAAATGAATCCTCAGTCCGCGCAATGAAGGAAGATATGACTGTCAGTCACGACATGTTGTTTCAGGAAATATACTAAGGTTGCTGGTGGGAATAATATCTGGCACCAACGGGTTTAGCAGCTACCTACATAGAGTCGGAGTGGTGGTAATAAGACGTGTGCAAACTGCTGCATGAAATGGGATACTATAGGCAGACCGTGAAGGTAACCTCGGATCACTAGAAAGTCGAGCAAATCAGATCCATAGTCAAACCTTAGTTTTCCAGGAGGACGGATATTAGTGTCTAATATATATTTATAGGGACGCAAGATAGTCGTTGGATTGAATAGATCGACAAACGGCCGTAGCCTGCTTTTTCGTTCAGCATAACCTTGTTAGGACTTCATGATTGGTCGCTATTTCAAAGTACAACTAACGATGACAACGTATTTTTATATTATATTGTAAAAGGTCATCGTAAGTCCAAAACGTAAGTGGGAAATTAATTTAAATTTACGAGTATTATGCTCTCACTTAGCGACCAGAAAATCAAGTTTTAGGTATTACATGGCCCTTCTGGCCTCTTGCTTCATAAAACGTCTTAGCCTGACCAGGCTCATTGTTCTCTCTCTCTCTCTCTCTCTCTCTCTCTCTCTCTCTCTCTCTGACAATTCCATTAAGTATGAGTGAATTTCAGAGTATCCAGCGTGTAATAGAGACAGCATCTTCTTACCTGACCCAGTACGACTCCCACCATCCACACCAAAGCCGTAAACGGGAATTGGGATGAACTGAGGAAAAATAAAATTTGAATAGGAAAAGTTTTGAGGGAAAGCTGCAGCTTATAGGCAGTGAAAGGCCGTCATGTTTATTTGTTGCCGGTACGTCGGCTACACCGCCTACCCCAGTTGGCTGGCGCTCTTTGGTAAGTTATGCAGCTGATGACAGTCAGCTGCTGTGAGTGGCAAGTGGCCTGGAATGAAACATATGTGCAAAGCACGAGGAAGACCCTGATAGTTTTTGTTCAAAAATAGAATAGTCTGGAAGACAACGACAAAGCTTAGAAAAAGACGACTTCTATCAGAGCTCTGAGGACGAGAAATCAGCTACATTGAGTGGTAAAGCTGGTCTGAAATAGAGCATAAGCACAGAACACAGTTTTCATTTTATCATAAAAGCTCATTACATAGACGCCATAGGTGGAACGTGGTCTTAAAATAAACGAGGGGAATATAAGACGTTTGCAAAATGTGGTGTTCTGGTGGACAAAGGTGAAATTTAGGTATACAAACAGTCCTCATAATGCTATGAAGCTGATCAGCTTTTTTGTCTGACAAGAAGGCTGGAGTGGAACATACGCGCAAATCACAAAGAAAAGTGGAAAACTTTATTTCCTAAAAAGAATGATGAAAATATTGACAAAATGTGTATTCTAGAAAAGGCTATTCTACGCCAGAGACCGATCAGTCAGCTACTGTGAGTGAGTATCAGTGACTGAAGATGCGTGTAATGGACATACGGTCGAAACAAGATAGTCAGAGAAACGCCAACAATATTCTATAATCTAATGTAGGATGTGTTCCCTCTTCTGAAACGGATTAGTCAGTTGTTGTGTTTGGAGAGTGCTATATATAGCCTATAGGCAGTGAAAGGCCGTTATGTTTATTTGATATCAATATGTCCGTTACACCGGTTGCCAGTTGCCCTGAATGAAACGTGCGTAGAGGACCGGAAAATCTGGAATACTTTCGTTTCCAGAACAAAATAATCGTTTAGATCTATGAAGCTTATCAGTCATTTGTTGCGATTGAGATATGACCTGGAATGAATTAAAACTTGTCTCATGCGGTTGTGAAGCCAATCAGTTGCTGCTATAATTCCGAACTGGCCTTTAAAGGGGTATATTGTAGTGCTGAATGAATTTTTGCATTTGCAAGACCTAACAGTCTAAAAGAGAACGAAACTGCAGATCTGATCAATCGATTGCTGTGAGTCGGAAATAGCGTTAAATGGAACATATACGCAGCTGCTGTGAATGGCTAAATATTAAAAATGAACAGCGTGAGAGATATAGCAAGACTTTCCTCATAAACCTGTGGAGCTGATCAGTCAGCTGCTAAGAATGAGAGCTGGCTAGGAGACGGATATTATCTTTTTAAGAGCAAGATAACTAAGAGATATAGTAAGACCATCCCTCATTAATTTGTTAAGCTGATTAGTTAGCTGCGATAAATTGGAATTCAGGTTGAAGAAAGTATATGCGAAGAACTTAAAGTGAAACGAATATTTTTATTTACAAAACGGAATAGCATGAAACTGTGAAGCTGATGAGTGAGCTGCTGTGAATCAGAAATAGCATTATGAGGGAAATGAGGTTTTTCATTTCAAAGGTATTATAGTCTAAGAGGTGAAGTAGGAGCTTTTCTCATAATGCAGAGAAGTTGATCAGCTGCTATGTATTTGGAAGAAATAAATCTGAAGTACTTTTCATTCCCAAGTAAAAATAGTACTAACATATGTCACGAGTATTTCATAATATTCGTTATAAATCAGGTACTTGACCGTATATCAATTGTCATATAGGTATCCCAACTTCGGAATTTTAAATTTATTCCATTCAATATACTTAGCCTGGGAAATCCCCATCTGGCAATTAGCTTTTATGATTTTGACCCTATATCAATTGTCATATAGGTATCCCAACTTCGGAATTTTAAATTTATTCCATTGACTATACCTAGCCTGGGAAATCCCCATCTGGCAATTAGCTGTTATGATTTGGAGTGTACCAGCAGGTAATCTCCAAACGAGGCGTGAATATGAGTCTACATCGTCGACATTTTTACGGCTAATACATCAATCTTAAAATGTAGTTGGGCACATTTTAGCGGGCGGGCCGGTGCATGCAAACACATTTCAAGGCTCGCGCAATGGACAGTGATAAATCAAACGGGTAATGCATCGGCAGAGTTTGGTGATAGTTCAGTTGACAGATCATGGTTAAAGTCAACCTGAATTAGGCTTTCCCTCATCGATAATAGTCCTTCAACTGCTGGTCATTAACCTCAGCCACACAAACAGTTGATCGGTGATTTGGTCCTGGATTTGCCAGTGGAGTTGAGTTTGCTCAAACCATGCTTCTCCCTCTTTTCTTATACTCGTACATCGAGATCTGACCAGTATAGAGACTACAAGTGTGAGTCAGCATTTAAAGAAACAGTATTGCTTATCCAGGAACGTAGTAATGACGTGCAATGCTTGAAATCTCTGAACAGAAGATTAGACCATATATTCCAAATAACCCTAAGGTCTCTGAATTTATCTCAAACTGATGCTGTGCTCGTCAGCATTAGATACAAATCCAGTAAAATAGACGTCCTGCGGCTTTCCATGATACGGTGTGGATTGTTCATCTGGTGATGATTGCTAGGTCGAGGCTGCATAGTTTTATGATATCTACAAACTGGCGTATGTAAGCTGAAGCGCAGAACAGGAATCCTCGACTACAGAGCCGTGTAAAATATGCTGGAGGTGATTTTTCAGGAAACGAAGATGCAAATTCTAGTGCTCATCTCCAACGTTCAGGGTCATATGTTAAATAAGGCGATAGCACGTTCCTTCCATCTGACTGCTAACTGCATGAGGGTAGCTGGCTGCTCATATCGGCATGATCGAGCTAAAAATATTAGAAGACGAAAACCCCTGAAGAAGGGGCAGGGTACGACTGTGGAACGCTATTGGAGAGTTGGAGCGAAAATCATGCTCTAGGTGAAGTTACAGAGGACCATCATGCCGATGCATCTTTAACGTTCGGGGTCCAGCAGACAAAAAAAACGGCAACCTAATCACTAATAACGAGTTTTATACTACAGAAGAGGCTGGTTTTTCGAATCAGTATGAGCGAGCTGAATATATCCGAAGACAAATACCCTTGGAGCGCAATCCAAGAGAACGCCAAGAAATCTCCCAGTCGATACCGATATTTGACAAGCAACGTCAACTTGATATAGATCAATATCGGTCAGCATGTCACCCAAATACGGTACTACTTTGGTGGACGAAGGGTTGTCATCTGGGTGCTCCGCCATTGGACTCATGAATCGGTACAACGTTGTGTTTCACTTAAGTCCCTGTTGCTCATCAGTTTAAAAAGAAAAGCAAAATTCCAAAAAATAAATCATGACTTCCTTTCCTGTACGATTAATCTAATCTACAGCTATACTGCTGACAGCACTCTACATGCAGGTATACAGAGTGACAAGCCAGTCTCTGCCGGTGAGCTGGAGAAAAGGAGACCTCCTCTCTGACGAGAGACCTGAAGGTTATTAATGCTTGGGGACCCAACAGTTTAATGCTTCCAAAACATAATATTGTACCTTGACGAACAAGGAGCGTCCTACCGCTGATCCGGTATTGATTGATAGCCGAGTTCTACTAAAGAGCCGTTCATTTCGGCTAGTTGGAGTCCAAACCGCAGAGGACTTGATCTGGCACGGGCACATCTCGTCAATAGCGGCAGCTGCTGGAAAAAAGCTAAGCTATTTGTTTAGGCTAAGAGGTACTTTTCTCAACATGACCTCCTCACTCTGTACAGGGTCCAGATAAGATCTAGCTTCGAGTATTACTCACATGTTCGGAGTGCAGCTACCTGCATTATCCATGCTGTTCAGAGGAGGACTGTCCGACTGATCGATGACTCTTCTGAAAAAGACAGTCTTGGGACCCTTTCGCACCGGTGAGCCGTCGGCGGTCTAGCTTTCTTCTACCGCTATGCCAATGGGCTTTGTTCTTCAGAGCTCTCCTCAATAATGTCGCTGCGTGATGTGCCTGTCAGACAGACTCGCCTGACTTCTGCCCCAATCCTAACCGTTCCAATATTCGTACATCCAGAACTGGCCTATACGACCGCTCCTTTGGCCCTATCTACCTGAAGAGGCTTTTCCGAGTTCCATTAATCTTAGGCAGTTCAAAGCGTCACATAGCAGCCGCGACGCCCTGGCATTAAGGCTTCTACCTGCGCGGCTGCATCGGTATAAAATAATGCTATGCGTCATGTCATTACATAGACTTCCTGAAAAACTGAAGCCTGTAATCGGCGCGCGTCGAAACGTTCCTGGACGTCCTCGTGAACGCGTCCTTGGGAAAACAGTAAATCAGGAACGCTCTGTGTATGTTACAGATAAAAATGTTCTGAAAAATATCCTACCAGTCGACCGGACTAACCCGGTAATGCATCGTGGGAGCGACGGGCAATGCGGGCGTGTGGGCGTCCTGGGCGGGCAATCAGGTGATTGCTTCCGGTTGCATCCCTTGAAGAAGTTGTAGGCTAACTATGATCAATCGCGACAAATTGAAATTTTATCGGTTATTGATTCCTCCGGTTGCCATCACTTTATCGACAGCGGGTAGTGCGGTAATTGTTGTTCCGGTTCCGGTAGCACTAACATATCATTTTCCCATCATAAATCATCTAAATGTTTATGTGACTACATAATCTACTCGTATATAGAAATGTGGTCATAATACGTAGTGAAGTCTTCATATCGTCCACATAATTGAGCAGCTTCAAGCATTTTCCAGGATGTTGAGGTGAAAAATAAGGACGAAATCAGCCAGAAGCTGGTGACTACTTGCATAAGATTATCGGGCAATAAAGTCAGCTGTTAACCACATTTTTTGTTGGATAAGACAAGTCACTACCGAACAAAAAAATTATTTTAAAGGATTGATCTGAAGATGCTTCCATCCAGTTGGTGAGTTTCAATCGACGAAATTGACAGGGTGTTATTAAAATGTCTGGCTAAACTTTGAGCGATGATTCAAAGATTTTCGAAAATTGTTTTTTAGTAAACATCGTAGTTAGCCAATAATGTTAAATTTTGATGTAATTTGGTATACCGCAGACATATAGATCAAATTTCAATTAAAATGATATCAGAAAATGCTTATTTTAATTAACAAATTGCAATAGACATCTGGATCGCCGGATTTTAAATTTGGTATTTTTTTTCTTGGGGGTTTGGGTATCATTAATGTGTTTTTCTCACTTTACAAAAATCGATAGAGGTTTGATACAAAAAAGTTTGACAAACTGTACCTCGAAAATAAATTATTATAGAGCTCATTCTTATATAATTTTTTTTCTGATGATCAGAGCGACAAATATTAAAGTTACAAAAAAGGCTGTTGCGTACACTTTTTGCCAATAATATTCGCTAAGGTGTCACCGGGCACCACTGGACCTAATAATTTTAACATATTTAGGGCTAAATAAGCCTCTTGATACAACAGATAATATTTCCAAATTTTAACGGAATCGAGTGAATATTTTTTAAGATATTTATAATTATTAATTTATCACCCCATTTCCGGATCCATGTTTATAGGAACTTTTTTCATATTTTTTAACAAGGAATTAATTACCTTCTGAAATATCTCCATCTATTTTTCGAATACCTTGTACAAACAGGATCAGATCGAAACGTAGTCTGAAATAACTGATATCAATTCAAAGAAAGCTCGATTTAAGTACCAGAACATGAGTTAGAGGCTCAAAAATGCTCTTATTTACATTGGGCATTCTATAGTAACCTACCTTTATTCTCACCAACCATATCACGTTGTAGAAGTTCACTTACCTGAAACAAAAAATACCATTAGCTAAATACCACAAAAATATATACAAGAAGTGTTTACGTCGTCAAAACTTAAGCCGTGCAGGACTATATTGTATTCGGTCACAAGGACGGAAAGCAAATCTATTAAACCGTTCAGATAGGTAGACATACTGAATATCAAATACTAGCTATTGCGGTCCTGTACTATCTCTATTGAATGCAACAGCCCCATTTATCCGGAATGGAGCGATGCATTGTGTCGAACGGAACGAAAATGCATCGACGTACCGGAAAAAGAACATTTCCATTGAACTTCAATTAGAAAACGCATAAACATGGAAATATAAACATCGTCCAATGTCTGTTTGTATTTTCCGTAACAGCCGAATTATGCGATTCGTTTACGGCGGAAGAAGCAATCAATGGAGAAAAGCGATTCAATCACAATAATACTGTAATGACTTTCCCATAACCAAAGTACACTGAATATTGATAGTAGGTTCACTCAGTGATTCAAACATGTTTTCAGAGATCCGATTTATTTGATGTACAAGTATCTGAAATATAGATACAAGACTTAAAATGTGTATTCCTATTTTGTATCTAAGATACTTAAAAAAAAATGTAAATGGTGGGCCATCCGTTGGTTTCTTTTTCAAATTGGTACTAAAACTACACTCTAATATGTACCACTCGATACTTTATTCAAAAGAATACACCTTCCGGTTATTTATGAAAAACAATTTCAGTTAAATGGCTGCCGCGGCTGGCCTGGCAGTAGTCCATCCCCTTAACCCAATTTTGAAGCACATCTTCGATAGTTTGTGGATCTATTTCATCAATAGCTCAACGGATATTTTCCTTAAGAACATCAATTGTTTGAGGATCGTTAGTGTAACATCGGTAACATGGGCGTCAAATTACAGCTGCGGGCTGGCCAATGAACGTCTCCAAAACGGCTGATAACGCGATGACCGAATTTGGTCTGTAAAAGATCGACAGTTTCACGGCTGGTGTGGCATGTTGCGCCAACTTGCTGCAACCAGAGTTGTGCAAGTGCATGTCGTCTAGTAGTGGTCACAAATAACTCCTCAACATGTCTCTATAGCGTTCCCCGTTTACCGTCACACTGTTACCATCTTCATCTTGAAAAAAGTAGGGACCAACAATCCCACCATTCCAAAAGCCACACCAAACAGCTACTTTTTTTGGATGCATTGGTTTTTGTATGACGACATGTGTATTTTCAGAGCCCAAAATCCTATAGTTCTGCTTGTTAACGTAAACTCCCATATGGAAATGGGCATCGTCCAAAAATATGATTTGGCGACCAAAATTGATGTCTTCGCACATAAGTGCGACTGATACCCACTTGTTGTGGTCTGTGACGAGTTGACATTCTTGCGTTTTCACATACACTCTGGGCAACAGCAGCAATGTTTTCGGCTGTACGTACGTATATGACACGCCCATACCGTCTCTTATCCACAAGCAGGTCAGTTGCATGAATTTTCGTATTCTACCAGTCGCGGACGGAGCTTCATTCCGACCAAATAGTCTTCTCAATTTTCGCAAAGCTTCTGCAACACAGCACTCACTATGAAAATTGTTTTTCAATATTTCCCACCTTGGTTCAAGATTAAAACGATCCAGTGCTCACAACGGAAGTTTGACACAATATATCTGTCAATATATTGAGCATGGAAGTGTTACCAACTGTCAAAATGATACCAACTTAAAAAAACTAACTGATGGTCCACCCTTTATCTGCTAAAATACTATTAGTGATAGTTACCTTGCATTTTCTCACATACCGCGTACTGGAATATTTAGTCCATGGCCAAAAATACGTAAAAGAACTTTCGGAAAAACAAAAATCCGAAGCTTCAGACAATATTGGAAGTGTTTGCCAAATTCTGATCATGCGGATGTCTTTCCGACCTCTTTGATTTTCATAGTATTTCCTCTGCTGTAGGAAGTATTTCTAGGTTTCTGTTCCGTCAGCGCTCTCCTATCTTGAGAATATGTTTTCTTTTTGAATTATTAGAAATTGCACATGGTTATTCCTGTGGAAGAAACGTTGTCTACATATTGCACAAGCATCGGTGATTTCATAGAAGCCCGTTTGAGACAGCTAGAATGATTCGATAACAACCGAAGCTTCCGATATGCATATACAGAAGTGTACTTTATATTCAGTAAATTATCAATGGACTACTTACAGCGCCATGAAAAGCTACAGGTATATATAATGTGTGTATGTTCTATAGATGTAGAAATCTAGAAATACTTCTGCCTTTCTGAAGGAGATGAATTACTATGAAAATCAAGGAGGCCATGAAGGCGTCCTTCGACGTAGGAACGACTGACGACAGTAGTCCTAAAATAACTTATCATGCCGGTAACAGCTACCTGTCTTTGCGGCAGCGAGACGAATACAGTAAGAAGCTGGCTTGATCGTGCAGTCATCCTACTGTTCTTGTTCTGTATACTGCTTATAACAGACGAACAGACAGAAGCTTCGCCGCCGTGTTTTTAATGGAATACGAAATCAAATGAATTCGGCACACACAGAACCAATTTCGGAATCAGATAAAATATTCCGATTGCTCTGCTTCCTCCAATCTACTAGTTTGAGACTTCATGTACAACTTAGTGTGCAACTTAAGACGTTAATAAACCTTTACCCATCGCAATTTAATTCAATCCAGGTGATTCAATGTTCGTCCAACAATGCCTTCTAAACCTTCCTTCCATCTTTATTAGTCAAATTCTTGATCTCGCAAGTATTAGACATGGAACATTATTGATATTTCCGACTCCTGCACCCTTTGAATCACTTTTTCAATTGATAATTTTTCATAATCACGTTTATTGAATAGGTATCCCTTAACATGAATCAATAGTTAGCCGGGCGATAACCTGTTGAAAATTATTCAATTCTTTTCAAACTGAAAAAAAGTTTTTTTGCTTCGGAGTATTTTTTTAAATATGTGGGTAAAAAAACACGTAGTAACTTTTCTTTAAACTTGATCGACTTCGACTTATTTATGGTCCCAAAAACCCTAAGAACGGACATTTTCAGTGGTTAAAAACTCCATTCATAGATATTATTTATGAGTTAACCAAATGTCTATATTGGATTTCAAAGCTGTCCTACCGAGTATTACAGGACTAGTTTATCTTAAAGCATTGTTAGTCACTATGAGCTACACAAAGCCGATATTGGCTCCAACATTATTTCTGTTACAAATACAAATCCACGACTTTTCCAGTGCGATTCATCTATCCATAACATTACAACCAAGCTTTGAGTATGGCAAGCCAGTCCCTGGCGATCGGCTGGAGAGACTAGAACCAGTAGCGACTGGTTATACTGCTCTGGGACGCAAAATCCGATACAGTATAATGCCACGAAAACACAGTACTATATTTTGACTAACAAGAAACGCTTTGGCATTTATGCGGTTTCGATGAATTGGTGGCCGAGTTCTGATAAAGAGTCTATCATTTCGGATGATCAGAATCCAGATCACCGAGTACTTGACTTGGCATGAACACATCTCGTCAATTGCAACAGCCGCTGGGAAGAAGCTACGTTATTTGTTCAGAGCTAAGAAGTTCTTCATGAACCTGGCCACTCTGGCCTCAAGGCTCAGATAAGATCCAACTCTGAGTACTGCTCACATGTTTAGGGTGCTGCTGTCCCGACTACATTGTCCACGCCAAATGCTTTTCAGATGAGGGCTGTCCGATTGACCTTCATCCACGGAGAGTCTTGAGACCCCCCACCGACATCTGCATCTCGAACTGGTCGGGACGGCTGCTCCTCTGTTCCCAGGGTGTCGATTTAGCAAAACAATCTACCAGGGGAGGCTTTTCCTAGTTTTTCTAACCTTAGCAGTTCAAAAGTCGGAATAACAAGGTATATTTACGCTCTCTGTGGCAGTAACGCTGGCCCGGTATTTAGGTTTCTGCCTATACGGATGCATCAGTATGATCAAAAAAAGTAATTGTCTCCTTCCAATAGAGGGACGTGATGTGGATACATAGCGCATAATTGACAGTAAGTAATACTGTTTTGGAATAAGCTGAGCCAGGATAGTATTTAGTATCTTGTAGGGGATGCTTTGAACTGACTTGACAATCCCTGAAACAATACTTACCGACCCAGCTTTCAAACTTCCAAGATCATTTTTAGGGTTCTTCATACCTTGACTCGCCTGTAACACTTAAGCGACCAACTTTAGGAGAAAATTACTGACAACCTTAATAATGAACAAAAACATTTTTTGCGATATACTTAAGCAAATTTGAACTGGGTTACAGCCCGGCTCATAGTGGTGTACGAGCCCCTTCCCACTTCAGTTGGCCCAACTATTGAAATCTTAGTTTTTTTCTGATCAAACACAAATAATAAAAATGTAGCAGGGTGTCATAGGTTTGAAATATTAACAATAAATATTTTGATAATATATAGTAGAAAACGCCAACTTTATCACTCCCTAATCAAATTTGCAGCATAAAAATAACACATGTTGCAATTACAGCTTATCAACCTATTTTCATTTCAATGCAAAATAAGTCTATAACGCATAGGTGGCTGTGCAAAATGAAAGCCATGACAATTGTTTTTATTAATCACAGCTGTCAGAATATGTCTAAAATAGTTTTGGGAAGGTAAAGTTTTCAAAATGGGTATAGGAAAGGTGATTAGTGAGAAAATTCGGTTACTGATAATTAATTTTTTTAATTCTGGGAAATCAAACTCGGAAATTGCAACTTTGTTAGACTTATCGCGGTAGACTGTGAGAAATATTGTTAGAAGATATAACGTAACCGGTTCAGTTAATATTAAGCCACGATATGTGAAAAAAAGTAATATCACAAATGCCGACCGAAGAGCATTAAGAAGAATAATCGTGAAAAACAGGCGTGCCAATTATTTACAATTAAGTGCTCTGTGGAGTGACGCTGTTGGAAGGAGAATTTCGAGGTCCACAACTCATAGAGAGGCCCACATACTGGGATTTAGCACTTGCAAGGTAAGTTTACTTATAAAAAAAAGTGAAGTAAAACCCTAAAGTTGCACAACTTGCTTATAGGCCAAAGATAAGCCACTATTAACACTACTGCAAAAGAAAAATCGGCTTAGATGGGCTAAAGAACATAGACAATGGACACCTCAACAATGGTGTACAATACAATGGAGTGATGAGGCCCGAAAGTTGTGTTGATGGCAGTCGCAGTAGGGTTATTCGCAAAAAATGAAGCATTCCCTGTTGACTGTCTAAAGAGAAAAGTGAAATTTCTAGCATCCATTTATGGTCTGGGGCAGTATGTCATCAAAAGGAGTAGGAAAACTTCATTTTATTGATGGAAATGTGGATACAAACAAATATTTGGCAATTTTAGAAGAATCGCTTTTACCAGTGATGGAAGAATGTTTGACATCCGGCCAAGATTTTGTGTTTCAGCAAGGTGGTGCAGCGTGCCATACCTCAAAAAAGGCTATAAAATGGATGGAAGAAAATAATGTACCACTTTTGAAATGGGTTTCTAGCAGTCAAGATCTGTCACCTATTGAAACTTCGTGGCACGAGATGAAAAATGTTCTACGACAACATCCTGCTCGTACAATCACCGAACTGAGACAAAAGCTTCAATTTTTGCCAAAACTTGGTTAACATTATGCCCCAAAGAATTTCAGCCGTAATAAAAAATAAAGGTGACGTTACCCAATGGTAATCTTTCAATTATTGCTTTGCTTTTATTCGCACATTGTTTGTTTGTTCAGATATTCTATTAGTTTGAGGTCTAAGTGATTTCAAATATGTATTTTTTACGACTGGAGTGTATCTAGAATATTTTTGAGAAAATAAATTGTTTTAGAAGTAAATAGTTTCGTCATGTTTAGTTTATAAAGGCATATTTTGGTACAAATCTTGAAGTGGACCAACTGAAGTGGGAAGGGGCTCGTATCTATGCGAAAACCTCGTAAAAATTAAAAACACGAAGCTTCTAAAATGATTAACTATTTCATAGTAGATACTTTTAACAAGAAGTTGGCTTTGGAATTAGAACTATGCTTACACTACCTTGACCATGGCAGACTATTAACGAAGTTTGTGGGGTATTATTCGAAGAAATTTCTAACGAAAAAACTGAAGAGCTTCATTTGTGTCGTGTGGTGAAAATATTTGAGTATCTAAATATGCATCATGATAAAGGGAGTACGAATTTTAATTTGTTGTAACATAAATCTTCCATTATTGTGGTTAATTGAACGTATTACTATTTTTAGCTTCACTTCCTTATAATAGTGTATAGGTTCCGCCCATTGCATTAATTGAGATTATGATGTTTGTGAAATTTAAATTTAGCATATAGTATTTTACTAGCTTTTGCTTTGTCATCACAGGTGATTGGAAATAGTTGTTTGTCCTTTGAGAAGACTTAAAATCTCCTTGAAATATTCTCCTAGAGACAAACTGATCTCTGATTTGGGTTCAGACCACGAAAACCTATATGATATGCATCTGGACCCGAAAGCTGCACTCATTTTTAAGTTGTCCTTGAAGTGACCTTGCAATTACCTTCAAATGCCTTTTCAGTGACTAATTGACCTCTGATTTGAACTCTGAGAGCAGAAAAGCTTAGATGGCATGCGGTTGTGACGAAACAACCGGTTTTCAATGTCCTTGATATGACCTTCAAATGCACTCATAAAGACAAAGTAACCCTAGATTTGAAATCAGCGACCCAAAAAACCTATTGTACGGAAAAGTGTCTAAATGCCGCAAAAATTGTTTTTTTTTGCCAGATTTACCGTATCTAGACAACTGGGCGGCAGTCTTGATGTATGCCTCTGTTCATCAAACTTGTTTGTTGTGTATCTTTTGTCACTGGTGCGATTCGGAAACAATAACCTCAACCCATCCGCTTCGGCATTAACGACATAAAAAGAAGAAGAAAATTTTCACTTCCGACGCCATTATAGGCGCATTGTTCGAGAAATAAATCACGTTTGTCCCGACATCGACGCGACTCGGCGTCAACCTGAATAATGACGTGTACTCCATGAGAGCGCAATTTGTTTGACTAATGAGAAGAGTTCGAGGTACGAGCTCTTGTTACTAATGTCACTTGGTTGACAGTTAAATTGACTTGTATATGTTTCAGGAATTCGTTCCGGATCCTGTACGTATGGCAAAGTTTCGTGTGCCGGTTCTAGTAACAAAAATTTTTTATACTAAAGCTGTTAGAAAGGCGAAGCTCAAGTTGTTGTACAACCAACAATGAGTTTCTTCTGTAGCAATCCGCAAATTGGAAAAGACTGGATAACAATTTGTAACTGTTTCTTTTTATGATCGACTAAAAATTAACTACTCGTATATCTTGATAAAGTAAATTATTACAACGTTTTTCTTATTGAGAATAATAATTTTATAGCAGCTTTTAAAAATATCGAATTTTATTTTTACAACAAAGCATTTCTTCGTCTAATAATTTATGGTAGAAAATCATACTCTACTTATCCATCTCGTTAAAGGTCATTTTTTATAATTTCTGTTGACCTTAAATACGAGAGCTGAAGGCGACTTGGTGCTATTTCCGATGCTCTCGTGTAGACATTCAGCGGCCCACTACCCGATTTTGTGATAGGTTTCACACGCAGAGCTGCGAATTTATAGGGTGGTGGAGATTTTAATTAAAATCGGCTATCATTAATAAGTTTGCTGTCGGAGCTCTTTTTTCAGCTTCTTGAGGACTTAGCCGTAGACATAACCTCAATCAACCATCGATCTGGTAGGTGACCATTTTCTCCAAGCCACGTGTTCATTTCCTCAACATGATTTCTAATTCTATAGAGGGGAACCATCTGCAATGATAATCCGAGGCAAATTTAGGTAGGACTCACGCCTGTGAAGAGCAGTTCCCCAATTATAATTTTTGTACCTTGCTAGGTCTGTCTTAATCTCGTACACAATCTTTAATATAAACTCACATAACCCATCTTTTCAAGTGTGTATCACTATCTCACATTCGTACACTCATATGAACTACACATTTTTCCAAAACAAATTATTTCAGCATTTTAGTAATTTGGGTGGAGGTTTACCGAGCGTCCCTCGTATACTTCCCCAAACCCAAAATTGGACAATGAGGTTTACAGTTCCACGTTCCGTCGTGTCAATCACATGTCATCTGTCGACGCATTATCTTTCCGTTCCGCCCCCCTCTCCACGTGTAGCGTGTTGGTTAGAGACTGCATTCCGATTGTTTCTCTAAAATGTATTGATATTTTTAACATGTAACGAAGGTATCTGTCGTTGTCAACAAGCTCAATGTCTCCGTCCCTTTGTTTTTACATTTATAACAAGTTCTATCTTCTCTACGTTCGTTTTGAAACACCTTGTGGCTGCAACCTCAACGACGAGTAAGATGTTTGAAAATTTAAATCGGTCCTATATTCGTTGCTAGCATCACAATTGTGTTTTCAGACTCCTGATGATGGCTCCATAGAGAATTCGGAAAGCATGATTTTATCGTCAAAAGAGTCAACTTAAGCCTAAAAATTTGCCAATTTCCCAGTTAACAATTAAATGTATTTTGTGCCCAACTGGTCGTTGGCAATATATATATATATATATATATATATATATATATATATATTGTTCTGTATCATAATACGTACACTGAGAATAATATAGTGTTATTTTTATATTGC
Source organism: Acanthoscelides obtectus (assembly GCA_963669975.1). NCBI lineage: Eukaryota > Metazoa > Arthropoda > Insecta > Coleoptera > Chrysomelidae > Acanthoscelides > Acanthoscelides obtectus. Next base: position 72,185,831 of record CAVLJG010000007.1, on the reverse strand, counting down.
TGTAGGTTCTGATTTTGGTTGTATATTTACTAATGTTTGAGTCAGCCATGTTCATTTCTGTTGTTTTCAAGTAACATTTTAATTGCTTTACTTACAAGCTGAGGGAGGACATGAAATATTTTACCTCCGGGTCTTTATGTTTTTACAGGTATCTGATTGTTTTAATTTAGTTCAGGTTAATATAAAAAATTGGGCATTGCTAGTGCAATCACGATTTTTCTTGTACACCGTGATTGGATAGCAACTTTGTTTTTATTTTAAATTTTTGAATTGATGTAACCCAAGGCTCCATATTAAATTTGAATTTTTTATTGTTGGACGCAAATTAAAAGGGGGGATTAGTAGTCAAATCGTTATGTAGGGTTGTTTTTTGAACAAGTATTTTTTCTATTTAAGGTTTTATCAACGGGTTCCACCTTCGGATATTGAGTTACATCTGGGACTTCCTGTCTTAGGTTGCCTGTGATAGCCAGGCACCTGCCAAGGTTGTTTTAGTTTCGTTTTTTTTTACTGGAAACCGTTTAGCTGGGGGGTGGTATAAAATAGCTTTTTGCTTGTCTTACGGGAATACTTTCAATTTTTGTATCTCTTTTGTTCAATAAATGTTTGTGTACCTTGTAAGTTTGTATCCCATTTGGCGCCAGTGATCCAACATTGGTTACTTTTTATTTCTTTTTCTAGTGGTTGGAACTAGGTGGCGCCCAAAGCACAAAAATTTGCATTCAAAAACCAAAGTACAAAGAACGTCACCCTGTGGTCTCATTATCTACCACACTGGCTCGTTTCGGAGGGATAACAATTTTATTTGCAAAAATTTCGCAATAATTACGACAAACTTCTTTCCTTAATTTCCTTGACTCCGATCAATATTGCAAGTTCCCAAGATTGATGTACTAGGTGCTTCAACAAAAGTATTAGCGTCTGTCTAAAGGAAATATAATGAGATCTTGTTGATTCTGGTTTTGAATTGACTAAAGCTTCTATTGAATTGTTCACAATCGCCACTTCCTGGAATAAAGGTATCGCCTTGTGATCTAGATTTCCAAGCGTTGATTCCGATCAAGAAAGAAAAGCAGAGGCCTGAATCGGTCGTGATCTTACGCTGAATCTCTGGTCTGTTGCAGCTCACAAATATTTATATTTCCCCCAGTTGTTCCGACCTGCTAAGTAAGTCGCTCGGTATACTTAGAGCGGTACTTTTCAAGTCTTCTGCTTGGAGAAATACTCCTCCAAGTGCACTGTACTTGACTTTGGGAATTGCAGATCATTTGCATAAAACGTGCTTAACCGTTTCATATGCATAACTCAGGGATATCCACCCGTTCATATATTTAGTAATACACGATGTTGCCATGCCTTCGAGCTATATGTGCAAGGGAGGTGATTTAAGAAGAACCCCCATGCAAGCCTCTCTATGTAGTGCACTTGCCACACAAAGCTACAGATACATAGGTTATAATGACCTCGGTATAAAGCCAGACCCTACGAACTGCTTAGGCTTCATTCAGCAGTTCTTTCCACATACTCATCGGCATAGAGAGACCAACAAATGAGATTAGAATGTGGTCTTAACTCAGATGAGAGGCCAGAGGAGCTACCGGGTAGATGGTGAAAGATATTTATTAACTCTACTCAAATAATCTAGTTACACTGACTGTTATGAAGGCTGGAGGCAAATGGAAAAACTTTTCTCAAAAATGTATATACGCTACGTCTATATAATAACTGAGTTACCTAATTGACTGGCATGCTGTAAATCAGGTCTAATGATGATAAAACTTAGACAATATATGTAACCTAGAAACGCTGCAACCAAACGATTTAAAAAGTAATTTAATCCATGGTCTTGGAGCCCGTAATCCCTTATATAACCTTTACACGGTGCTGCTAGCGGAAATAAAATGAAGTTCGTCGTTCTATAATCCTCCATTACCCCTTTCCATTACCATCCAGAAAGGTTCTGAAACAAAAGTAGGATTAGACAGTGGCGTGGCGTTGCAGCCAAGTGATAACGATGGCGATGCACCAATTCAATTTAGATCTCGTTTGAATTTGGAGCTGTATGCAGACTGCTAGCTGTAAGTTTTACGGCCGAGATAGAAAAACGAGAATGCTGGCGTTATTTGAATTTTACGTATCAAGTGGAACTGAAAAGGACGAGCAAGTTTGGTATTTCACTATTTTATGGGGTAGCTGAAATATGTCTTTGAAATTTTGCAGTATGGGCGACCCAAGTCGAGCTTATTGGAGTCATCCTATGGCTGTCTCTATGATCAATGGTTAATTTGGTCACAAAATACCATGGTGATGACGAAAATCTGTAATGTATTATTCGATATGTTTTTCGATTGCCTATGGTGATTTTTGAGGAGCTCTAGTCTTATTGAATTCAATACTTCGTTTTACTCCGTTTCTCAGTTTCTGCTGACTTAATGATACGTGATACATTTCCTTATACGGTCAAGGTTGAAAAAATGTATTCTTTTGTAAACTCGATATAAAGGCTTCCCGTTCAATATTAGGTTTATTGAATTCCAGAATACAGTATGTCCCACTAACGGACTTCCCTAACCTGCCGGCGGACTTCTGTCGCCTTGGCAACAATAATAATGTCTTTCACATACACATAATCACAATACTTGCATTTCTTGGTGCTTAAAACTTTCGTACACCTGAAAGTTTAAATGAATTTATATCGAAGTCTTTGAAGCATTGAGTCAATCTAATTGAGTTTATATTATTTATAATAAACAAATTCGGCCCTACTGGATCATTCCATTATAGGAAGAGGAGTTCCAGCATCTTGGTGCGTGAATTGGTTAAAAATTCAACGGGTCAACCAACTTGATGCCATTTTACGTGAATAATCATGTGATTTATTTCCGTCGGTCTGTCTCTCTGTCCGCCAATCCTTAGCCCGTCGACAGTACCGCTCGGATTTTAAAGAATTTTTGAGACAGGATTAGTACTATGCTAAGGATGCAAAAGCTTAGTAGGTAACTATTGAAAATCGATCCAGTGATTCCTGTCAAAGGTTCTGGCAACCCCTTAAAAAGAAGATGTTGCATCTTTGATACCAGTGAAAAACGTTTAGTTATTCAGGTAGTATCACTCATCTATGAGACATATATTCAAACTTGTTTCGCGTAATATTTACGTCTGTGACTCTACAGCTACCCAGAAACTCCCGCACTGGTATTACGTATCTTGAAAGGTGACATTATGTCGTTTTTCTACAAGATGTTAACTAGGTACTAGCTAATGGTCACGCTGTGGACTCGTTTTGTAGTTGTACATCTACATTTTCATCATATTCGTTAGCATAGTATACGCCAGGACAACAGCACGAGTATTATGTATAAAAGTGACATTATGCCGATATTTTTTGACATTACGTAGGATTCTTAGGATGTTAACTTAGCACTAACTGATAGACATCTTCTGATCTCGTTTTGTAGTCCTACGCCTAAACGTTATGAGGTTTCAGTTATCAATGTTTGGTGTGGTACTGCACGGTAATAATATATGTTGATGATAATTCCATTGGATTCTTGTCTCAAATACCCTTACTTGAGATTCAAAGCTAGGAATTAGTTGCGCATCGACTTTTTTTATCCATTCTCGAAATTACATATGCAAATTTGCTGAATTTCAATGGGAGAGATACGAAATTATTATATTCACTGTCGAATTACAGGTCATATACATGCTAACAGTAATTACAAACAACGCGGGCGCGATGTTGATTTTTCCGAACTTTTGAAAACACAAAAACACGTAAATATTCAGTAATTATTTTTTCTTACACAGGAAATATCACTGAATTTATACATATATTATGCAGACCAATACACGCAATCATCCAGATGCAATCTTGCTATCCAACCAACTGTCTTCTCAGAGTTGAAAACTCTAGACTACTCGCTTCTCAAAACATATGCAACCAACAATGTTGAGCTATTCCTCTATAGATGGACGCTCACAAAGGTCCTAGTGGACAAACTCGGAATGACTGTTTGCACCCTTAAAACTACCTAGTCTGCATTTTATATGTTTTTTGATGGTCCCGAGCACTCGGTGGTTCGTGGCGTACCCGACAAACGTCGGACGCGCTGGCTGCTGGACAGGGGTAGAGATCACTCAACGTTTTGGAGGGGTTCTCACCGACCGCTGAGGACTGCATCGACACCTATCCCTTTTTGGGTAAAGACCTACCCCACGTGCTGGGAGGAGAACGAAACAGCGCTCCACTTTCTGGCCTATTCCCCCACGAATTGTTGTCTCAGGGCTGCGATATTCGGGCCATGGAGTTTGGCGGTGAAGCTGCTTGCTCAGTGGAATGGTCGGACATTTTGGTCTTAATCAGGAGATCAGCGAGGTTCACAGATCAATGAACTATACTCGGGGTCGGCAAAAAGGGCCAAAGGTGGTCCATTTGCTTGGCTTCGCCTCCCCACCACAGCAGTAGTACTGTTCGTGTTGCATATGCACTTGTGCCTGATTCCAGGGGAAGTACAGACGCCGGTTTTTTACCATTGCTGTACCACCATGGCGCAGACTGATGCGACACGCCCTGACATATAAAGAGCTTGCAGACGCAATCTGATAAGCAGGCCCGTTTATTGTGGACTAAAGGCAGTCGATCGCCCTTCCATCGTGTACTCCCGGCTTTAATTAAATTCTAATGAATAGAGTTTTTGCCCAGCCGACGTGACGTGTCGATAGTCGCACGGCTATTAATCATACTTCCATTCACTTTACGCTTGACGCCTGCCGCGGTGCCGCCGCTAGCCGACGCCGCCAAATTGATTTGGTAGTTTTCGGACGTGTCGGCTGTCGACCTACTATTCAGACAAGCTGTATTAATGTTCCGGCCAGAGAAAAATTATCTTGTTAGAAAATCTGGATATTATACGTTTAGGATTCTTTGAATGGATACACCAGTATTGTCGGGCTACCCTGTTACTATACAACAAGGTTTATTTTTGTTTGATGCTTCGCTAATAATCTGTGGATGCTCCGTATCTCCAGAAGTTATCAGGGATGTCCTCGAGTCTCGCATTTAAGATTAGTCGCACGAAAACATCGAACGCTTCAGCAAATTGGTGTTCTCGTTTCGACACGAACGTCGCATGCAAAATATTCTCGCTAGAGACACTAGAATTTTATTTCTGTAATTCTTCGTCTGTTCGTCATTGGTTAAAATATTGTGAGTCAGAAGGTCTGTCGGGTCTGGTTCCCAGATACCAGACAAAGTCGGGAAGAAAGAAGACAGAAAGTAAGGAAGGAAGGCATTGTTAACTAGTATCCGGGAATTTTTAATTAAGCCTGAAATTAATCTACAAATTGGTCGTTGAAGATAAATTGTAAATTTGGTTGTACCTAACGTCACACGATTTAATTTTGTTAACTGTGTGAGCTTGTGAACTCGCTCGACTGTTTAGGCTACTGACTCATGCAACAAAGGGTTTTTATGCGATTTCGCTTGACTGTAATGTAGCTGGGCTTGCTGTTTAACAAGGGACGTCAAGGTCCCAGCGAATAGGCTCATTTGAGACATACCATTAAGCGTTAGTGATTGTACGCAAGGCTCTGTTCTGCAGGACCTGCAGATTACGCAACTGCGTTTCGGCGAAAAAACACCAAACAGCACACGCGTAAATGATCACTGGTCTTTGTTAGCCAAACATAATTTTGAGGATCTACTTAGAATAGGGTAGAGTTGCTGAAACGCGATTTTTAATTTAGTTTCTAGCACGTCGGTGTGCAAGATTATCTCCTTGTCAAGATTGACACCAGGATATTTAGCAGAATTGTATCATGGTACGTGAGGTCCATTCACTGAAACCTCAGATGTGGCGCCACTACGTTCTTTTAGTACAACGGATGGTATGCGTTTTCAAAAGATTAATTTTGATCAGTCACCGATCCGCCCATTCCAATACCTCGTCCACCGCACTTTGCAGGCTGCTGTGAATCTGACTGGGCCATCACGATAGTGTTATCTGCATGGAGATACACTTCACAGGTGTCGAGGCAAAGAAATGAATGAATACAAAGTGGATAAAGGACTGGTCCAAGAACCAAACCCTGAGGGCACCTGCTCTTATGGGCCGTGTTGTACAGAACACCACTAATTCTGATTTTCCTACCCTTAAAGGACACAAGTTTTAGGAGCCAGAAGGGGAAGGCTTCTTTGGATCAATTTAGAGAGGAGGGCCTTGTGCCACACCTTGTCAAATACCTTTTTGTAATTACACACTGACACTTTTGTAACGTTATTGGACCTTGAGTGTTAGGAAAAAGTGATCAATAAAGAAGAAAAAACGAAATATTTTTGAGCAAACTGCTACTCTGTCATCTGCCATTTTCGTGAGACTTAGTAGAATAAAAAATGTCGATTGCGAGATTCGAGAACATACCCCAGGATATCAAATGAAGGTCTCCAACCTAACCTAACCTCTAACTTTCGTCTTTGACTTTTGAGGTTATGCCACAGTATGCTTATATTTAAAAACAAAAAAGTATAATAAATCAACTGGAAGACATAGTTGACCATCTCTGTCTTTGACTCTGATGAGCAATAAAAATATTCCTGTCTTTCAGTTGCCAGCTTCAAAATGCGAATTCGTATGTGGAGCAATCAATTACTTTTGGAGGTTACCAGGAAAGAGTCGCTTCTGCTCGCTGGCCAAGCTTCAAGAAGCTATTTGCTTCAGTTTACGATCTATCGAATGTACTGATTTGTCTACACTAAGACTCTTGTCAACAATATTCCCATATATTCTCTATAGCAAAATATGCTAGAGCGACATCAAAAGATAGCAACAAGAGGCGCTGTTCAGGGATGAATCAGTTATTCTAATTCTTGGATCACCAAATCCAATGACAAGTTATCTCAGGTCATCTTTTACAAAGTACGCCAGAGAACATTTGCCTTATTCTTCCCAACATGCTTGGACTGCATGTCTGGCTTAGAACAGAATTATCGTTATTCCCAGGGGGAAATAATATAGGATCAGTACGAATGTAGGCGGAAAATCTGACGGACATCACATGCCAATTTTCTACCATGTTGATCTTCATCCTCATCCCATACGTTGGTAGATGACGGAAGACCTCTACGCTGCCGGCCTATAGCTGCTCAACGTTTTGTGCAATACATAAATAGATGGCACACTACAAAAAGGGTCGACCCATATAGCAGCCAGAATACGAAGTATTCACAAAGCAGGCTAATAATGGATTTATATGCATAAAGAGGCACGATTGGAATAACCATGACCAACCGCAGACAGCGCTGATCCGTGCTCTCTGTAGAGACTGAAAGCAAATATATTGGTCTGCTCCCTGAATATTTGCGTCATCTTCAAAGTATGGGATTGGAAGTTGAAGATCGTCAGATTGTTCGTCTGCTTCCGCACAGTTTTTTGCGTTACGACCATACCCGCTTGTTCGCGTTCGGCATGTAAAAAACCTCAAAACGTCAAGAAAAGACCGACAAAATGTTATCTTGCAAGTCAAGTAGTGTTTATCTCTGAGAAGATGTGAAAGAAAGAAATTTGGTTGAAGTACTATACAGGGTGGTGCATCGAAAACGAAACAGACGCATTTACTGGCAGCTCAGTTTTTTTTTTGAAAAAAGCTCAGACCCGTCGATTTTGTTTTCGACAGGGACACAAGTTTGCCAAAAAATCACGTTAACAAGTGCAGACCCCTAAGGAGGGGTGACACCACCCCCAAAATCTTAAATGGAAAGGGGGGTCGAGTGATACCTTATTTTTAAGGACCTTTATAATAATATAAAATTAATGTACTTCAGTCCAGTAGTTTTGAAGATTTATTGATTTAAATCTTAAATAAAACTGATACATCATCATTAGTGGAGATCAATACATTTGGCAGCAAAGTAATTTAAAAATGAAGAATAAACTGACCCGTTAGGCAAGTAAATGTTGAAAAAGGCCACCATGACTCTCCATGCAATAATAAAGATTTTGCTCAAAACGTTACCGCACATTTTGCAATATTTGAGGAGTAACCCAAACATTTAATTTTTGTGGCTGCTGTGTATGAACCTCATGATAAATTCTGGGATTAGACTCGGACCAATATCGGCAGTTATGACGATTTACTACGCCATTTAAGAAAAAGGAACATTCATCGGAAAAGCCAGTGTTGAATAGAAAATGTTCATCGTTTATAATTCGTTCACTCATATCTTCACAAAATTGTAATCGCCGATCAAAATCGTCTTCATTAAGTTCTTGTACCAGGTGAATTTTATACGGATGAAAACTATGGGCCTTTAGAATCCGTTGGACAGTACGTCGACTAACACCACACACAGTCTCCAATTTGCGGGTACTTAACGCATGATCTACATAAACTTGTCCTAAAACCCCCAATTCTATTGCTCAGTTCCTTATGGGATTTTCAATGTTGCGTTTTTTATTGGCGACTGACCCATTTTCCCGAAATTTAGCTACAAGTTCTAGAACATAAATATTTTCGATGCACGTTGCTATTCTCATGTCGCTCATTAAATATTTATGCTGTTCTATTAGCGCACTGATTATTGCCGAAAAATATTTCGATAATTTCAACTCTTTCTGCTGTGGAATATACCATGGTTAATTTATGTAATAAAGCGTTACAAGTTATTTTAGCAACAAAGCTTGGTCAAATCAATCGCAAACTATGTACTAGATTCCTATTTAAAATAAGTACGAGATATTTCCTTATCTTTCTTCAAGAAATAACTTTTTTGTCACAAAAAAAACGCTCCAATAGCTATTTCCAACAACAAAATGATAAACAAACCATGGGCGTAGTGAAGAAAAGCATTTACTTATTAAGTAAATTCTTTTAGTCAAATTTCTTCTGAAAGTAGTACAAACTAATCTGATGTACCTATTAAAGACTACTTTAAGCTTTAAATCAATAGATCTTCAAAACTACTGAACTGAAGCTCATGTGTTTTACATCATTATAAAGGGAATTGAAAGACCTTTAAAATAAGGTATCACTCGACCCCCCTTTCCATTTAAGATTTTAGGGTTGGTGTCACCCCCGCCCAGCGGGCTGCACGTGTAAACGTGATTTTTTGCCAAACTTGTGTCCCCCGCGAAAAATCGACGAGTCTAAGCGTTTTCGATGCGCCACCCTGTATATCTATTTGCTGTGTCCGATGGGTTATTTATATATTCTTCTTTCTGAGGATAAGTTATGTTCAAACGAATTTTCTCGTTTTTTTGTGTTTTTAAAAGCATTGAGGAGATTTACGGGAAATCCCCAACGCGCTCGCGTTGTGCGTAATTAGTGTTAGCTTATATATGATCAGTTATTCGATAATGTATAGTAAATATAACTGCAATATATGGCAGTATGTAGGTATAAAATATAAGATTCGACATAAAGTTAATTATTTGTCCAACCAGAGATTTTTTTCTCATCTATCTCATTTTTGAAATTCAGCAAATTTTCATATGTTATTTCCAGAATGAAGAAGAAAAGTGGAGGCGCAACTAATTTCTATAATTGAATACATCTCAAGTAAGTGTATTTGAGACAAGAAACCAATGGAATTATCATCAACACAGATTATTAGAACACAAATCCTCACAAGGGACCTGTGCACTGCCGATGCCGTCTCCTTCCAGCTATAGTATACATACTTAGGGCCGTATCGTTAGTCGTTCCTACAAATGTAGGACGCCTTTGTGGCCTTCTTGATATTTATAGTATTTTATTCCTTTTTTATGAAGGCTGAGGCATTTCTATTGCTCTCCTATTGTAGCCCTTTAATAAGTTTGTCCACATGCTTGTTCCTGTATCAGGGCTACCTATATATACTCTTAGTAACCTAAAGATACTAGACAAAAAGATTCGAACAGAATTAGCAAGCTTTCGATGAAGCAAAACCATGATGACCTTGACATTGACCTTGATTATGATCTTTAAGATTATTTCTAGTTCAATTGGACATTTTCAAATGGAATCCTTTTTACACCTATATTGAAAAGAAGAGGACATGTGTCTGAATATGAACATAAACATGACCTGTACAATGTCCTTCAAGGCCATTTCAAGAAATGATTAAGACGTTGAAAACATGTTCTAGCAACATTGTTCGGCGACACAGTTGTGGGGTTTGTGAGGATCAATCAAATGTAACCTTGGGCAAAGGAGGTTTTCATTTTCTCACTGAAAATGTGAAAAAGGAAACATCTGAATCCGAATGTGACCTAGTGTCAAGCTTAAATGGTATTTGAGGTCAAGGTCGCCTGCGAACGTAAAATTTTCATTTTTTTCCATTTCCAATAAGGAATTGAGAGGTCTCCTCTAGTTCTGGCATGGTCAAGGCAGCCTTAGGGCGATCCTCACAAATCTCACTACTGTGTGCCGAACGTTTTTGCTGGAGCAAATTTTTTTCGATGTATTGATTAGACATTGGAATGGCTTTGTCGTTCTATGACCGTAGGGCTGCCTCTTGTCTTCAATTACGTGAACAAGGGGGACTCCATTTGAAAATATCCACTTGATCTTGAAATGACCTTGAAAGTCGTCGTCACCATCATTTTCCTCCTCGAAACGTTACAACTTCTGTTTGAAGATTTCTTTATAAAATTTTAGTTTTATAAATATTTAGGAGCGAGTATTTAAATGGGACACCCTCCATACTGGTCACAGTATATTTTATAGGTAAACTGTTGTGCCTCATACTATTTGATAGCATCAATTTCAGAATATAATAACATTTTAAAGAAATCAAGTACATATAAGATTATTAGTCCTGAATCATACGAGTAATTACCATTTACTTGGCATGCTGTGAGGCTAGATCATTACAGTGTGTTGCCTTTTGGTTATATGTACATAAATATGTGTTGTCGTCTGCACACATCATGTGAGGTTGCCACGTATATATTTGGGACAATCTGATTGGACAAATTGAGCCTATGGTAGATACCTATATGTCATTTTGACGCAAAATTAAGGAAAAGGCATTTGACATATATTAAATGCCTCCGCGTTGTGTGTGAATAACCTGATACAGTTGCTGTATTCTATACTAATTACACTCACAGAGGACCAACATCGAACCTGGAACAAGAAGCCCATTAAGATAAATGCCAAATGGGGTACAATGAACGAACAGCAGCGGGACGTTGTACGGGGATGCAAACTGTAAATTAAATGGAATACCGGTATAAATTAGAGGAATGACGGCCAGGCAGCTCCAACGTAGCGCCTGAAATAACCTAATCAGAGAACCGCCAGGATGATTGCGCTTTGCTCTTGATAAATACAGGTCGTTAGATGGGTAGAAGGACCTTGTTCCGGCCGCCCTACATCCAGTCAGGTCAGGCTATCGCGAGCGTCGTTCATGACCCCACCGTTAAGCTCAAGCGCATTACTTGGAATTTAGTACATCCGAAGCGATCTGTACCGGTAGCATGTATACCGGAGAGGTAAAGTAATACTCTTTGAAATAGGAGCTACGAGGTCCGTAAATTGCTTTTTTATTTTTATCATTCAAATATCATTACTATTTTATACGGTCACCTTCAAAATAACTTCCTTCTGAAGCCACATAGCGATGGAGACTGTTCTTACAATCCTTATAGCAGTGATGGAACTCCCGACACTGGAATAGCCTTCTGCTGGTCGATTACAGCCGATTAAATGTTTTAGATTGTCTCAAAATGATTTCCCTTGAGGTAATTTTTCAACTTCGGAAAGAGAAACAAGTCACAAGGACTCAATTCAGAAGAATAAGGAGGCTAAGGAGCCACATGGATGTTTTTACTGGCCAAAAACTTTTTCATTGACATTGCTATGTGACAAGGAGCATTATCGTGTTGCAACACCCAGTTATTCTTCATCTAGTGGACGGAGATGTGAGTGAAATACAACTTTGTTCCGATCATTCTGACTATTGAAGATAAAGGTCTTCGTCAATCGACTCTGTCCCTGTTGAAAGTGCCTCAAACCACCGAAAGACATGAGCTCTTGACACAAAACTTCGTAGGTCCGCAACAGTCTAGCAAGAGTTTCCATTGCACTGTGCCCAAGTTTTTAGCAAAACTTGATAGCACACCGTTGTTCGAAACTGATGTCACTCACTTTTTGAACACAAAAGAAAAATCTGTTTTACAAAAAAAAATCGCTACTCCCTCCAGCTCAAAGCCCGGCGCCTCCAGTATTGCCACATTGACCGCTACGTTGCCAGTCTCATCACTTAATTTACAGATTTTGTATACCTGAATATGTACAATGATTGCACTGACGTCAGTACCATAGAAACGTTGTCATGAGCCATTTAATCGCGTTGTATTGTCATTTATCGAAATACGATAGGACGAAGCCAGAATCGACCACTGCGAGGGTGAACGGCAGCTACTCGTATGTATTGGAATTGTAATGCAACTCAGTTGCATCGACAGCCAAGTTAATACTATGACCGCTAGATGAGGACGAGTCTGGCGATATAGAGGCTAGCTTTCTACCTGCGGCTTCACACACGTAGATTTCGGTTTTGGGAAGTGGAAATAAAATTTCCCTTGATGAGATATTTTGAACTAAAGCAAGTTAGTAGTGATTTTAAAATTTGGATCGCATGAAGTATTTCATTGTGAAACATATATTGTGTTACACCTTATAATTCATTTAAAAACCAACGGAAATATCGAAAAAACGAAACGCACGAAACGTACGCAATTACGTAGTTACATTCAGCGAGGCAGAGGAGTATAAGATGTATCAAAGGAGGCACCTAAATCTAATTTGCTTACAATAGTTAATGGAAAACAACAACGACAACGAACAAAGACCAAGAAGCCAAATGATTGAGACCAATTGATGATCTTTCTTTCTCCGGGAACCTGATATGCAGAAAACTCGACGATAAGGATTTAATTGCCTATATCAACCTTTTTATGTGTAATGTTTCTGTGCAGACTTTGAAGTAAGTCCATTGGGTGAGTGATATATGTTCCATGCAAATCGTACCCCTATTCAAACCCCATAGGGAACGCATTTTTAAAATTCGCTTCTTAGTGCTAATAACGGTTTATGAGGACCTCTGGGTAAAATGCTAAGCTTTATGTTTAGCGGTTCAGGATCTGCGTTGATATGTCAGTCAGTGAGGAGTTAGCATTCCCTCCTATATACGAGCCCCTACCCACTTCAGTTGGCCCAACTATTGAAATCTTAGTTTTTTTCTTATCAAACACAAATAGGTTTAAAATTATAACAATGAATATTTTCATAATATATAGTAGAAAACACCAGCTTTATCACTCCCTAATCAAATTTGCAGCATAAAACTAACACATGTTGCAATTACAGCATATCAACCTATTTTCATTTCAATGCAAAATAAGTCTGTAACGCATAGGTGGCTGTGAAAAATAAACGCCATGATCATTGTTTTTATTAATCACAGCTGTCAGAATACGTTTAAAATAGTTTTGGGTAATTAAGGTCTTCAAAATGGGTAGAGGAAAGGTTATTAGTGAGAAAATTCTGTTACTGATAATTAATTTTTCAATTCTGGGAAATCAAACTCGGAAATTGCAACTTGGTTAGACTTATCGTGGTACAGTGTGAGAAATATTGTCAGAAGATATAACGTAACTGGTTCAGTTAATATTAAGCCACGATATGTGAAAAAAAGTAATATCACAAATGCCAACCGAAGAGCATTAAGAAGAATAATCGTGGAAAACAGGCGTGCCAATTATTTACAATTAAGTGCTCTGTGGAGTGACGCTGTTGGAAGGAGAATTTCGAGGTCCACAACTCATAGAGAGGCCCACATACTGGGATTTAGCACTTGTAAGGTAAGTTTTCTTATAAAAAAAAGTGAAGTAAAAACCGTAAAGCTGCACAACTTGTTTATAGGCCAAAGAAAAGCCACTATTAACACTACTGCAAAAGAAAAATCGGCTTAGATGGGCTGAAGAACATAAACAATGGACACCTCAACAATGGTGTGCAATACAATGGAGTGATGAGGCCCGAAATTTGTGGTGATGACAGTCGCAGTAGAGTTATTCGCAAAAAAAATGAAGCATTTCATGTTGACTGTCTGAAGAGAAAAGTGAAATTTCCAGCATCCATTATGATCTGGGGCAGTATGTCATCAAAAGGAGTAGGAAAACTTAATTTTATTAATGGAAATGTGGATACAAACAAATATTTGGCAGTTTTAGAAGAATCGCTTTTACCAGTGATGGAAGAATGTTTGACATCCGGCCAAGATTTTGTGTTTCAGGAAGATGGTGCAGCGTGTCATACCTCAAAAAAGGCTATAAAATGGATGGAAGAAAATAATGTACCACTTTTGAAATGGGTTTCTAGCAGTCCAGATCTGTTACCTATTGAAACTTTGTGGCACGAGATGAAAAAGGTTCTACGACAACATCCTGCTCGTACAATCACCGATCTGAGACAAAAGCTTCAAGAAATATGGGATTGTTTTACACCAAATTTTTGCCAAAACTTGGTTAACACTATGCCCCAAAGAATTTCAGCCGTAATAAGAAATAAAGGTGATGTTACCCAATGGTAATCTTTCAATTGTTGCTTTGTTAACTTCGCGCATTTATTCGCACATTGTTTATTTGTTCAGATGTTCTATTAGTTATAGGTCTAAGTGATTTCAATTATGTATTTTTTACGAGTAGGGTGTATCTAAAATGTTTTTGAGAAAATAAATTGTTTTAGAAGTAAATAGTTTCGTCATGTTTAGTTTATAAAGGCATTTTTGGTACAAATCTTGAAGTGGGCCAACTGAAGTGGGAAGGGGCTCGTATATAGGAGATCTCACACCTTTAGGCGATAAATTCCCAAACATGTTAAATAATTTATTTTTCATGTGCGCCGAGTTTCGAGTAAATCTATTGAAAGAATGAAAAAAATACATAGGCCCTCACCTGCCTATTCCAACCCCTTGGAGGAGATGAATTTACAAAAATACATGCTTATAGTCTTAACTTACGCTGAAGGACATCTGTGTAAACTTCAAGTTTATACGTTCAGCTGTTTTGGGTCTGTATTGATAGTCTGTGAGTTACCGTGCTCTTTTTGCATAGAGATAGGATGGTCTATTAAATATTACTGCCATTGAGAAACTAAATATTTTATTTATCACATGGAGATGATGTAAGGCTCTGTTTACCAATATTCCAAAATGGTCTCTTAGTTTTCCCGAGAAACACTGATTTACGGTTCCTCCACGTTCTAGATCTCATAAAGCAACAGGACAGACTTCACCGCCAACTTGATTGTACTTTATAAAGCTAGAACTAGACGTCATAGCTGATCCGCCGTTCGTCATCGATAACTACTGTGAAGTAACCTTTCTTAATCTTACTTATGTTAACCTAAAGGTAGTAAGATTATGGGTGCTCTTATGTCCGGCCCTGCCTTCACAGGAACCGAACTGCGTTTTCTATGCCACAATGACCTGTGTAGGTAGTGAAAAAAACTAAAGGAGCATATAACACTGATTTTTAAAGCACGCCTTTGATATTCACTATAATGTAGTAAAAGCAGACATCGGTAATGTTTATTCCAGGTAAGCGTAATAACATAAATCATTTGTAGATCGTCCATGGTAATGTGTTTCTCAGCGTCAGGGCAGTGGAAACACAATTACCACCACTTTGGGGACATTTTCCAAACGTAGTCACAAATCATTCTGAATTAGAAAATAATTGGCTGTGCAGTTCATAACGGTGGAATGTGAACAGGACCAGCCTGCAGGCTGGGCTTGTAGGAATGAAAGTATACAGACTCCAAAAAATAAAATCACTCGGAAGAAAACGGCTAGTGTCCGAAATTCTCCAGTAGTATCGCCAATTTCCAGATGCTCTACCAACTACCAATAGCTTCGGAGTAGCAGTCGGTCTATTTGGAGAGATTCTGCACATTTTAGATCCCCACGGGTGTTACGTAATTGCTCTTCTATGTGTTAGATTGCGACTTCTTGTGTCAGATTGTTATTTCTACAAATTTTGTAGTGTGCACTACCTACTAATGCTTTACAGTGTATGTGTCTCCTCCGTCATGTTTTTTTTTCATAAATAGGCCACACTAGGCATATGGAACCCACAAACCATGCTTCTGAAATGTGGGTTGTAGTACTTTAGGCACATATCAGCCAAAGGCCCGTGGCAGTTGCAGCATTCCTCCATAATTGGTACTCATGGCAACCTGAGTAACAAAGTGCCTAGTGCGAATTATGTAATCGCAACAATTTGTATAAGTTTGCAAATCTTTGTGTATCTATTATACAGGTATCACATTCTCCTCCGCTTTCCGATTGCTAGCTTCGAAAATATTCTCTCCTTCCAGTCTCCTAGATCCATAATTCCTTTGGTCGGAAGGCCGTTTCAAATCTAAGGGGCATCTTGCTTTTTGCGACTTACAAGGTTTCGCAGCCACCCGAGATCAAAATTTTAAGTAGTAGGCATTTCCTTCTATGAGAGATCTGTCTTGCCGTAAAGTTCAAACTTTCTAACACTTCCTTTGCGATTCTTTGTTCCATTTCAATCTCTGTACGTCATACTTTCTCTGTATGTCCACCATATGACAAAACATATACCACGAAGACCTAAGGCCTAAATACCCACGAGGTACCGTGGGGCTATATGGGGATACAGAGTAAAGGGGGGACGCCACACCGACCGCTGCCACCGTTTCTTTTCCTATGTATAAATACTTAGGGCCGTATCGTCAGTCATTCCTATAATTGTAGGACGCCTTTATGACCTCATTGGTGATGATTTTCATAGTTTTGTACTGTTCCATGGCAGCGCTCTATTTTGAGGTTATTTTTTATTTATATCACCTGTTTTATCAGAATGAAATTACCGATATTTCAAAAAGAAAACATCTTCTCAATAGGAGGGCGCTGTCACTGACACGGAACAGGTGAAATCCCAGCCTTTCTAAATGAGAGAAAATACTATGACAATCAAGGAGGCGATAAAGGCGTCCTGACGATACGGCCCTTGGTCTTCGGTTTATATTGTCTCACAACTTGTTGCTGAAAATTATTACTTATGGCGGTCATAGCTACAGTATTACAGATGACCAACTGCATAATGGGTGATAAGATGGAGAAACAAGATATGACTGGATTGACCGCCAGGTGATACTACTATTCGTTAGCTTTACACTTTGGTAGGACCGTCGGAAAATTATTTCGTGAAAGCGAATTAGCCCGGTGGAGAGCGAAAAGCGCCGGGCGGACTTTTTCCGCGCTTTTCTGCTATTTTTATACACCTGAACGCTTTACTTTCCTCCGGCTGTGCACAGACCGTGGTTATAATTACTTTGGCGAGAGATATCATGGTCATATGACGACGGCTTTATCAGCTACTTTCTGCACTATACGAAATTACACAGAATTTTCAGCTTTTCGACGAATGTTTTTGTTACAGACCATACTCGGTGCAGAATATTCACAATAACTAGAAGGATAGTCCAGAATAAGGAAATTTGGACACATATGCCGCAATTTATTGTGAATGTTCATTGAGTAAAATAAAGTATGGGTTGTCAAAAAGAAATTTGAGTGTTTCGACTCTAACGGGATTATAACGGGTGATTTTTTAAGAGGTATAGGTTTTGATTTTCAAAGAAAAAACACAAAAAAATTGAAAAAACGATTAAATCTTTATTTGAGTCGATAGAACGGTCGATATAATTTAATGTTTAAAGATTATTTCATGGAAATGTTGGCCGCGGCTCCGCTTTAGATGGCCCATGCGCAAGGTCCAATTTTGGCACACTGTCTCCAACATATCGGCCGGTATCTCACGAATAAATGCTTCAATATTGGCTTCCAGTGCGTCAATCGTTGCTGGTTTATCCCTGTAGATGTAAAAATTAGCCTTAACATGGCCAAACAAGAAATAGTCCAACGGCGTTAAATCACACGATCTAGGCGGCCAATTGACGGGCCCCAAACGTGAGATAAACTGTTCACCCAACTGGCCTCTCAATAGGGCCATTGTTTCGTGTGCGGTGTGGCATGTGGCACCGTCTTGTTGAAACCACAAGTCAGCCAAGTCCAGCTCTTCCATTTTGGGCAAAAAAAAGTTTGTTATGATCGCACGGTAGCGCTCGCCATTCACAGTTACGTTCCGGCCATTGTCGTCTTTGAAGAAGTACGGCCCGATGATGCCACCGGCCCATAATCCACACCAAACAGTGATTTTTTCGGGATGCATTGGTAGCTCTTGCAATGCTTCTGGCTGGTCTTCACTCCAGATGCGGCAATTTTGCTTGTTAACGTACCCATTCAACCAGAAATGAGTTTCGTCGCTGAACACAATTTTTCGATAAAAATATGGATCTTCCTCCAACTTTGCCAGCGCCCATTCACCAAATTGGAAACGTTGTGGGAGGTCATGTGGCTTCAATTCTTGCACCAGCTGTATCTTATAAGGTTTTACACCCAAACCCTGTCGCAAAATATTCCACGTAGTGGTGGAGGCCCAATTGCTGCGAACGGCGGCGAATCGACATTCACGGTCATCACTAACACTGGCGGATACAGCCGCAATATTTTCTTCAGTCCTCACTCTACGTCTGCGTGTTGGTGGTTTAATGTACAATAATGTAAACTGGGTTCGAAATTTAGTCACAAGTTTCCGAATAGCTCCCTCAGTAGACCGACCAAATTGCCTATAAGTTGGAAGCAGTGCTCGATGCACTCTCTTAACCGAGCATGAATTTTGATAGTAAAATTCAATAATTTGCAAGCGTTGTTCATTCGTAAGTCGATTCATGGTTAAATTATAGACCAAACTGAACAAGTTTGACAATGATACAAGAAATGATTCACGCGTCATCTGTCAAAAACAGTGTTGCCAAAAAGATACTAAAAAAAAATCACCCTACAATCTAGGGTAGCACTTCTGCATTTGCCAGCATATATGCTGTGCAATCTTCTACTCTATAAGAGAGACTTGTTTTGGGGCCCCTAGCTTCAGAAGCTGCTCTAGGTACCCCTGCTTCAAGTGTTCTAAAGTAAAGAAGATATTTTGGCGTTCATAACTACAGCAGTTTTCTTTTTTGCTCTTCAATTCTTACCAGTCGTTTTCGTTGAGTAAATGAGGTATGAGGTGATGTAATGAGATGCAGTCTTTACATATGCACATGGGCTACTATTGGTCACAGCTGCTAATATTTGTAGATTTTGAGATTTTGTCTGATATAAATATAAAGGAGCAAAGGGAAATCAAGAAAATCTGAGAAAACTCAAGGGTTTCCAATGAGATCCATAGAAACCTAAGCGATAGGGTTCCTTTGTCTTGGTAAAGTGTCAGTGGTTGTCATTTCGGCTTTTAGTTCTAGCGGTTTGATCAATCCTGTCATTTATCCAGATTCTCAGACAGTTGCAGCGAAGTTTGTATATGAAAGGTATTCCAAGTAGGGTAGAGCGGGGCTAGTTGAGCATGGGGGAAAATTGGGCAATTGAAATATCTCAAATACTACGCACCTGACGCCAACTCAAATAGCGGGGAGAAGGTGTTAGGAGTGAGGAGGACACCGCCGATCCACCAGTAAAGATCTGTCGATCGAGTGTAGTATGAGCATGTTTTGTTTGTTTCGCGACGTAAAAGTAAAAATTTAGTCTCTGTTTATTTTTCTTCTGTACACGTTAAAAATCATCTGTTCTCAATCACGTAAGTATTAATATTTCATTTATCTAAATATTTATGATATGTAGAAAGGACAATATTCTTATTCAAACGGGTGTTTCATAACCTCGCATTTCTTTTAAATATTGGGTTGGGGCTAGTTGAGCTATGGTTGCTCAACTAGCCCCCAACAGAGAACCTAACAGTGCAATAGCCTCCACCAGCCATCGTGAAGAGAAAGCTGATACAAGATAACATAGCAGCTCGATACATCTCAGAAACTTTCTCCTGAAATTGTTCGACCATACCCAAAGGCAGGTCCTAGGAAGATGAGTAGAGCGGTCAGAAAAAAGAGGGAAGCAGCTATCCTAACAGATACTCCAGAAAAAACATGTTACAAGAAGAGCAAAATGAGGAAACTACGAAAGGTGAAACATATAAACAGTAGATTAATGAAAAGAAGAAGAAACGTGTTTGTAAAAAAGTTCTCCAGTCAAGTAGTGAGGAAAGCCATGAAGATGAATATACTTATCTGGTTTGTTGCGAAGCTTGTTCCGATAGTTTACCAAGTGAAAAATGGATCCCGTGTCGAGTATGTGAGGAATGGGCACATACAAAATGTGTGCAAGATAGAAGTCTTAGTTACGATTCCATTAATATGTGACAGTGGCGATGATTAATTTGCTATATCACAATAATTTGTTTTTCATATCAAAACCCCATCATTAGCTGATAACTGAATGATTTAAAGTAGAAAGACTGAGTTTACTCCAAATATTAGATTTAAGAGTTGTTTTGATTATATTGATTATATTTTAATGTTTAATATTTGAAAAAATTAAAGTTTCTGCGGTGCTCTTGATCATTGGGAGATTATAGATAAAAGGTTTATTGTAAAATAGCGGTTGTATTCCATGTCTAGTAAATACTGTTCTCAATACATGACTTATTTGCCTTAATGCTCAATATGTCCCATATCCTTGCTCAACTTACGTCACCTATGGGGTAAATTGAGCATATGTGACATTTTTCACTTAGACCACTGTAGCTCTTAAACTAGGTTTGTGACAGATTAACAACTCGGAAGACTTTTGGGAAGAACTAAATTAAATATCCATCAAAACATATTTATGTAGAACCATTCTGACTTCTCGATCAAGAGCTATGGCTGATCAAGTGAAACATTGCTCAACTAGCTCCGCCCTACCTTACAATTTTTTGCTTCAAGACCGACTTGATTCTCTTTTCCTTCCTCGATAACTTATCTGGATTCTGGATCACCGGAACTGACAGACTTACGACAGGCACTAACTTTCACTGACCACCAACGTACGGTATTG
Organism: Acanthoscelides obtectus; assembly: GCA_963669975.1. Taxonomy (NCBI): domain Eukaryota; kingdom Metazoa; phylum Arthropoda; class Insecta; order Coleoptera; family Chrysomelidae; genus Acanthoscelides; species Acanthoscelides obtectus. Next base: position 72,164,827 of record CAVLJG010000007.1, on the reverse strand, counting down.
GGAGCCTCGGTAGCTCGGTGGTTAGCGCAAGAACTACCAACTTGGGGCTCATCGAATCTCGTGCTCAAACTTTTAATTCCGTACCATGGATGCTGTATTGTGTGTTGTCTATCTTACGCACGTATGTGCAATATTAACGTGGCCGACTACCAGTGCAGCCATTTCTTGTAATTTATTGGCCCTGGAACTGTGGTCCATGCAGCCTGTCACTAAGATCAAGATTTAATGGATTAACACATGTGTTAATAATAATGTAAATTGATACTATTAATATTGATGGTTATATACATATGTTTGTATATGTATTTTAAAAACCTAACGACGGTGGAACAAAAAAGAAGAGTGAGAAAAATTGGACGGGGTCATGAATATTCTCGCCAAAAGGCCTAGCATGGTATTTAATACACACAACACGGGCCGCGGTAAGGTGGGTGTAACACAAAGAGATAAACAAGGGGAAACAACAGCCAAAACCGAACGTTTGTCTCTTTCAGAAAGGTTATAATACTGAGCGTCGCTCTAAACGACAAGACGTGGACCATATTAAAGATGTTGAAGACGACATATCTTCGCATGCATTTTTGGAACTGTATCTACTGTCGAGTATATTTCTGACATTCAAAGTATACGATGAGTTTCTGGTACATTGCAGTTTTCTCACAAGTACGAATCAATAAGGCCAGTTCTAGCTCAAAATGCTGGAAGACAGCCGTGTCCAAATCTCAGACGGCAGTACATGCTGATGTATTTTCTCGACATTTTGATTCCTGTATACCATGGAGATGCACGGATACCATTCTGTATCATAAAATATTGAGTTGCACCGCTGCTGCTAATAATAATTGACACCCAAATTCTTTGTTTTGCATAGCCTGAGAGCGAAATTCTGTTTCAAGCTGTATGTATTCAGATACTATAATTTCTCTGGATATGACGTGACGATGGCAGCGGTGCAAATGAATTCACGCTCCGAGTTTCAGTAGACGCGTGCATCACAAAGCAATAACCGGATAGCCGATGGCGGCCAGTCCGGTTGGCCATGGTAGAGAGAGTGGTTGATTATCAATTACGTAAGCAGAGATTGCGTAATCGTCCTCCCGATCCCGCCTGGCTATCCTCAGGGACCCTGACGTAGATCGATTTTACATCGCCGTCGTTGCACCAGCGGTCGTAGTCCGGGTGAGCTGACAAAAATAATACAATGAAGAAGTCTCTTTCATTCAAAAATCAATGTCAAATACACTTCACTACTAACTTTGTTCTAATGATCTGAAGGAAGGGACCTGAGACAACTCAAGGAAACTTGAGGTAAACTAATGGGATCCGAGGTAATGCGAGGACATCCAAGGCAATTCGTGTGTCTGCTCATGCGCAGGTAGTACACTCGGTCGTAGCCGACACTTGTTAACTTTATTGTAGATCTTACAATTTAATGATTAAAAATATGTCTAGATTTTTAAGATAAAAATCTGCGTAACATCTTCCTCATATCCCATATATTTAGCAACAAATGTATGCCAAGCACAACAATTTTGTACTATAAAAGTACAGCCTTCAACAGTTATTAAACGACAGTTGTATAAGTGCTTCCGTTTGGAGCAATTTTTTGGCTAATATAGTAATTTTGGACATCATAACAACAAGGCTCGGGTTTCTTGTACAAATGTTACCATGTATACCCCAAAAAATGTTTTGACTACCGCGCAAATATGTCGAATAAAATAGTTGTATGAACGTTAATGCAACAGTTCAAAATTTTTCTCATAAGATGTTGTATAACTATGCGACAAGAATGTTTTATACACCTCGTTTCAGAGCAAATATGCTGCGGAAAGCAAATTTGCATTCCACACAACATTAAGCCAGCATTTTGGTATTCAGGCAACAACAAAAGAGAGCTTTTACGGCTGACAGTTCCTTTAACCAAAACTTAAAGCACCACTTTGCTGGTTGGGTAGTTCCTCGTATGAGCCTGCAAGACTGAGTATGTCTAGGAAGTAGCCACTAAGGCAAATACTTGAACTATTATTTGAAATGTACACGTACACGCAATCAGGTGACTGAAAGCAGCTAGACGTCCTATTATGGCTATTTGCATATGATAATCTGCTCACGATCAGCATGAACATCTGCTGTTGAAGTATAGCCTCTCTATCTGTTTTATTGGAGGTTATGATAGCACTTTGAGGACGTACATAGGTATTGATAAGTAGGACAAAAACTGTATGTGTATGCTAATATAGGACATACCTATATATAATTAACAGGGTTTTCCACCATAGAGCTTGCCAGTCATCTTTTCCACTTGCTGGCTGTCTAACAAGGCTTTCTTTGCATTATTCATTTTACCTCTCTAGTTTTGAAATTATACACCCTCATGTACGTGATTCAAGATCGCTTGTCCTAGTGTAAACAATTTTTTGCTCTCTGCATGACCTTATTACACTGATACGCAGTTTATGTTTTACTATAAGTTCAGATTTTGTATCAATAAATTTTCTGCGTATCAATCACTTCGATTTTTGACGTCTTTATCAAGGACTCCTCTCACTGACCCAAAAGTGAAGACTCCTTCCATTTGTCCAACCAATCGTATACGGAGCTGTTTCATCCTTGCTAATAGTCATACGAACGGTATATTATTCTCTATTAAGGATGTGGTGAGCTCTTACTAGTTTGTCTGGGCTACTCGCCTTCGCAACTATATCGTCGCTTAGCCTCGTTCCTATCCGTTAATTAAACATGAACCTGATAGGACACCTGACGCCCCCAACGATACACTTATCCTCCAGCGCCCGGGGCACTGCAGCCCATACTCGATGACATGTGGTCCGATGAACACAAGATGCATTGGACTTGCCGCCTGTTACATATAACTAGATTATCTCTGATGATAAAATAGCATCCGGCTAGATAGTGTAGCTAGTCATAAGGACTTACTGTCTGAAAATCCTTAATACTTGGAAATACACAGTTGTGTGTTTCAATGTCGTACATCAAATCTATGACCAATACAAGTAGAGGATTAGAGCAAACCAAAAGAAACGTTCCTTGCATTGAGGTAACTTGGGGTGCAAAAAATCGTAGGCACAAGCTTAAGGTCTTTTGGGATACGACATCGGCGTCGATACTATGACAAGGTTGAGTCAGATTCATAATCTGTGCACGCGAATCAGTTAAATAACATGTTTCCGTCCAGCTGGGTAATTTGACATGAAAATGAAGCTCCATATAAACGTGAAGAACAGCGTTCTAAAATTTGAGGCAGGAAATAGAACTTTTGTGGGTCCTAGCATCAGACTGACAACAGATGCGGATCTACGTTTTCGATTGACCCAAAATATTAACCTCCGTTTAGGTCACAGATAGCAATACTAAAAGGCCTGTCTTTCTCAACATCAACCATATATGCAGGAAATCTTAGCTACTTCCACGTAACAATGATATAACCTGATTCCGACGATTGGAATATTTAAAAAAAAATGTTACCACTCGTGCATTCTGATACTATCATTGGTCGGTGTTGTTTAAACTGCACTATCACTGGATCAGTTTCCCTGAATATAGCGACGTTAATATCCTTCCATCTCTCTTGAATTGTACATTCCGTTTACAAAACGTCCATTAAGAACAATTGCGTTACAATTTCAAATTCAAATTGACCCATTAAGCGCTTTTCATCATAACTGCTGGAAAAATCGGCAAAAATGAAACCGAAACACTCCAAACAATTGCCGAATTTAAAAGCTTAATGGACTTTCGCTGTTAGTTCCAAGATTTGAGCAAATGTACGCTTATAGCTTTCAACGAAAAGAACAGGGGGCCTGATTCTAACTGAATTTCGACCGTTGAAATTAATTTTGATGGCGCTTCGCATCTTTTGATCTGTGATCATTTTGACACTGTTATGATAATTTGAGTATGGAAAATTCTTAAAAGTAGGTGCCAAAATTATTATAGCAGATGTTTGACGAGAAGGCAAAATTAATTTAATCCGTCGAAATTCCGTTAGAATCTGGCGCCAGTTCGGTGATTAGAATTTTTATTAGAACTGTAACTTCTACCTGATGACGGGAATTCGGATATTTCTGATTATAAAAGCGATTATACGATTTTTTATTGGTGACCCAGAGAACATCGCTCCACCTCTCTAGGAGGAAATAATATCGACAAGGTAGAGCTTATAGTAAATGGTGAGCTACCAGATTGGCTACTTTTGCTTGGTGATGATTTTACAATCATCTGATAACTAACGGCAAGTCAGCATATACTACATATCAGGTATCAATAAGAATTCCCCCTCCTATCTCAAAAATACTGCTCAATCAAGCGATAGCTAAGACAAAGGCTGCAAGGTTTTGTAAGAACAATGTCATAATATTGATTTATCATTCATATTTCAAGTGGTACCTTACCAACGGTAAGAGCAGAATATCACGTGTGGAAATGAGTTTGACCACCATCACCTGAAGCAGATTCAGAGTTTAAATGATATGACGGTCGGGCACACTTATTTGACAGAAAGATATTCGTCCTTTACACCATAGATTGTGACTCCACTTTCAGTTTTCGGTTTTTGCGTGATCTAAGATTCCTTATCATTCAATTTTCAACTTATCGATGACCTTGAAGGATATAATCACCGTCATGGTCGACGTCGTTCCCGAACTTGAAATTTATGTGTTTGCCCTCAGTGAGGTCAATGAGATATTGTTTTATTAAAAGCTTCCAAACTGATCTCTAAATGACCTTGGAGCTCATTCAAAATACAGCACCCCGAATTCAGTGGTACTCATACCTTGACTGCAATTGTATTGCTGTCGTCCCTACAATATAGTTATAGTATAGTACAGGCAGTATAATAGTATTTAAATTGGCAGTATTGAATTGGGTGTACGATTAAGGTCACCACTAAACCGGTTTTTGTGACCTTTGTCTGTTTGGGCAGTATTTTTAGGGCTAGCGAGAAGGTCAGGAATCATAATTATGACGAACACAGCGCCAGAGTCCTTGGAAACATGGGGTACTCCAGATAATAAGATAGTATCATAAAGAGTAGTATTTTTGAGGAAATCTAAAACACCCTCCCGGAACATCTAAACTGAATAATTTCCGAAATACCGAGTCCTATGTGATGTAACAGGATAACATCCTTCACAGAGTTGTCACTTCTAAGACTTACATTTATTTAATTTACCAAATTTCTTTGCAAACCCATTGCAAAACGCAAACTGTAAGTATCTTTAGTCAAAATCCATCGCACATCAAAGTCACCGTCGATTTCAAAAATCATAAATCAAACTTGAATATCTCGTTACACCATCTATTTTCCCGAAGCGATAATACACCGAAATAAAAATTGACATCAACTTTTTCCCCATCCCAAGGGTATCACGTTCACCAGACGTGCGCTGGCTCTGAAGCTATGCTGTTTAAACCGAGTTTGAACGTATTATGTAGAAATAAACGTAGCCATTTGTCATGGTGCGGTCTACCAAAATGGCAGCGAGTACTTGCACGGCTTTGTAAAAAGACACGCTGAGCTCAGGATGGATATTTTGTTTGGCTGCTCTCCAATTTGTATATTGCACTATCGGGACTTTAAACTGCATACACAGCATTATTTTAGACATGCATTGTGGAGTAGTAATCACATGCAAAAATACAGATTAGTAACCGCTTTCATATTAAAATTAACTAGACAAAATAATAATATTGACGTTTATGGTGGGTTATACAAAGGTCTGGAAACAGCGAAATATATTGGGAACTAGTGAACCAATATTCATTATTTTTTCTACAGGGAGATAATCGATCATTCCCGATCAGACGGTAAAAACAGTGTTGTTATTAGGTCCTCATTTCTCTGAACACAGCTGTATTTTATGAATTTAAACACAGTGGTTTATTTATTTCTATCCTATATTAACTTTCTAGTACTCCTTCAAAGCTCTTTGTACGCTACCAGTCATTGGCGCGTTGTTGTGGCAAAATATAGGATGCTATGATGTTTGTGCGAAACCGCGTTTTTAACTCAGTACAATACGTAAACAAAAAATGTAAATAAGGTTGATTTAGATAAGTGAATACGATAAGATTACGGATATACAGACCAGGTTATTTTACTGGGCATGCAAATATACTTTGGATCAGTCCCGGTTCTTTTCCTGCAGATGACGTTGATGATCATGCATACTCGTAGTTCTTTTATACCCCACTTAATGAATGAATCTTTCTTGACCTTATCATTAGACAGTACACAATGTTATTTTTTAAGAACAGCTTGTTCAAGCTTATTTCCGCTTCTATTAGAAATCGAACTCTAGCATTCCCGATGGGGACGAAGAAGAGAGTAAAAGTAGGCAGGCGCTCTCACATACACAGTGTGGCTGGTTAGGGAAATGTGAAATCTATAAGAACGGTATCCCTATGCCGACACTGCAATGCGGCTCTTTTTATACTCTTTGCGACAAAACGTTTTTGTATCACCTTCGCGAATACTACCGATACTGCAAATGGGACTGATATGTACAGTGTAGGGAGAAAATAGTGATGGAGACTAGTTTTGAACGCTTTTCCCCGAAGAATCCAATTATATTTTGATGTTTCCTATAAAAATTTTCGTCTACTGCGCACCACCTGTTATCTGGATGAAAGATGAAAACTCGTTATTTAATTGAATTGCCCCTTGGTTAAACGTGAAATACAAATCTGATGTAAATTTGACGCTAGGACCTAAGCAGCATCGTAAATGTGCCAAATTTAGCCTCATGCCAATTCCCGATTTGTGATGCTGATTCAGCGTTTCCAATTATCAAGATAATATGAGGCCAAAAAAAAAAATTTGCCCTGGTAAGTCAATAATGTTTTGGGGTTTCTCATGGGAATATTTTCTTTTGATGACTTTTAGGCCAGAAAGTTCTGCCCTTCCTTGCTCATCTTAAAAGACGAAGCGCACTTTTTTGGTATATTTAATTTCAAAAAAGCATGTTAGTATTTCAAGGACATAAATTAACTCAAAAGTAGCAAGAAAAGTTTTTATAAACAGGGGTCGTAAAATGACGCTTACCAAGATAAGGGTGATGAAATTATAATTTCTTAATAGAAATTGAATTATATTTTCAGAATGGATTATGTCAATGACCTGAAAATTCGTACGTGCAGTAAATATATCATAGTCACTATTTTTGGATTAGGTACTTGATTTTATATAAATCTCCTCTATTGAGAAAGTTTTGTCATACTACTATTTTGGAGAAACATTGAGTTGAATGTTAGAGGTAAAATCAGTATAACGAAATACAACTAACTTTACTTTCAAAAAAATGCTGGAGAAGGTTGTCATTTGAACCTGTATATATAAAGAAAGTAATCGTATCTCACCATAGTATTATTTCAACAATGCTCATTCAGTGTCGTCAGTGGCATACAAGTTTAAAACTCAAAATGTCTTGGTAATGTGGCATTCAGGAACTATGCTTATCTACAGGATCTTTTTTCTGTTACTTTTACACAAAATAACATTTCTCCAAGAACCTGTATGAAAACCCTAGGGACATCTGTTTTGTCGAAAGTTGATGCCAGGAACAGCAACAAAACTACACTCACCTGGTTAATCTGCCCCCTCGATTTTCAAGAATTGGTCTATATGTTACGTACTTATTATTTTCCTACACCTACCTCACCATTAGATGCGGAAATATGGCACTTGATTCACCTGAGCCACCACGCAGGCCAAGACCTAAATACCTGTGGTACTCACAATGTCCTAGGACGGGATTCGAACCCGCGCAGCTCACAACTACACGGTGAGTAGATTCACAGCGTCTACCATCACGCCATCGCGCTGCTATCAAAACTGAATATCCCTTTATCAACTCTCTTTCTATTTCAAAGGGATCATCACGAAATTTATTAAACTCAACCTTCGCATGGAAGTACCCTTTGTATCACGGATTTACGTGAATAAGACGGAGCTGGCTGAGTCAGTACCTCGGGGAACGGTGAAAATGCGGATTATTGCAGCGGCTTTTGTTTTGTTTGCCGCTCGTTTAAGAAAAGGAAGGCAAAACGAAAAATTACGTGTATGAGTGTGCATGCGGAGGAATATAAGCTGACTGGGTATTTCCAAGGGAGACTTCCGTGCAATCATAACGGCGGAATTGCAGTTGAGACTCCGCAGGGACGCGCAACCGAGTAGAATCTAGAGGTGGATGCTTTCAAATGTAAACAATGTAGGGAAAATTCACAGGAAGCTGGGAAAAAATAGTAAAAAACGAGATGTTTACTCGGGAGCCAAATACAAAATATGTACCTGAAATTATTCTCTTCAGATCTAATAATGATAAAGCAGACTCATGGTCGCTTAACGTAAAGAGAGATAATGCTTGGATCTGGTAATTGATATGAAGGAATATCATAGAGGTGCAATTGTGTGTGTAGCATTTCAAGACCCGCATGAGTCACCCAATTTGAATTTTCCAGGAGGCAATAAGTGCTTTTTTGAGAATAATATTGTATTTGAGTTTTATTAAACTTAAATTACGGATAGCCGTTACAGTTTATTGATAACAACAATGAGACCAATCCGAAAACCTGTTCCATACTTACATTGCTTTATCAGGAAATAAGGCTAGAGGTATACAGGTTGTCCCATCTATGTGTGGACGGAATATTACTCATAAACAAATACATTTTGGAAAAATCTATTTATGACATGTTATATCTGACAATTGAGGGTACATTTCTAAAATATTAGCAATTATACAGGGTGTCTCAATTTTAACCTACATATCAAAGTTGTGATCTTTTAAACAAAATGTCTCAAATTTTATTGCATATTCGGATAAACCAATTCAAAAGATGAAGATTTATATGACATACTTGTCCAGAAAAACCGTCCACTTCGGCAACCCCTCAATCCGCCATTTTGAAATTTGGAGTGCTGAATTTTGTATAAAAAAAAACTTACTCACCTCAGCTTTTATCTTATTTGCTACTTTTTCGGATTTTCATTTTTGGTCATACAGTGTGGTCAAAACACGAATTGTACATTTTTTCAAAAATTTCAATATTTATATATATATATATGTGCAAGTTTGGAATGAATTTTTTATAACTTTTTTTTGTTATGAGGTTTGATCCAGATAAAATCACTAAATTTTGAGTTATTAAGTTTTTAATAGAACAACACAAATAAATTAAGGTAAAAAAATCACATCATCCATGGAAACAAAAGACAAACAGTGGGCTAGTTCCATATTGCCACTAAGAATACAGATTTGACGTAAAAACTAATAACAATCAGAACAGTATAAATCAGCTTCAAGCGTAATAGAGAAAAACAACTATAACAACAACATAAACAAACAAGTATCACTACTCAAGACCTAATCTACAAAAGCTGCTCGAAAATATCTCCACCATGTTGAATACACAGCCCTGACCGTTGCACATCTCTCAGCATGTGTTCCATTATGTTCAGAAAAGCATTCTTAATTCTATACTTCATATTTTCCGGGGTAGATGATGGATATCTATAAACCTCTTGCTTAACGCACCCCATAGAAAGAAGTCCATCGGTGTCATATCTGGTGATCTAGGAGGCCAAGATATAAGCCCATCACGACCGATCAAACAATTGTTACTCCAGGTGTCCAAATAGTTACGCACACGATTATGATAATGCTCAGGTGCGCCATCATGTTGGAAGTACATATTATGCATCCGAGTTTGCAGGTTGACATCCTCCAAAAGCGAAGGCAAATGCTTGATAAAAAAATTCAACTACTCTGTACTCATCTGTTGTCGAAAAAGAAAGGTCCGATAACTTGTCTGCCAATAACTCGTCCCCAAACATTCAAGCTCCATTTATTTTGGAAATCTATTTGTCTAACCCAGTAAGGATTTTCTGTCGCATAATAGCGAATGTTATGCCTGTTGACAACTACACATATGCCGTTGAAAGTTGCCTCATCGCTAAAAAGACCCTTTCCAGCTTATTAGTGTCTTCACTCACTTTATTTAGCATTATTCTACTAAACTCCATTCAAACTGCGAAATCCTGAGGATGAAGGCCTTGATGCAAGCATAGGTGATATGGGTGGTACCTATGCTTGTGACTAATCCTTTGGACAGAAGTTCTTCATATATCAGTTTCAGCTCCAATTTTCCGTGCACTTAAATGGGGATTTTCCTGCAACTTTAACACTTGGATTATTTATACCTTTTTTACTATATTTCGCTGCTCCACTTGATTCGAAACGTTCTCGTAGTGTGGAAAATGTTTCCGGCCTTGGATGTCGCATATTAGGGTACCGTTGTCTATAAATGCGAGATGCTAGGAAACTATTTATTTGGGCTTCGCCCAAAACGAGCACCATTTTCACCATTTCTTCTTTAGAAAAATTCATTTTCAAACACGTTTTTATTATAATGCTCACAAAGCTAATTTTGACAGTTTATAACTAATCAACAATTTATTTGTTTCCAAGGATGATGCGATATTTTAGGGAATTAAGCCGTTCCATAAAAGACGTGCTAATAACCGAAAAAATAACCGTAAAAACCCTTATGTGCCTGGTATAAAAAAAAGCTTATAAAAAATTGAATCCAGACTTGCACAAATATAGAGGGTGATGCATTTGAAATTTTTGAGAAAAAATACAATTTGCAATTTTGACCACCCTGTATGAGCAAAAATTAAAATTCGAAAAAGTAATAAATAAGATAAAGTAACGTAAGTTTTTTTTGATACAAAATTCAGCACTCCAAATTTCAAAATGGCAGACTGAGGGGTTGCCGAAGTAGGGGGTTTTTCTAGACAAAACACCTTATATCTCAGTAGCTAATTACCAAAACCTCATAGTATGTTATATCAATTTTCTTCTTTTGAATTGGTTTATCCAAATATGCAATCAAATTTGAGGCATTCCATTTGAAAAATCACGGCTTTGATATAGGTCGAAAGCCACTCTGGAAGATTCCCCCTAGTCGCTCATTATTGGCTCAGCAGCCGTCCAATTTGGAGGTTCCCATTTTGGATCCCCGAAGTACGAGATTTGTTCCAAAATTCGCTTTCGACACGGCAAAGGGGCTGCACTCGTGGATATTCGTCGTCAGATATGGCAACAAGTGTATGGTCCGTTCATATTACCATATTGAGAGGCTACAACCCTTAAGATCCTGCTAGAAATAATCTTAGTCGAACTGAAACGCATTGTTACATAATTCCATAATTTCAAAGCTGACTCAATTTCTAGCCACAGTTCTAGTACTTTATCCGTGGTGACCTTGCTGGAAGCATTTCAAACCCTGCTATGAATCTTTTCACCAGAACGGTACTAAGACTAAAGCCATTAGATGGAAACGAGAATTTATAGGAATCAATTTATAATGTGTGAAACAGCCGGATTCTTTTGTAGACGTTAACCGATCCACATATGTTCAATACGTGTCGCCCGTTCCAGCTGATCTGCGATGGAAGCAGCTCTTCCAATCCAATATATCCATCGGGGTGAGGCGACCAGCGCTGGTGGTGGATTTTCGTCAGGAATTTAAATTGGTGGCGGTCAGCATTCGGTTTGGAATATTCGAGCGATCGGTTGGTCCGCCAGTCCGCCTTTGTCCGATTTGTCGGGTCAGCCGGAGTTAATCAAGCTGGACATAGCAAAAAGTATGTGACGCTTCCAATACCGCGACGGAGTCCAAGCCACATCATGTAAATCATTATGTAATACGGCTTTGGCTTTTTGCTCCATAATTTCGTCTCGTTTGCCTTGTTTCGAATACTGCTGCTGCCCCATGCACATAGTATTGATTGACGTATCGATACTGGGATATGTACTTTTCCTTCGGAGATCATGAGGTACATGTCCCACTGTGCACCCACATACCTCCTAAAGTAGCATATAGTAGTAAAAAAAGTATCCACTTATGAAAATAGATTTTACATCGAGTTGTAGATTCTCGGTTCCTATCTGCTTATGTTTTGGAAACAAGACCATCGTTCGTTACAAATGCAAGCAGAATGTGAAGAAGATTTCAGTACATGATCTACATTTAATGAATCAAGTATATGGGGTGCCTCACATTCTCAAATGCATTATTAAGTTCTTGAATGTTACGTCCACAATTTGTTATAACAGGTTGGCTCAATTTAACTTTGATCCTTTGCTTGTGTATTTTGAAAATCCAGGCAATACCATCCAATTCTTAATCCGAAATCTGACAGATGCTTGAATACCACAGTGAAAAAGCTGTCACATTCCCAGAACAAGACGTAATGTACCTTTTTACTCCACGAAGAAGTTTGTTGCGTCACAACTTTTGACTGCACAAATTTTCGTTGAAATTTTGAAGATTAACTTTAGCCACTCATAGTAAAAATAAAAAAGACTTATCCGTATAAAGGAAATTTCAATGATATAAATAAAGCTTCTCTTTCAAAAAAATGATCAGGTCTTGAGTAAAAAAATGTAGATATTAGTTCAGAAATCCAGTTTCCAAAAAGTGGGAGAGGGAATCTTGTAGATCCCGAAACAGAGAACTAGCTAGTAAGAGTGACGGTAGAAGAGAAATGAGTCATGTATGGTCACATGTATCTAAATACATTGTTGAGCACATATAAATATCACTATTGCTCCTATTAAGATGTTTGCTTTTAGACTAAGGGCATTCTTTTTTATGGTGCCAGTATGAGGGTGTCGGCATCAACATCTAATAAAAATATCATCATCATATTTCTAATATGACTCGTTTGGATGCCATTTGGACTGTTATAAACTTTCTCCGTATTTGAGAAATAAATTGAATTCTGTGAAGATTCAGTAGCATTCCAAGTGCAATGTCGTATCCCATTTTTCAAACTCTCATGACCTCAAGCAGCTACAACATCACACTCGTCGTCCATTCGTTCGTTTCCTCAACGCCGTGCAATGCAAGTAAATAGCTCAGATAAGCTGAAACTTCGCTTCTATTTCTGAAGTAAAAAATAAATGGACCGAGAGCTACGTTGATACCTCCTTAACGACCTGTATATTTATGCTCGATACATGTTCCGCGCTCGATACTTTAGATCTAGGCGTTTTAGAACGTGACTGCTTCGATTTCGAAGGGGATATCTCTGCCTAATCCTTCTAGAGGGACAATGTAAACATGATATGGTATATTGCGTTTGTAATCCTTGTTGGTTGCCTTTATCGTAGACTCAGCTTATTTCCAAAATACACTCTTAGAATTATTTTGTTTAAAAGCTTGTAAAGGAGATATTTCAGTGAAAAACATCCCAAGTACCTCATAAAGGGGTATTTTGTTCTCAAACGTTTGCAAATTTTGTTATCGGCAGAAATACTTTGTTGCTTCAAAAGTATTTTCCATATCATTTGCGTCAAAAAGTTACAGTATATTCAGATAAGAGATAGACCGGACATAAACAAGACCACGTGATCATCGAACGCTGTAACATTCGGCAGGGACGTATTAAGAGTCACGCAGTACATATTTTAGATAGTAGATGCTGCTTTGAGTAACTTTGTAGTAAATTAGCACAATTCGATGTGTATACGATTGGTGATGGATATAGGATCATGTGGGGGTGGGGTAAGAAATATATAATGATGTAAATATACATAAGGGTTTCAAAATTTTCGCTTCGATTACCAGCTTCGGATGCCGTCTGATGTTTGGTGAACTACAGTCGAATATAATCTCAAAATGGCGTTTAAATTAGCCTAAATTAAAAATAATCGTATATATCTTAAAATTGCTTTTAGAATATTGATTAGTATATTTTTTGATTTCTAGGTAAATATGTAACCAAATTAAAACGTTCAAAACGTAAAAAAATGTGCATGGTTGAACATTGTCAGAAAGTAGATGCTTGAATAGGTTTTGCCAAAATGGGTTCAAAAATGTCAATAATTAATTAAAAAATACAGTAGCTTTATAATTACTTATAACTTACCGAATTTGATGAACGACATCTTTTATTGGAAAGATGAGCTTGATGAGCTTTCATCATCGCTACTGCCTGAAGCACCAACGTCAATAATGAATGGCTCGACTTGTTCCTCTAAAATATTGTCCAGTTCCCACATTCTCTTTTCAACTTTGTCTTTCACGTGCTTAATACAGTTTTCCCATTTTTGCGCTGTTATTAATTCTAGTGCTTCTTTGAAAAGTCCTTTGAGGTCACAAAATTTAAAAGTTGCATTGTTGCTTAGCTATATAATTTTTAACCTCTGCCCATATGAGCTCAATGGGATTGAGCTCGCAATGGTATGGAGGTAAACGGAGCACAGTTTTATTTTGACTTGCTGCCATTTCGTCAATGGCGTATTTTTGATATTCCGCCTTGTGATCCTTGACAATTCTTAATAATTGTACTTTCAGCATTGCTTCTTCAAAGTTGATATTTTTCGAGCGGAGCCAATTTTGAACATCAACTTTCCTTGAAGCCGTTGTTGGGACCTCCTCCATTCTTCGAGAATGATAAGGCGCATTATCCAACACAATTACTGCGTTTTCCTCTAAGTTCGGTAAAATTTTTGAAAACCACTGTTCAAACGATTCGCCATTCATTTCCTCGTGGTAATCTTCAGTTTTCTTAGACTCAAAGCACCACAGACGGTCAACAACAAATCCATCCTCACTGCCAATATGGCAGATAATGAGCCTTTTGCCTTTACCTGGAAATCGAAGTACTAACTGGTGTAGATTTATTTCAGTAAGCGAACCTTTTTCAAATGTTTTCATCACATTCAGCGAAAAAACATTGAGACGTGAGTATCAGATTGCTATAATTGGGATTATTTAGTCATATTGAAAGAAAGAATATTGAACGTCGTATGATTACTCAGTGCTTCACAATTTAATTTAAAGTTATAAACCTCTAAAAAATGAATGATCAGGAACCTGAAATACGCGCAAATATTAATATTAACAAATTATAACTTTATAAAGCTTAAAGTATGAATTAAAATGATTAGAAATATTAGGAACGGTACACAATATAAAACTTAGTATCTTTTTTTAAGTTTATAATATTCGACATATTTTAAGATTATATTAAAAAATTATTGAAATATCGAAAACACATAAAAACATGGCTTAAAAAAGTTCTAACAAATGAAAATGACAATAAAACATCCACGCATTTTATCGAAAGTTATAAAAGTTTTGTTACTTGTAATATGTTTTATCTGCCCCCTGGAATTAATGTTTAGAACCTTGTTGCCAAGGTTTGAAAAACATCCGATTGTTGTCTATTACTCGTATTTACCTGCTGGATTTTTTAATCCGGTGGACAGTCCATCTAGAAAGGCCCTCCTGGATGAGGTTACAAAATCATCAACCCATACTTTACTTGTAGTGTGTCCTGCGTTTACCCACGTTTCATCAAGGTAATAAATCTTCCTGTTTTGATTCCTATATTTCCCAATTTTTGTTAAATAATCCCTCCTCCATAGCACAATTTCTTCTCTATGCAGTAGTAAACTATTACGACCCCGTTTTTTCCATTTGAAATTTAAATGCTTCAGTAACGCATGGAAAGTTGATCGTTTGAAATTTGGCAACGTTGTATCTCCATTTACCTCCTGCAGTACTTTATCTATAGTAGGTATTTCATTCCTAAAGAAGAATTCATGCACTTTCCTCCTAATCGCATGCTTATCAGCTTCATCCAATGATTTAACAATACTTTTGCGATGTTTACTGGTCATTGGCTCAACAATTTCTTTGATGGTTGATGCCTCGTTCTCCTCGCGCTCGATCTTATATATATATTCAAAATGACCTCTTTCATTTCTGCACTCAGGTGTCTTTTTTTAGAGCGTTTCCTAGGTGGACTACAGGAGTTTACAACTTCATCGGCAGTATCTGTACTACTGGGCATTTTGCGCAAGCAGTTGATAACAATAACAATCAATAACAAGGTATAACAATAACAACGACAAACTCAACAACTTAGATACAACAACAATAAGATAACAAACGAAAACGTCCAAAGAAATATCAAATTGCAATGATGCACACGACATACGTAACACGTCTGAACCTGAATGTGACTCTGCCTTGATACGACTGCTCTGCCGCTCGGCCTAGGCATTTAATTGCGAATTGACCAATGAGGGCTCCTGTTTTACGTCGAGACGGCGGCGTTAGCGTGAAAATCACCCGAACCTTTTGTTTACATCTCTTATCTGAATATACTGTAGGTCAGATCTGTACTATGATTAGCTGTTCAGAAAAAGCTCTGCCAATTTGATCGCGGTATAAACTAGTGTCGTTGTCAATCTTATTAAAACTTTAATCATCATCATTCGCATTTATGGGATATATCTGCATGAATATAATGTGGAGGCAAACCAGAGCGGTGGCGGCCGCGGTGGCGATAGCGATCGCGGTGGCGATCAAATAAGACGCATGTAACTAAACCGAAGTGCCCACACCTGCGACGATCTGGCAAACATGCCCGTTCTGCTACTGCGGCCAACTTGCGGCCTGCGGTAGGACGCTGCTTGCATCATTTGCCCGCATAGTTCGCGCGACATTTTTTCTACTGAGTAGTAGCTAACATGTGTGATACCGAAAAACTTCTCGAAAATGTGCGGGAACATTTCATCCTGTATGACTTGTCTCGCACAGACTATAACGATACTAAAAAAAAAAGAAACAAAATATGGGAAGAAATTGCTTTATCTATAGGTCTAGTAAGTAGCTACAGTTTTTACCTTTATAGATTTTTATTTAGACAAACAGGTATCCTTTAACACTTATCTGATTATTAAAATATGTAACAAATTTTTCACGTATATGAAACGCTGCATTTGTTGATCTGTGGGCATCGTTTGCAACATTTTCAAAGGCTCCGAGGTCGGGCTGCTGTTCATGTTCTTCTGGCTTTATCAAATTTAAGATATCATCAAAACGCTCCACAGTCATTCTGGAATAGAAAAAAGACTCTCTCTATCCTCCCTTAGTTTATGAAATATTGTATGTAATTCTCCTTTGCTTTCCCGATCACAATAATTGATATCATGAAACCAAGTCCTTCGCTTTTTCATAAAGAAAAGAAGATATGTAAATAATAACTTGAGTACATTTTAGATTTGCAATTTTTTCCTGTCCTTATTCTTATTAATAATTTGTTTATATACTTACTTTTGCCTTTACTCATCTTCATCCACTAACAAAGCCAAAAGCAAAGCTTCTTTTATATCATGTGCAGCCATTGCATACTTTAATTCTAAATACTCTTAAGAATACTGAATTTGTCGCTGAAAAATCTTATTGGTTTGCGGACATGTAGTCCACCTGGTCACCGCCAGCGCTCTAGTTTGCGCCCCACTTAATTGAAGCGACGTTCCTACGTTGATCGGATGCTCAGAGTGTGGTCAAAACTCGACTACTTCTACGGAGACATCTGAAATCACTAGCTACGCCACCTTCAAGTAGGAATTCTCTAGTGAATAGAGCAAATACTGAATATCCGCATCTTCTAGGGAGAAATGAGGCGAAACAGTCTCACGGTTAGGGTCCTATGTGCTACATTCCGGTACAGGAAGTACCTTGGAATCCATTGCCAGAACTTCAAGTTTCTATTGGAACCATTAAATACCTTAGTTCTGCAGGCGTATTACGTATCTTGAAAAGTGACATTATGTCGGTTTTTTTGGCATTATGTAGGCTCTCTCTCTACAAGATGTCAGCTTAGCACTAGCTGTGGTACTCTTAATGTGTAATCGTGCCGTAGCTGTACGTGTTGCTTAAACGTCATGATGCTTCAGCTATCAATGCTTGGCCCTGATGTGATTTAACATCTGAATCACAGATGGCATTATAGGAGGTCTAAGCTGTACGTTATACAGTATAGCTGGGAGGAAACGGAAGTGTATAAGTGTATAGTGAGGACTAGTGTGCTAATAATCTGGGTTGATGATAACTCCAATGGTTTCTTGTCTCAAATAAGCTTACTCGAGATGATTGCAATGCTAAAAATTATTTGCGCATCCGTTTTTTAGAAATTACATATGCAAAAGGAAATCCCTGGTTGGTGAAGTATATTAAAACTAACAGGTAAAAGGTAAAATATGCTACATACAGGAATATTTAAGAAACGTAAAAAAAGTTTTTATATTTCACATTAATTTTTATTTCCAGTCATTCAAATTTTATAGAAACTTATTTTACGATGCCAAGTAGAAAATAGAAATCCTAGATGTTAGGCAGTGCGAAGCGCTTTGTATGTGATGCGTCATCCCTAATTTATCTGTGATATGGCTTAATGACACACAACGCGGGTGCAGCGCTGATTTGCAGTAATGCCTCTCAAAGCTTTTGAGAACGCAAAAAACGGCGAAAATCGTAATGTGTAACTTTGAACAAAACCTCCTTTCAGAAAGGACAACACAAATAACCCGCTAATAGATGAATTTCATGGGTAGCATAGCAATATCACTGATTTTATACACATGCAGACCAATACACACAATCATCCATATGACTAGATCAGCATTCTGCACCCAACAAAGCTTAATGAGGGACTGACGTGCAACTTGCAGCATGGTCATTGAGCGTGTCGTGTCATTGAGTCATTTTTCTATAGATGGACGCTTTTGATGACGCACACAGTGGGCAAACGCGGAATGTGCTATTTGCACACTAGGAACTATCTAGGCATCAAGTTGGCATTTTCGCATTTTTTTTTACGTTTAGTAGGTTCCTTACGTAATAAGCCTGCCGGTCGACGGTCGAGTCATCAGTGTGACCGCTCAGCTTCCGTTCGTTGTCCTTCTCAGAGCCAAAGCCTAGATGAATGCCAACAAGCATGAAACAACTGCTCACCATAGGCCCTCTGTCAGTCTAACGGACGGAAGCAGTATTAGTTTTTCAATTGCGAGCAGACCATCATCTACTATACAGGGTGACTTTGAAGTTGAGTCATTAATTTTCAGATAATGATTGTAGAAGGAAGATAAACCAAAATATGTGTGTAAAAATAAAAAAAAAATAAAAAAAAAATTTTACCTTGTTTTATAAAGTATCCTCCCGACAAGTATTTCAGTGCGGACCTGTATTTGATCGTCTTAAGTCACCTGATTCACGAGCCCGTTGTACTACATTAACAAAGGCACGAGGGGTTGGTTGCACTCGATTGGGAAACCGATCCGCATAAACATGTGCCATTTTTTATTTCGTTTGAGCCACGCAACAGATACAACTATTCACTGACACTGACTGTATACAAATGAGTGAAATAATTCGTTCCAAATTCTTTCGCTTTTTTGTTTCCGATGCGATGAACCGATACGGCGGATTATATCCGTTGTCGCCAAACACGAGCACATTGAGACAGGGCGGTACTCAAACTTCCAAAGGGCTATAACTTTGTTACTTTAATTTTACCAGAAAAATGGTAAAGGAAAAAAACATTTCTTTTGATCAGATCTACTCACTGTTAAAATAAATGACTCAACTTCGAAGTCACCCTGTATACCCAGAATCGACGACACCAAGCAGTTACGAGCTTCTATTCTCTGGTAATAGATGGCACTTTATCTGGCTTTCGTTCGATGTATTACCAAGAGGCCAAGTCCAGGCCGTGATGTTGATTGCCAACAAGCTTGAAACAGCTGTACACGGTTGTCCCTTCTCCGGTAGGACGGACGAAAGCAGTATTATTAAGAAGTACACGTTGCTTCACTTCTTATGGTGGTTGAATTCCCTTAATAGTCATCTGTATTTTACAGTCCTAGCTTTTACCATCACCATTTTCTTGCGTAATCGTGGGAGCTGTTCCACATTGTCGGAATGTCGGCAGCCATCTTTACGACTGGCAATGATCGGCCGTGGCGGTGTGTCAGGGAAAAGGGTCACGGTTTCGACTATATAGGTATATAGGCAGGATGGATGAATGCCTCAGGCCCTACCGAGATACGAGGGTTGTTAGAATCGTTCTCAAATGGAAGATGAAATGCTTTACCGGTTACCTAAGTTCCACAGATTAATCTGCAGTAAAAATACTTCCACAAATGATCTTGTGTGCTACTCAAGGTATTCTATTATTAAGTAAATACGCCCTTCAATGATTACTGTTTCTACTGTTTCATACTTTAATTTGAGCATGTGCCGCTGCATAGGGATTTAACACGTTGGGTTCAGAGGGAAGGAAATGAGATAATCGAGTAATTCTCTGCAATTACGCATATCGTCGCCTTCCACACATAATGTCGTAAGTGACATTTTGGAGATTTTACAGTAGAGCGAAAAAACGAAAATGTGTGTAATGTTTCTTGGCAATACCGAAAAACTATTTAAGGAGACTTATTCGTTTTAATACAATGAATAGTATGCGTTTCAAGTAAATTAATCTTGTGTGGAAGTGGTTGAAAAAGTTTTGAGTTTTCCAGATTTTTGAAAAAGTTGTCACTTACTGCAGTTTGTGTGACTTTTTTCTTTCTACTTCCTTCAGATAGGTCAGTGGGCAATTAAAAGCTTCGAGTTAATTAGATGATATATTTTTTTAAACAATATAAGAATCAACAAGCAAACTTAAAATTATGACACACAGTGACTAAGACACAAAAAAACTGTTTTTCAAATACAAACAAATGTTCATTTTTTTAGACAGTAAAAGAATAAACCAGAAAACTTAAAAGTATAATACATCGTAACTAAAGCAAAAAAAATGCAGTTTTTCAAATGCAATCTAGTTTTCATGTGGCAGATTGTAGTGAATGTTCTGGAATTCGTTAAGTTTTATAACGGAAGTATCCCCTTGACAAGTTTCCGAGCTAGCTCTCTCAGGTTAATGGGTAGGAAGACGGTGTTACTGCGATATCACTTTATTTGCTAAGGCAGAGGTCGATTTACTAGTGTACAATTCGAAAAAATAAAATAACGTTCAAAACAAGGTTCGTACGTCCGTCGGGCTGAGCGACGATATACGTGCTGCTCCTGCCGAAGCTGATGCCCGTCCCCCGCGCAACTCCTCCTCATCGTCTTATCTTAGTACCTTCCTTCCATCGCACTTTGCACTCTGACACGCACTCCCACTGGTTGCGCTGTTGCCGAACCTCTTCACCCTTTACAGAGCGGAGTAAGATAATCGAATTTTGACTTCGCTATCTTCCGTGGAACACTGTTTAAATTATCAACTTTAATATTACCTACTTTACCCTTCAATCGTTGTAGTTTAAAAGTTATATTTTGAGTCACAGTGGCTATACCTAAATACTTAAAAATATTTACTTAGGTTCTTTTTTGTCTACCATTAATCCCATAACATCGGTCCAATTTAAGTTTTTACCTTCATTACTTGTGCGAACTGTCAAAATTCGTAATGGATTTGACAAACTTTTAAAATCCAGCCCATCGGAATGACTTTGTATGGATTTTTTCGTCTGGCTAATTCGATTATAGTGTAAAGTTGGCTGGGAATAAAAATATCACCAACTTGTGAATTAGCTAAACTTATTATGCTATGCGCTGAATCTCCTTCACTTTCTCCATGATTGGTCTCAAAAAAATGTAGAGATATGGTTTCGGTTCCCTTGATTTTCTGAACTGCATACAACATCATAGCAGCCATAATCGAGTTCTTGTTCTGGCCAAAACATCCATCTGAATATAGAACTACAGATTTTACACCTTTTGTTGAGTATTAATTGCTATGCTTTTGAACACACAACTAGATACTACACATACGCCACTTTACGTGATTCGATACTGCACCAATAATTATTTCTCACAAACTGTCGTAAATCAAGTTACGTCGTTTAGTGTGATTTAAAAACGAAATATTGTTAGATACACCATTTATCTTCTTTGCTATTGCTCAAAGGTTTTTGCTCATACAATTACGTCACTTTGTGGGAGCTTGCAGCAGTTCAAAGTAAGTTTTGGGGCGGCGTAACTCAATTCTAGGAATTTTGTTAGTTACGACACTATGTGTGGAAGGCGACGATATAATGTATCGCTTCTTTCAGACTTTATATTCTAAGATGCATTTCTTGAACACACATGTCACTATTTTCTTCATTCAGTTGCGTCCTTTTTGGTGTGAGAGCATAATGGTGTCGGTGTCAAGATAAAGGGTGGGCCATCAGTTTGTTTTTTTTAAATTGGTATTATGTTGACAGTTGGTAACACTTCCATGCTCAGCATACTGACAGATATATTGTGTCGAACTTCTGCTGTGAGCAATGGATCGTTTTAATCTTGAACAAAGGTGGGCAATATTGAAAAACTAGTTTCAAAGTGAGTGCTGTGTTGCAGAAACTTTGCGAAAATTGAGAAGACTATTTGGTCGGAGTGAAGCTTAGTCCACGACTGGTATACGAGAATTCGTGAAAAACGTTCGTGAAACTGGCCTGCTTGTGGATAACAGAAGGTATGAGCGTGTTCGACCAGTACGTTCAGCCGAAAACATTGCTGCTGTTGCCCAGAGTGTGCGTGAAAATGCATGAATGTCAACTCGTCACAGAGCACAAGCGGGCATCAGCCGCACTTCTGGACTGAGAAGATTGCATAGCGACCTGGGATTATTTCCTTGCAAGGTGCAACTTGTGCGAAAAGTTGAAACAAAATGACCATCCGATTCGATATCGTTTCTCTGTGTGGCCTGTAAATGAATTGGAAACGGACGTCAATTTGGTCGCCAAATAATCTTTTCGGACGAAGTCCATTCCCATCTGGGAGGTTACGATAACAAGCAGAACTGTAGGATTTCAGGTTCTGAAAATCCACATGTCGCCATAGAAAAACCAATGCATCCAAAAAGAGAAACTGTTTGGTGTGGCTTTTGGAGTGGTGGGATTATTGGTCCCTACTTTTTTCAAGATGAAGATGGTAACAGCATGTCGGTAAACGGGAAATGCTATAGAGACATGTTAAGGGGTTATTTGTGGCCACTATTAGACGAGATGCACTTGCACAATCTCGGGGTCCTGCAGGATGGCGCAACATGCCACACCAGCCGTGAAACAATCGATCTTTTACACACGTTCGGTCATCGCGTTTTGAAGACGTCCATTGGCCAGACCGCAGCTGTGATTTGACGCCCATGAATTACTTCCTAAGCAATACTGTTAAGGACCGCTGTTGCACTAACGATCCTCAAACAATTGTTGTTGTTATTGAGAAAAATATCCGTCGAGCTATTGATGAAATAGACCCACAAACTGTCTAAAATGTGCTTCAAAATTGGGTTAAGGGGATGGACTACTGCCAGGACAGCCGCGGCAGCCATTTAACTGAAACTGTTTTTCATAAATAATCGGAATTGGATGAAGTATCGAGAATTACATATTATTGAAGACTGTACGTAGTCGTGCCATAAGTTCTGTCCCATGATAATCTCATGATAAAAATGAAACAAGATAAGATATATTTATATGAAAGATATTATTTATTCGACAACATTTTTAGAATTCATAATCAAACAGTTTTATTCAAAATGTCCCCCCTTGGCCTTCACACACTGCTTCAATCTCGCGGGCCACTCATCTATCACTGCACGCACAGCTTCCAAAGGAATAGCTGCCGCTGATCGGATCAAATCCGCTTTCAGGGACTCGATATTACGGTGGGCTTTGGAGCAGGCCAACTGCTCTAGCAGGTCCCACAACTTGTAGTCTAAAGGATTGAGGTCCGGACTCCCTGAGGGCCAATCTTCCGCAGCAATGAACTCTGGCACATTGCTTTCCAGCCAGCGCTGCGTACTCTTAGCCTTGTGAGCGGGGGCGGAATCCTGCTGGTAGACCCAGTGTTGGTTGGCAAACAATGTACCACTTAAAGGCTTGACGATAGGATCCAGTATGTCGCTCTGATAGTTTGCCGCTTTTGTTTTCACGCCCTGTTTACAGAAATGGAGCTGAGTGACCCCTTCGTAGGACACCCCCCACCAAACCATGACTGACGCAGGGTGGTGGCCTCTCTCAACTCTCGGAATGATCTCCGAAGCTTCCTGTGAACTCCTTGCATACACTTTGTCATTTTGTCGGTTGAATTTTTCTTCTATGGTGAAGATTTTCTCATCCGTGAACAAAATCTTTCGGAATCCCCCAGCTGCGTACCTCTCCAAGAGCTTCTTGGATCTTGTCGCCCTGATGTGTCGCAAGGTGGCCGTAAGTCGCTGGCCCGTACGTCTCCGGTAAGCCCCTAGCCCTAGGTCTTGTTTAATGATGCGCGACATCGTCCGGACAGGAATCTTCATTTCCCTGGATAGGATCTTCTGCTTCCGGAGTGGATTCCTTTGAATCCTGGCTTTTACGGCTTTGATGGCTGCTGGAGTCCTTACTTGACGAGGTCTTCCGCTTCTTGGCCTGTCATCAACAGAGGACGTCTCATTGTACCGCTGAATGGTCCTAGACACAAATTTACGCGATATTTGAAGGCCGCGTAAGAGTTCAAAAATCTGACTAGCACTGTGATTACACTTATGTAAAGCTATCACTGCAATACGGTTCTCTGCCTTGCCCCACTCCATCGTTATGCTTCGAGAGATCAATACAAACTGAGGTATATGTAATTACCCGAAAAGCGCTTAATCAACTGACACCACAATGTAAACAATCGGACAAGTATTAACAGGTCTACACTTGTTTGAAAACGAGGGACAGAACTTATGGCATGACTATGTAGTTTTAATGCCAATTTAAAAAAGATACCAACGGATGGATGACCCTTTATAATGTAATGCATATGAATGACGTATCACGAATGCTGTTTCGGACTTTCACGGGACCTCCATTGTCTATAAGATTTGCACATTTGGATTCATTTTAGATCTTCAGGCGTTTTCAAGTGGAGAGTGAAATGATGGATTTTCCGAGTCACTTCATAATTATCGTATATTCAATATAACTTGAAACATTACGAAGCACGATAGACAATCTAAGCCAAACCGTGATTTGTAGAAAAGATTTTCCATAAATTTCGGATAAGAGAAGGACGAAGTTTTCACATGCACAGAGTAGGCCCAAGGTGATGCTGGTCAGAGCATGAAGCGAAATTCCTGCGTTCATCATAGTCAATATATGCTTCGCCATTACGATATTACTGTGTGTAAATAATACTAACTTAACTAGTGAAATCATTACGTCGCGTCGAGTGTATTTGTTAAAAGCCGGAACTGACAATGAACACTATTTCACCTGCGACTCTTGTATATTACAAGACTTCAAATGACGATATGAGACTGGGTCGGGGTGATAGATTGTCGGGGGATGTCGGCAGACAGCTTCGGTGAATACAGCCAACGCGAAATTGCTAGGCTGGAGTCTATTGGCAAGTAGTAAGCTTGGAAGTTGTAAATATATAGGACGTTGCCCCTATAGGGGATATATTTTGGAATTGTTGTGATAAAGTAATGGAATTTATAGGCGACAAAAAATAAGTAGAGTAAGGAGTCTATTGTGAAGGCTTTCTTAGAGGTAGACGTCCATAAGACAAATACCAATCTACTGTAAATGAATCATCAGACTGGTGCAGTCAATTATCAATTATCCAGGGTGGCGTCCATCAGATGCAGATTAGTGGACGCTTCCGATATCAATCAAATGACTTCAAAGCAGTTTCAACCCGATGCGTGTGATGCGGACTTATGGATGTGAACCTTAAAACTTTCTGGCAATAATTAGCAAAAGTTTGAGCATTTTCGTTTCTAATGGTTTACAGAGGCTATAGGAAATAATTAATATCCTTTTTACAGGTTTATAAGTTTAATGCATTTAGGTTTGTATATCTTTATACATGGCTCTTCCATACAAACATATTACCTTAATCCCAAACACCTAAGGTTCCCCAATCTACGTGGAGGCGCGTAAGTGAAAAAGGTAAATCGGATTTCAGTCTCTGCATACAAAATACATCATTATCGCATCCGCTTCCCGACACTCTGCTCATATTTATGGAACCTTTAAACTGTTCGGCTTATATTTTCGGATTTTTTGCACGGCGACCTCATATTTACCTGTTGTGATAAACGCGACACAAGCTGACGATATTTTTCGCTTTACTGAACTAGTTCCCCATCCTCGCTCATACGACCATTAGGACAGCCATACACTCCAGGAGCCTGAATCTAACTGAATTTTGACTGTCGAAATTAGTTTCGATGCCACATTCCAATCATACATATGATCCGCTATAATAAATTTGACACTTTGGGACAGAATGTTTGCATGTTGCATGTTCCCGTGTTCCCCCTAGAGTCCGTATGGCGTCCTCCCCTTTCCCATGTTTCCGCCTATAGCCCCACAGTAACCATCGGTGTTTAGCCCTTAGTGCTTCTTGAATGTTCAATTATAAAAAACCGATTATAGGGAATTTATTTATTAAATTATCGTCGTATTGACAACATTCCATAGCAGAACAGACGTATGATGGCAAGAAGATATCGAAACTAACTCATTTGTAGAAATTCAGTTTGAATCAGCCCACAGATTACTAGTACACTACACATAGTTCTCCCTTCAATACTTCTTGTAAGCGATATCAAAAAAATGCAATCCTAAATAAGCCACTATAGGCGAAAATTTATTTATATGCAAAGTACCGTACACACCTTCCGATACAGTTAAATCTGCATTTTGAACAGATTCCTGCCGTTATTTTAAAATCTCTAAAACAAGGAAAATGTTTTTTAGCCCTTACTTTGGAGACTCAGAAGAGGCATGTTATATTATAATTCAATTTGCCGCTTCTAAACTATACACATTTGCATTCAATTTCAATGTATGTATCTAATTGAACTCTGGACATCCATTGCTCCTTTGCTGTTTTGACGTTATAATTCTCGCTTCAAATCGCCGGCATTCGTGACAGTCAGTCTCCGGGCACTTTCTGCCTTTTCTGCTGTTGACTAAGCTATTCACCGCTTGCATAGCAAACTTTTTTCTGTCTCATAGGCACCCAGCAATGCACAATCAAAAAACACTTTATTGTTGAGATACTATAACCTCTTCCTGGCTTCACTCAACTCTTTCCTGCACAAAATAGCACTACAATCTCCTGCTCTTTTACACAAGTCCCGCCACTTTTACACATACCAAACAGCTACAAAATAGTAACATTACTATTTTCGAAAACAACAATTGTTCTAATATTTTTTGAAGCTTCAGACTCCTCGCAGCTAACAGTTATGATCTTGACATTTGAGACCCTCACAATTAGTATGAATCGCTTTCTTCAGGGTCACTTATACGTCTAACAGCTCCCTGGACATTCCTGTCAGGTCTGTCTGAACAGTTGAACTGCACAGGCAAATCCTAAAAAACTGTGCGTGTTTTCACACCTGTACATGCGACCTAACAAAACACACAGTTTTCCTAAAAATATTCTTAAACAGAATGTGTGACGCACAAGCCTGTCGCCTGCCACATGCTTCAGTTGTCCGGAGAATGCTCTGTGGCACGGCCATGACCATGGTCTCAACTAAGAGCTTGCACAGGTTTAACGCAACGTGTACGTCCTCCTATATTCAGTGCTCAGTTCAAGCGTACCTGACCGGTGTCACCATATAGGCAAACCCCATCGTGCATGGCTAGCTTTAAATTCTGAAAAAAGCTTACTACATTCAGGTCAAACAGATACAGTCTCGGTAGTGGGTAAGTATCAAAGTACCTTTTTTATATGTATAGTGTGTTGACGCTGCTTTTGGAGATTTTTTTGTCCTTTGTGTGAAAGTGTGTACAATGCATAAGTCATTTGATGTCCACAAACTGATTGGTATACTTTTTTGCCGCATGTAGCACAGTATGGGACTTAACTTTTTAAGCTTGCATCACTAGAGTTCGCCGTTCAGCTATCAAGAGACGCGAGTGATGAGACTTGGATGATGTTTTACTGTATAACCTTATATAGTTTACTGGTGTCAAGCTAAACCGACACATTGTCATGACGAAAAGGTAAGCACTGTTTTGAAAGCGAAAAACCTCATGACTCTTCCTAAATCACTGCAACCAAAAATAATTGGATCAATCGTCAACTTGGTAATGTAATAATTAAGTAGTCGATCTGCGGTTTTTACCCATTTGAAATACTCCTCATAAACTTTTGGTGAAATAATACTTAAAAACATCATATATCGAAAAAGCCTCGGTGATCATACACATCTTTTTGCAGCTGCGCAGGCCTAAGCCAAAGTACTAGGAGCAAAGCTCGTTGACATAGCGGTAAGAGCGACCCAGATCGGCGCGAAAGAGTTCCGAGATTGGCCTTAAGAGAATAGTCATCGATCAGTCGGACAGTCCTCTATTGAACATCATTGAGCTTGAATAATGTAGTCGGGTGGAAGCACTTCAAACACGTGAGCAGTTCTCATAGCTAGGTCTTATCTGGGTCTTGTACAGAGTGAGGAGGTTCTGTGGAGAAGAGTAACCCTCATCCTCAGCCTAGCTTTTCCGAGCAGCTGTCGCTATTGGCGAGATGCGTCCGTGCCAGATCAAGTCGTTGACGATCTGAACCTCGATCAGCTAAAATAAAAGAATCTTTTGTAGAACTCCCTCGCTTCTAGTTAGTCAAGGTACAGTAGGCTTTTCCCAGGGTGTCTTATAAATGTCCGCATGTTTCCACACCTAAGCTATGCAGTCGGTTATCTTCCAAAACAAAGAAATTAATGGTGATGGATCCCTCGAGCACTAAGAACTCCGGACGTAAACTCACTCCATTCTCGGAATGTCCGGGTGGAGGGTGGGCTCGAGGGAACAACATCGAAGATAAAATTTGTTTTTCGAACATCTGCGGGATTAACAGCAACATTGATGCTGTTCATCACTACCTGCAATCCAATCGTCCCGCCGTGCTTTTCTTGGCGGAGACAAAAATCTCAGAGACTGCACCGATTAACCATCTCAACTTCCGAAACTACGAGGTGCACTCCAATCTGAGAAAGAACGGGGGAGTTGTGGCTTTTGTCTGCAGCAGTCTTTCCTGCTCCAGGGATCCTTCTTTGGAATCAGACCGGAAGGACATTCTGTGGCTTCGCCTCAACTCCAAAACATCACCCAAATTTATTTGCTGCCTTTATCGCTCTCCCTCGAACCATAACTGGGATGACCTACTCGAATACCTCGCCGTCCAGATCGACTTCCTGAACATCACTCACCCCGCTTCAGAGGTAATTCTTCTCGGTGATTTCAATGCCCATAATGAGTTTTGGTTGGGCTCAAATAAGACCGATGCAGCAGGTCGTGCAGTCGAAGCGTTCGCTCTTACTCAAGGGCTGACCCAGCTGGTGACGAGCCCTACTTTTTTCCCCCGCGTCTCGTCACACGCCAGTAGCCTGCTAGATCTCTTTCTGACCACGCATCCTGCCCCTTACAGCACTGCTGTCTTGTCCCCCCTGGGTAATTCAGATCACGGTGTTGTGGAGGTTAGGTTTCGGTCAGAAGCCGCTGTGGCAGCAGAAACTCGCACAGGCCGCAAAACGTGGCATTACGGACATGCCGACTGGGAGGGGCTCAGAGACTTCTTCTCTAGCTTTCCTTGGAGAGATGTCTGTTTCACTGACGCGGATGCGTCGACTGTCTGTTCTTCAATAACCGAAATTATCCACGTCGGAATGGAGGAATACATCCCTCACACAGTGAAAGTTCCTAAACCCGGGTCCAACGGCTGGTTCAACAAATCGTGTGACACTGCTCGCCAGCAGAAGATCAAGGCCCACAGAACCTACTTACAAAACCCCACTGTAGAGAACAGACAAGCCGACGTCGAGTCCAGAAACAAATATAACGAAGCGGTTCGCCATGCCAAAAACCAGCATGATATAAAAGTTAGGCACAGGGTAATGTCGCAGCGCAATGGCAGTCGGTCTTTCTGGACGCTGGCCAAGCAGATTGAAAAGAACTTCTCACACCGTAGCCGTCCACCACTTACGTGTCAGGATGGAACTATTGTATTCGACTCAAAGGCCAAGGCGGAAGTGCTAGCCAAGATCTTTGCTGCCAACTCCACCATGGACGTCCCCACCAACGCCCAAGTGCCGTCAATTCAAAGGGTTCCCCACACTGTGCGGGAAGTAACATTCAGTCATAAGACCGTAAGACGAGTGCTCTTGTCGCTCGACATCAACAAAGCTTCTGGTCCGGACTTGATTCCTGCCATTGTACTGAAGAGATGTGCAGCGGAGCTTGCTCCAGTTCTTTCGCGTCTCTTCCAGATATCTTATGAATCCGGCACCTTCCCAGAAAACTGGAAATTTGCTCATGTACAGCCCATCCCAAAAAAAGGATCTAAAACCGACCCTTACAACTACAGGCCTATAGCTCTGCTTTCTGTTATAAGTAAAGTGATGGAGAGATGCATAAATCGCGAGCTTCTGGACTACCTCGAACGCCACAGCTTGATTAGCGACAGGCAGTACGGTTTCCGGCACCAACGATCCACAGGGGACCTCCTAGCTTACGTCACGCAACTGTGGAGTAAACTCATCCAGTCTCATGGTGAGGCTCATGTCGTTGCTCTTGACATCACGAAAGCGTTCGATCAGCTGTGGCACGCTGCCCTCTTAAGCAAACTTCCATCCTACGGCCTCCCAGAAAAGCTTTGCAGATGGGTGGCTGACTTTATCTCTGGCCGCAAGATATCCGTCGTAATTGACGGATTCTCCTCTTCATCCCACAACGTCAACGCGGGTGTTCCCCAGTGATCGGTCTTGGCTCCAACACTGTTTCTCTTACATATCAACGACCTCCTTTCCTGCACGATCAACCCAATCCACAGCTTCGCTGATGACAGCACTCTACATGCAGGAATTCAGAGTGACAAGCCGATCTCTGCCGCTGAGCTGGAAAAAAGAAGACTAGCGACGACTTCTTCTCTGACAAGAGACCTGGAGGCTATCACTGCTTGGGGACGCAACAATCTTGTACAGTTCAATGCTTCCAAAACACAGTACTGTACCTTGACGAACAAAAAGCGTCCTAGCGCTCATACAGTTTCGATGGACGGTCGAGTTCTACCAAAGAGCCGTTCATTTCGGCTGGTCGGAGTCCAGATCACCGAGGACCTGATCTGGCACGAACACATCTCTTCAATAGCTGCAGCTGCTGGGAAAAAGCTAGGCTATTTGTTTAGGGCTAAGAAGTACTTTTCTCCGCATGACCTTCTCACTCTATACAAGGCCCAGATAAGACCTAGCCTCGAGTATTGCTCACACATTTGGGGTGCTGCCGCCCCGACTACATTGTCCATGCTCGATGCTGTCCAGAGGAGGGCGGTCCGACTGATCGATGAATCTTCTCTAACAGACAGTCTCGGGACTCTTTCGCACCGGCGCGCCATCGGCGATCTAGCTCTTTTCTACCGCTACACCAACGGGCTTTGCTCCTCAGAGCTCTCTTCCATGATGCCACCGCGCGATGCGCCTGCCAGACAGACTCGCCTGACTTCGGCATCCCATCCTAACCGTGTCAAACTTCGTACATCCAGAACTGGCCGATACGACCGCTCCTTTGTCCCGAGGGTGTCTAGATTGTGGAACAATCTACGGGAGGAAGCTTTTCCCAGTTCTACTAACCTTAGGCAGTTCAAAAATCGTATTAACAAAATTTCTTTGGGATCATCATAGCAGCCGCGGTGTTCCGGCATTTAGGCTTCTGCCTGCGCGGCTGTTTCGATATAAAAAAAAAGTACTCCAAGTCTCTCGTCAGAGAGGAAGTCGCTGCTAGTCCTTTTTGTCTCCAGCTCACCGGCACAAACCGGCTTGTCACTGCGAATTCCTGAATGTAGAGTGCTGTCATCAGCAACGCTGTGAATCGGATTGATCATACGGGAAACAAAGTAATTGATATGTAAGAGGAACAATATCGGAGCCAAGACCGATAATTTATTATAGCGTGAGCTGAAACAGGAACTAGCTCATTTCTTTTAGTGTATTAGCGTCACTTCATCCTGAATGTTTTCCTCTGATACTTCATTTTATATGAATAATGGTCCCGTATTGGTTGCTTACCTAGCATATTTCAAGCGTTGATGTAAACTGATTTGCAGATTTACTGCACGATTTTGAACTGAAAGCATCTATACTTCATCACTAAAGTAGACGTACCAAATTATAGTAACCAGGTATCCGCCCTGTATAGCTTAAGCTTAACACAGGGGAACTATCGAAGGCTATCCAACAAAACATCATCCAAGTCCCATTACTCGTGTCTCTTGTTACCTGAACGACGATCTCAAGTGGTGCAAGCTTAACAAGATAAATGCTTCGGGGATGCTCAAATTCTGATACTTAGGAAAAGGGCAAACATGTCATCGATATATCCTGATCAGCAGTATCAAAAAGAGGCCAGATTGAATAACATGTGGAAGACTTCCCTCCACTTATAAGTGGTTTCATCGACTTTTTTCCTTCAACTTCTACTTCTTAAGATACAAAAGTAATAGTAGCAGCCAATCTCAGTAAATTTTGCATTTTTATTCGCTAGAAAATTTCCGTTATCTAGTGGATATGCTACAAAATGCGGTTCGCCAGCAGTGGTGTCATTCTCAACTCTAGCTGAGGACTAAGATCCAGATGTAACAAAGCCATGTGTATACTGGAGAATATACACTAGATCTCTGTCGTCAGCTTAAGATGAGAATGAGACCAAAGTCGTTGGACCGCATGACAGTACGAAAGGCAGAGGTTGTGGTTATGATCTACCTCACTTTTGTTACAGATGGCGTATGGGGACCTGTTACATTTGGTATTTCACAAAAGCTAGAACCGCATATTCTCAATCGGCGTCACTTGCGTGATCTTTGAATATTGCTATCAAACGCTTTGTCAGGTGCCAAAATCACGTAACCTATTTTCACTGTTTTGATCACTTAGCATTAATTTGAATTTCTGTTTGGCCTAGGGATCGGCACTCTACCATTAATAATGATTTTCTTTCGGCAAATTTCGTAGTTTATTGATTGTATAATTTCACAGGTATTATATGTTTCTTTTTCAGCGACTCTGTGATTTCTCTACGTACTAACCTATATAAGAATATTTGGCTTTCTATCAAGATAAATTCTTTACCTATCAAGATACCTTCTTTACTGATTTTCCTCCGTTGCTTTTGATTTCCTATCGAACAAATCTTCTTCAAGGCCACTCATTTAATCTTCTTTTAAAAAGTTGGGTGTTCTTCGTGATTCACCCTCCTACGGAGATTGTGGTATGGTCGTCGTTTCGTTAACTTCCAGATTCTGGGATATTAGACCCCCAAACACCAGCTTATGGAGTAGCACCCGTTTATTTCGTTTTTTTTTGTTTGGGTGTTACCCCGTTAATTTTACCTTCAACGGTAAATTCTTTTTTATACCATGGGTCCACGTGTTTTGTAGCTGCCTTGTAGCTGTTTGGCAGCCGATTTTGCTGGAAGCCACCCCTTTCCCTTGATAAAAAATCATGATGTGAACAGGTAAAACATCATTTCAGTGTTCTTGATTTTGTTTGTCATTTTACGTATTTAAATATGGAGCAATGCCTACATGTTACCTTCTTTTGGGCTTATTCCATACATTGATCGTGATGTTGATTTCTGAGCTGCCATAACTTTATTTTATAACAAGGGATAACTTTCTGAGGGTATATCACTTTAGTATATTTTTATCTTTCTTGCCCATGCTTTAATTTTCTTGTAAAAGAGAAGGTACATGGTTTTTTCAAGTTTGAGTGGTTTTAATTAGTAGTTTTGACTCTGACAGTGTAGAGTAGATTTTTAAGCAGTCTCCTTCTAGGGTTTTGTTATACCGTGAATTTTGAGAACGAAGCAAGCAGCCCCTACCTTGTGACGTTCCTCACGTCACTGCGCACTGCAGGCCATTCGTTTTTGACCCGAGCGTTTGTGAGCTGAGGACATCTCGGCTGCGCCTAGAGCCGTAACTGGAAGAAGACCGCTGTTCAGATAAGATTAGGTCAGGGTTAGGCTTAGGCGTTAAAATATTTGTAAATCCTTCGTACGTGTACCATGGTAAACGTTTTGCTGGGTTGATTATCATGGTCTAATAATTTTGTTCTGCGGCAGTTTGATAGTAATATCCCTTTTTTTAACTTGCACTCCAGTGGTGGAGCATTATGTACTGTTTGATCAGATAATATACTGCAATTATTTTTAACATTTTGCTTTATTTGGCTCTCTGTATACAATTAATTAGGTTTCGTCATTTCTTTTAGATTCTTTTCTGGTGGTATTCAAGCAAAACAAGATCCGACTAACATCTTGGGCATTTGTGGCTTAATCCGTCTTAAGTCATTGGCGCTCTTAACCTCCCCGCTACTCTCCGCTTTATTGAGCTAGGGACTAAATTTGCACGCCACTTGACAGCTGTTGTGCACTGACCGACCCTCAGATTTCATTTATCGTATTTTGTTTCTTTGATATTATATTTTCTGGTTTTCATGTTAATTTTTCTCCATGTTTTCCCGGCCACATAAGTTAATACAACCTGGGTTTCATTCAGTTGTCAGAAAAAAATATATATTTATAAGTTACTCGGATGGCTGAGTCCCTATGCCAAACCAAAAAATGAAAACCGAAAATGGTCATTAAAGGGGCATACATCACCGGTGGCTTGTATTATTTTAATTACGCCGCGGTGTTTGCATTTACATCAAGTGCAAATCTAAATTTGGTCAGTGTTTGCGTTTAATTAACTGACAGTTAAAATGGACGTATAATTTGTATATATTTGCTTAAAACTGCTGCTGGTGTTGCCGAGCGGTCTGTGTTGATGTTTCTCTTCCAGGTGCAGAACAAACGGTGACCAGTATGGCTAGTAGCAACATTTTGTCCGGTCCTTTTTAATTAGTCAACCTCGCTCGATTTGTAATTGTATAACAGTAAATCCATCTCCACGGATTTTCAGTGCTTCCAGTTGAACTGAATCCATTTGCTTTTCATCTCTGTAACAACGAACAACCACATACAAATAAACGCTGTTTCATGGTTTTTAGCAATCATCAGTACGGAATAGGTCTAGCCATGCGGAGATGGCCAAACGGAAAGCAAACAAGCTGGTACAGCCAGTGTTATTACCTATTTGCGTACTACATACTGAGTGTTTCCATAAACCATACCCGCTTTCTTGCATTCCCTTTGTTGTTACACGACTACACCTATACCGTACTCTTGATGATAGCTAAAGAACATGAGACAACGTTGTATGCGGATGGGTACCGTTACAGAGAAGGAAATCAAATGTCTATTTATGCCATTTTGCATAGCACCTCATTTCTGGTAGCCTTGAGAATAATTCGTATTCTGGCTGATAACCGGGTCGCCCAAAGGCGAAGAGGCTTTCTGCATTTTTAGTGTATGTAAGATGAATTAAGCCTTGGAAAACTATATTACTTGTAGGTGAAGGTTGTGAGTTTTGTCATACTACTGAGTATTTATTCACCCGAGAAACTGATTGTGGTACATACAGGATAGCGAAATGTGGAAAAGGACATTTTGGATGATGGAAAGACTGGACACATGGTAAACAATGCACTTTGCCCTTTTGCAAGTGTACAAAATTCGGTTTTTATTCCATTACGCTGCAGTGCAAGTCCAACTATCTTTCTTTCTCGAAACTTATACATACAGTTTGTTTAAGGTGCTCCACCGCAGGGAACTTTCTCTCTGCTGGCAAAGCGTAGCAGCAAAATTAATTTTCCCTGGAATACGGCGGGAATAAAATAACAGGAAAGATTATTCTAGCACCAAGTTGAAATTTTCATTTGGCCGCGGGTCTAGGCGGATTTTTAAAATGATTTCACTGTTTGCATTTTAATTTTTACTCCGGCGGCCAGCGTTGGATTGCAAGTGATGGCGATCTCCATTCTCAGGTGTTGTCGCTGTATAATCGCTAAATACAGCAGAAATGCATTAGGAACTTGCGGCCAGCCAGAATCGCGTCGGTTTTGGTATGCAGATGATGATTTTGCACTGCTCGTGTCTACGTCTTGATTAAAAATAAACATCAACGGCACAATGCTTTTGTATGATGGCAAGTTTGGAAGATGCTTAGAGTATGGTATGCGTTTGTAAAACACTTGGAGATGTAATACCGTTTGCAATGATGCAATGTAGATTGTCAGATAAAAACCTACTCTGGAATACTATGAGACTTTCTTTTTAGAACATCTAAATTATTACAGAGTAACGTAATGACACTTTATGACAGCCAACTAATTCCTAACCACGTTTTCTGAGAGCATCCTATTTAGTACACGAAACGCTTTTGGTACGATGTAGCTCATTCATCGTGGAAAATGTATATTCTGCCAGTTTTGAGCACTTTTTGGTAACCAAATAAGGTAAACAAACAATGAACCATTAAAATAACAAAGACAACACTCTTTCTCCCATGGCTTCGTGCACGGAGAGAAACGTGCACTTTAACGTTCCTGAAGGATTGCCTTGTTCTATTTCCGAATTCATCGAACAGGTACGTCAAACAATTACGAACACTGAAAATGTTACAGAATAATACAGAGTACACTTTGTAACAATTTACGAACGCAGCCCTGTTGTGAATGTGTCAAATGCTTTATTAAGGTATAGCGTATCCTACTTACTTCTTCCTTATGCAGAATGTTCTTAGAGTCAAACATTTTAATTACACAGAGTATAGTACTTGTAAAGATGAGCTATTATTCCTTGTAACGAATACAACAAAGTTCAAAGATAACCGAGCTGTAAGGTACCGAAGAAATATGCGAAGAATTAGGTGGAAAGGTACGACATGTAAGTATCCAATCCAGGCGTCGTGTACCGTGAACGTAAGCTGACCTGCTGGTTTTTAAACCAGATTTGAAAAAACTGAAAACGAAAATCAAAAGTTGGCCGTTTGTTATCCTACCAGGCAAGGTTAAAAATCGGTCAACGATAAACTGAGCCTAAAATACTTGCCAGGATCTTCTAAGGGATGATCCAAACTCTAATTTGGACGCTTTGAGACCTCAATACTAAATGCCTTTAGCCGCGATTCTGAGCATTGGGCCTGCATTCTTTGTCATTTTTATACATTAAATCGCTTATAGTTTAAAATCGGTCAACTTCAGAAGAAAGTTGCTAAGCACCTATTTTGTTCAGAATAATTCAAAGAGATTAGTTTGAGCAAAAAAACAATTTTATGTAATTTGCTTAAAAAAATTACCATTGTCCTCTTGGCGACATCACTGATAACAGACAAGTTGGATAATTCATCAGGGGAATGTGCCTCTTTTAATATGCATATGATTGGAATTGATAAGTGAATATCGTCAAAGTCACTAATGGGTCAGTAATTGTAGCCGACGAGCAAAATCCCTTCCTAAAATTTTCGTCTCAAGCTACAAATCATATCGTAATTTTTGAGCAGAAGCTGAGTTACTAGACGAGGCAAGAGCTTCGCATTCGTGAGAGACATCAGAGCTCGATTTTTTTCATATTTACGTTTGTTCGGTGCACATTACCATGGACTAAGTAGTAGCCAAGCTGTAACTCGGTGGAAGTCTGAGCAAATTTTAAACTACAAAAAATTGTTTTATTGCCTAGGTCAAGGTCTTTTTAGTTTTTGGAATCATTCACAACCGACAAGTACATTGATAAATTTTCTACAAGGTTGACCGCTTTAGAGTTATGAGCTATTTAATTTCTGCAAAAGCCTAAGATGAGCAACTTCAATTCTACGAAACTAGGTAAAAAAACTGTAATTTTTTAGGTCGTCAGGTACATAAATTAAAGACAAAACCTTCATTAACATGATCCCCTACAATATTTAGGGTTTAGTTTACTTTTAAGCAAATTTTAGTCTTGCCTCTTAGGTTAACATTTGATGAGCCTTGTAGACTGTATATAAGATGTTAAAAAAATAGAGGGACGTATTTTAGAGGGTGATTCCTTGTTAAAAATGATAAAAAAAGTTTCTATCAACACGGGTTCGGAAATTGAAGCTCTCAAGGTACAGGGTGACTAATTAAAAAAAAATAATTTATCAAAAAATGTTCACTTGATTCTGTTGACATTTGGCAGTATTATTTGTTGTATTGAGAGGCTAATTTAGCCCTGAATAGACTAAAATTATTAGGTCCAGTGGCGTCCCAGAGGGCACCTCAGCAAATATTTTTGGCAAAAAAATGTACGCCACTGCCTTTTTTGTACCGTTAGTTTGATTAAGCATCTAAAAATACAACTTCTTTGCCTCTTATAGTTTTTTCGTATCTCACTTCGTTTTCGAGAACAAAAATAAAAGCAGTTTTATTGCATGTCACTGGAGATTGGTTTATCAATTGTTGCTAAACAAATCACAGTCTGTTTTGAATCAAACAGCTGCAACAATTGTTTGCCAAATGCTCAGTACGTACTTTATACATCTCTTTTACTTTTATGTTGTTCTTATTGGTTGGTGACAGCAAAGCTGTAGAGGTTTAAGCACACACAAGGGAAGATATTCGTGTCACATGACTGTCTCTTTCTGACTTCACTGACGAACACTTTCTGATGACATGAATCGTTTTCTCTCCACAATGTGCGTGCACCTCAAGTTTGTGGTTGCTGAGATTGGTTTCCGACTTTTTGGGCGAGTTGGATGTGTACAATCTTGTCACTTTCCATTTTTGATACGTTCACCCATAAAGCCCTCTCCATGCGGTTTCAATATTTTTAACTGCGCCATCGGCTGCCCAGCGCAGAGAGCCCGCCATATTTGTATTCCATGCCCGCGCGGTCATTCACAATTTATATTATCGATAAATAACCGAGAGGTGGCGCAAAAACAGAAATTGATTCGGAAAGGGGCACAGCCGGTCGAAGCTGGCGATATTTTACAATTTTATATGCGGACTAGCGCCCGGCCGACACTACACCAGCCATCCACTCGTCGAGACGGACAAAAAAGGCTACCCGACGGGCTGATAAGAAATTGGCCGGCTATAACTAAGCCAAGGATGGATGTGTTACTAGGTTTTTGGAGAATACCCTAATTTAACAGCAAATATTCTGATAACCTAAAACTATATTTCATTAGTTATCGGTGATACGAGTATGTAACCCTGTTTCTCTTGGTTTGAACCTGTGGCAGACAGGAATATCTGACTTTAATCCAATAGAAGAGTTATGTCGAACAACACACAATGTTGCGGTATAATCTGTGACAGCTAAATGCATCACGGTCAACATATCAAGCAGTCGGAATACCTATCCGTTATTCAAGGATCATGACCTTCTTCATTCAGGAGAAACTGTTCCAGCACTGTTCTTTGTCGTAACAAGACGATTCTGTATTTCATTCCGACCAGTTTTGAGATCGTTGTGAAATGATTCTGTTACGATGAACTCGACGCATGATGTATATAAAAGTGTGTCAAATCATAATAATTAGTCTAATCATATTAGATGAAATAATTGTAAAGTCTGGTTTTATTGCTGCAAGTTGTTCAAGGGGGTATTTAAAACATGGAAGCATAAAATGGACACACCAATTTTTGTGGAAAAACTTTTCATTCGACAACAAAGAATGAGAAAACGTGTTTTTTGGGCCATGGGTTGGCATTAACGAAAAAATTCTTCATACAAGATTTTTAGGTATTTAGAGACCTACAAAATAAGACCACATGTAAAGAGATCCGACCAATAACAAAAAAGTTATGGCTGAAAGCCGAGGCAAACTGCAGGTTTTGACACTTGTTGGTAATGCCACGATAGTTTATCGCAGATAGTTTGAAATTCTTCAGATTCGTAGGATTCGTACTTTTAAATAGCCACAACAAAATTGGAGTAGGTTGGTCAAGTAGTTTTTGAGAATTTCTAATTGTTTATCCCAGCACTACTAGTTTATTGAGCTATATACAGGATTAGTTCAAAGGGCATTTTATAGCAAAATCCACTAGTTTACCTTGCCGATATGAACCGCAAACCATTCCTGAAGATAAATGTTATTTTTATGCAAAAAGAATG
Organism: Acanthoscelides obtectus; assembly: GCA_963669975.1. Classification (NCBI taxonomy): domain Eukaryota; kingdom Metazoa; phylum Arthropoda; class Insecta; order Coleoptera; family Chrysomelidae; genus Acanthoscelides; species Acanthoscelides obtectus. Next base: position 72,124,919 of record CAVLJG010000007.1, on the reverse strand, counting down.
GGTTACGTTTTTTTCTTCTAAGCAAATTCAAGCATTTCGTATTTGTGAGTAATTCGCAACAAAAGATAATAGACACATCCGCTTTGCTTTAAAATGTGTATAGTAACGTGTGTTTTTGGAATATCGTAGCGCATTTGTTCAATTACTCACAAATACAAAATGTATGAATTTGTTTAGAAGAACAAAACGTAACCTCGGTTGTTCGCACAAAAATAACATTTATCTTTCGGATTGATTTGTGTTTCATATTGGCAAAACACGTGTATTTTGCTTTCAATGCTCTTTGAATGAACCCTATATATTGCTCAATAAACTAGTAGCGATGGCCGGAAACCAAGTATTTTGGAATACACAATTAGAAGTTCTCAAAAACTACTTGACCAATATATTCCAATTTTGTTGTTGTTATTTAGAAGTATGAATCCTACGGATATGGAGAATTTCAAGTAGTTGTGTGAAATTATCGTCGCATTACCAACAAGTGCCAAAACCTGCATTTTGCCTCGTCTTTCGGCCTTAACATTTTTGCTATTAGTCGGATCTCTTTACGTGTGGTCTCAATACTTAAAAATCTTATTTAAAATTTTTTTTTCGTTGCTGTCAACACTTTCGATTGAATCCCAAAAAACACGTTCTCATTCTTTGTTGTCAAATAAAAAGATTTCCCACATAAATTGGTGTACCCATTTTACACCAATAAAACCAGACTATACAATTATTTCGGGGAAATTTGCTAATATGATTAGTATAAATCGAACACTTCTGTTACGGTACCAGAGCTCTAGGGTCGGTTTACAAATAACGCAAAAAATCAAGTAAACATGGCTCCTAAATTGCTCCTTTACAGAGATAAAGGGTGTTGGAAAACAATAAAGAAATTCTTCTGAAGCCGAAAGGTCCTTGTTGAGGTGCCCTCTTCATTGGATGAAAGTTGATGACAATTCTAGCATGTTTTCCTCGGTTTCGGACAAGAATCAGGAAAGGTGAATGTCAATCCTGTCGCGAATATTTTTGAAAAACAAGTGTTAACTTTGGCCAGGGCCGCCTTTTCATTCTTTCTTCACCCAATTACCAAATCACTGTTCAGCATATTGAACATTTTTTACGCTCTCCGAAATTTTGTAGGGGTTTTTGCGTTTTAAGTGTTGTCCTGAAATCTAACAAGCTCTCAGATTCTCCCCATCGCTCACAAGTTTTTATAGAAGAGAAAATATAAAATGTGAAAATCCCACACTAAAGGCGATCCAGTGGTAAATTTTTAAAAATTCAAAACATAACAAATCCACTTTTTTAGCAAATATACTTCTTATTGTACAAAAAATCAATCAAACAACTTCTTTGGTTACCTTTTTTCGCTTTTATATTCACCAGGAGCGGTTTCACGTTTAATGGTCCAGCAAGAGTGCGCCAGCATGTCTGCGGTCCATTTTCCACTATAGTACTTCTCCATCTAAGCAATTTGCTGGTTAAATCTTTCGCCGTGCTCGACCGAAACTGCACCCAAATTGTCAGGGAAGAATTCTAAATGGGAGTGGATGAAATGCAGCTCAAGTGACATAGTGCAACCTAAGGCTTTATGAAATTGTATTTATAACTTCTTCAACCAGATATTTGCAGTTGTCTGACCTTTTGTTGCCTAGGAAGTTGCTACACAAATTTTTGAAGGCATCCCATGCCCTTTTTTCCTTTCTCGAAATTCCTTCCTTAAGCTTTGCTCCACTTATACAAGGGAATTTCCGTCTCAAATAAAGGAATGCATTTCCTTCTCTATCTAAGTCTCATGAAGTACAGGTCTACTGGCTGCGGGTATATTGGGATACACTATTTTATGCTTGCTTTTACTAGAAAATCCCAGAATTTTTGTCAATCAAAAGTATTAATGATCAACATGATTCTTAGATTCCCGCGAAATTTCATAGAAGTGTGAGTACCCCGTAACCATCTTGCTAAGGTTCGTGATCAAGTAAGGCAGCATTTATTAGGATCCCAAATTTTGTCTTGATCGGCAACTTTGAACCCAAAATATAACTCGTAGGCTTTTCTTACAAGTGGGATTAAGGTACACTTAGCTGAGCTTTCAGTGTCACCTCATCACAAATATAGCAGCAACTGTTTGGATGGTTCACACAGGCTCTCAACGGCGTTGCTTCGCTCATATATTCACTGATAAATATTGTAATGGTGATTCCCCGACAAGCGGCTGGCTGCTTATATACCCATTTCGAGCATCTGGTATTTTCTGTAAACAGCGGGAATCAAGGGATCGGAAACAATTTTTGTATACAGTATCTATCCGACGACTTTAGGGTACAGTGAAATCTGGAATCACATGGTGTTCAATGGGTTCTCCTTTACTGGAAGCCCTAGGGGTTTGATACTTCGTAAATGAAGGACATTCCCAGATAACCCTCCATGATTGTAGATACTTCCCCTAGACTAAGAGAAAATGTAGACTTGGCAATGTCGTACCTCATTATGCTATATAAACATAAATATCGCACAGGTACATTCTTACACTTACTTAAAGCATGTTGTTGGTACTCTCTGGACTCCGTTATGTGATAAGACAATTTAAAGGTCGATGTACGGGTTAAATATGCAGAACAGATCGAAATAACATATTTGTTTGGCGGAGAGGATTTTCGTGTACAACAGTTTATTAGTTGCAGGATGTTACACTTTTCGTTATATATATGTAATAAAAAAACTGTTTGTCTACATTTGATAGGTGCATGTAACCCTCGTTCCATGCTCATACCCCTTAACAATTCTTCGTTGGTCATGATATTTTTTAAAAACTGAATACTCACATTTTGAATATTTCGAGTCTGTGATGTCAACTTTGAATGACCACGCTTCTGATCGACGAAAAAAGGCAAAATGCACGTAGGCCTTAACGAAGCAAAATCTTAGTTTAAGAATCAGTATAGGTATTAGGCACAAATACAAATTTTTGCGCCTCTAACTACCCCAGTGGCGTAGAAACTGGGGAAACGAGAAACAGTTCCTACAATACTGGCTTTTCTGAAACATCTAATGCGTTTTTGGATCAGGTACTTCATGTAACTTCAATGCGTCTCACTTTTATATTATTTTTGAGTGTTTTTCCTACTATATATAGGTATTGCTTATATTTATTGATACAACCCTGTATAACATTTTCGGTAACAGATATTTATTAAAAATTCTCCCGCGACTCATAGTAGTACCTTTACAAGGATGAGTTTTTGTGATTAAACTAAGCATGAATAATCTAATTGGACATCCTTCAAGAGGCAGGTTGCAAATAACGAAACAAATAGAAGAACTGAAGCGAAGAAACTACTCGGGTATTTTGCTAGTTACACTCATACCTTGGTAGTAGAGAATTTTTGAACATCGATTAACTTATGTACGTTTTATGTTATTTTTCAGTGTTCTTGCTGCTACAGAGATATTGACATTATTTATTGGATCACCCTGCATAATACCCCAGTCCATAGTTATTTGTCAAGGATCGTCATGAAATTTGTTTCCATAGCAACTCCACAATGATAAGTTTATGCCGTCAAATCGAAGACGAAATTGGATACCTCGCAAGATGCAGGCTGCAAAGAACGAAAAAATCAGGACAACAAAAGCGAAGAAATTACTCGGGTATTTTTCCAGTCACACTCCGAGGCAGTCGTCGACTTCTCCGAATGGTGCTGCATATCAGGTCGCACATCATCCGCTTTCACAGAACACCGAGTCGCTCGTTCGGCCGCGCTGTGCTGCAGGAAAGTTGCGCTCGCTCGCCGGCACTACGACGATAACGAAATTCTTTTTCATGCACTCTCCTCTTTGAGCTTTTCTTTAAAAGCATTTCAAAAGTGCTAAAATATTTTCTCCTCTCCAACAATCCCAAACAAAGTTTATTTAGTTTCCCACCCGACGGATTTTAATATGATTTCATGGTATTTCTTTTGTTCGGTAGCAGCTACGTTTGGGAGGCAGCGGTCAAAACTTCGGTTGAAGGTATTTTTAGCTCATGATATCGATCATTTTCTAGCTCAACGCTCGAATTTTATCACAAAAAGTAATGAGCCTGCGATCGTGGGCTTTTTAAATCCTCAAATTTTTAGCTACACTGACACAGATAGTATGATTTGTTTTCTGCTCACTAGGATTGAGGTATCACAATATTGAAAACGTCAGACCAACCGTATACAGAAAGTTCACTATTGCCCCAAGAATTGTATATTTATATGCAGTTTCCAGTTCATGATTAAAACAGTAAGAACCCGGGTTGTCCTTACGATAGAGAATTGTGTTGCGGGCATCGCACTTTGAACTGATAGGTTCTAATGTTATGGCATTTCTTTGGCTTAAATGTACTCTGACGACATAATGTATACCGAGTGTGTGCGAAAGGTTGGGAAATCTCGTGTGCAAGTTAGAATTTTATTTAGCATTTTTGCTTATTGCTTGAGAAGTATTTTAGATTTTGGCATATACGGAGATTCTCTAGTATTCGGTAAATATCTTATCAAACCTTTTTTGCTACCCTGTGTACATAAAATGACCGAAAAATCTTATTTTATCGTTTTTACACAACATAAAAGGTTTACTAGTTAGAAGTGTCTAAAGCTAATAGTTTTCGAGATATTTGTATTTAAAAGTTCCATGATGGCAAAACATTTTTATAACATAATAATCAAGTTGCTTTGGATAATATCAGAGTAGCGTTGCTATGGTTTCTAATGTTTGTCATAATTATTGCTCTAAACTTCATGAATAATTTTGACAATAAGTTGTTAAAAATCATGGAGTATACGTTTGATGAATATTCTGATATGCATTTAACGTTTGGATTGGCAAGATGTAATGCTTTAAAAGCTCGAAGATTGTACGCTGACAGATTCCGTAATAGACACCTGCCTAATTCAAAGAATTTCCAACAAATCGATCAAATTTTTTACTACATGACAAATGCAGAATTATTTGCATTTAATATCTGCCATTTACAGCAAAATGATCGCTACTTAATCTACTCACAGACCTATTTTACCAATATATCGTTGTTAGAACCTATGCGAAAATAATTAACGTGCATAATTTGCAAACATCATAGTACTGGAGTGGATGCTTAGTTGCACAGATAATTTCTAGCTTACTGATACAGTAATGTTGCATAGTTGCATATGTATTACGATAAGTGGTTATCAACATAATGATTAGAATGCTGCTGTTGTAGACCATATTGTAATGCATTTAGATCAGATAGGTAGAATTGCTACTGTGAAGTATTCAGGCTCTTTGAAAGAATGTGGATTAGTTCAACGTTTCTCTGTGAGGTTTACCGACTCTGGTCTTATTCTCGTATCGAACTGACAGCTAAGATCTAGTCCATATTCTCCAGTATACACAAGTTAACAACAAAGCCACGTGTATAGTAAATGTACACTATAGAGTGTGTTTGAAGACTTATCCGACAAATTTACGACAATTTACGAAAGAAGTTGATTTCTCAAAGAAATTTAATAAAAGTCTTACAGAAACTACGTTATATGCATGAGGCCCAACTGTACCCTTATCAGGTCCAGAGAGTCCAGGCGTTGCTACCTACAGACTAACCGCTGATAGTAATATTTTGTGAGTGGTTGTTGTAAGAAGATGCTCGAAATTCCCGTTTTACAGCAGATATTTTGGTCATCGATGAAGCTATTTTCACTCGTAATGGGATAACAAATCTTCATAAAACACACTTTTGGTCCTTTGAGAATCCTCACGCAGTGGTCCAGACACACTTCCAACATCGTTTTTCTATAAACGTGTGGGCAGGCATTGTCGATGAATGTCTAGTTGGATCATTCATATTGCCAGATAGGATGGATGGTCAACAGTATTTGGAATTTCTTCGGAAAATGTGCCATTGACGGTCCGAGCAGGGATGTGGTTTCTGCACAATGGGGTACCTCCGCATTTTCCTTTAGAAGTTTGTGATTTTTTGAATCAGGTATACCAGATACGCTGTATCGGAAGGGGTGGACCAGTTGCGTGGCCTCCACGGTCTCCCGATCTAGATCCTCTGGACTTCTTTTTATGGGAATACTTGAAAAACAAGGTATACCGTACTCCAGTTTAGAATGTTGAAGAATTGCGTGACCGAGTCACACTGGCCGCCGATAGTTTGAGCCTTCAGGCGCAGCAGGAAGGAAGTGTATTTGAATTAGTGCGCCGAAATTGGATTAGACGCACCCAAGCATGCATTGCAGTAAGTGGAAACAATTTTAAACAGATTTTATAAGTAAGTGAACAGTTAAACTGTATTATTTTATTATCTTGATTTCTGTAGGAATTTTATTAATTTTTTTTTTTGAGAAATCCACTTCTTTCGTAACAGTGCATATGTGATTAAAATTTGTCGGATAAGTTGTGAAAAACCCTATATATAGTGGTTTCATCATTTGCCATGGACCTCATGATGTCAGCCTCGATTAGCTACTCGTTGTCCCAATTTTGCCGGTTTTATGTGGTGTGCCGGAAATAGAGATAAGCTCACTGTAATCGGTAACGTTAGATGGCCCTGACATGGCACTAGAGGAAGAAGATACTTCGTTCCTCAAAAGCTATTTAAAAAAAATATAGTTGTGTTTTTTAGGTACCTGTATTTCGAAAACAACAAAGGAGAATAGTGAACATTACCCATGGGAGCTGGTACGTGCTATTAAGGATAAACGGACTCTCTCAAAATAGTAAAAGGACGATAATTTAAATAAACCAATACACGCTACATACTTGAACACGCCGGTAGGAACTTCGACGAAACTAAGAAAAGTGGAAATTGCAAGATCCATGCTGAAGCCGTGTCAAATTCTCATTGTGCGCAAAGTGCCCATATTTCAATTCATCTATTTTTGTTCCAAATATTTTATCTGCCAGCCATGTTGTCTTCTCAATTAGATTTGTTAGGGTAATCTACTTGATTCCTTGAAACACTAAACTAGTCTGCGTTCGTGAATTGCTACAGAGTGTACTTTGTGCTACTCTGTGACAATTCCAGTATTCGTAGTTGTTTGACGTACATATTCTGAGAGCTCGAAAATAGAAGAAAGTAATCCTTCTGGAATATCAAAAGTGCGCTTTTATACATTCTATAAGTGTCTACGGTATTGCATTGTTAAACAAGTTACAAGCTCACCCTGGCACTATTCGTATGTCATCACGTACAACAGACGTCAGTTAGCTCGCTGGCAATTATTTGCCTCCCACCTTTTGTTTATTCATATTTGTAATGGCAGTGGCCTTATTTTTCTTGGAAGTTCGATAGCATTACTACCAAGATCCAATAAGATCCCGATGTTCGGTAGTGCTCCGCCTTTAACTATCATACTACCTCGGTCTGTCTTGGATTCATCCCACCCTTATGATCAACCCTTTGATAGTTCGATACCTAAATTATACTGGCAATATACCACAGCTCGATCAAGCAGTAATCATATATTTGCCCCTCCGCTATGCTAGAGGAAATTCCTTTCCGCCTGCGAATCCATCCCACTACTAAATGAATTTACGACAAGCCCGATGCCTTCCATTCCATCCCCATTACAATTCATCGGTTTTCGGGTGCAATTTCCTCAATTGTTCGGCGCATAGGTACACGCTTGAAGGATATGCATTTTAATTCACGCCGAGCATGCCTTCCTTCTCTTTCTCTCTCTGTTTCTTTGTCTTCTACATTAGAGCTAGGTTAGTTCTGAACGAATTGCAGTAAGAGTCGAATCGGATGGATACTTTTTGACACGGGACGGTCCCGAGGCATCATAGCATAGAACGTGATGTAACGGGCATTGAAGAGTAACACCTGTTAGTAGACTTTAAAGATTGATTGCGTTCTACCTAAAGACGTAGCCAACCACATAATGTCCAAACAGCGGCTCCGAAAGGTACTGGCACAGTAACCAAACATGAAGAAGACAGCTTTAGTATTACCACTACTGTATCATAGATGTCGCTGGTATCTCGCAGATCACTTTCTGGACTTACTGGGCGTATAGTGTACGATTGTATATCTCCAGCTCGAAACATAATTTTTATCTTGACAATTGTGTAGCATTACTGGCGCAAGCCCTAAAGGTTTAAGGGATATGCAATTCAAGATCCAAATTCAAATAAAGAAAAGACGTTGTCACGGTGGACTAAATTGATACTGGTATGGGTTAGACAGTTTCGACAGCAGCGCTTGTCCAAAAAAATTAGTCAGTTGTGAGCAACATGGATTTTGTATGTCACTTTGACGAGATCCAGTACAAGTATACTCGAGAGTATCCGAGGAGATTTTATAGCCCAGTCACAGAAGATCTGGGGTAGTTCTACGAAACTTTCTCCTATTGGGAGATCTAAGGTTAAGCCAAGGAGAACCGATGTATTTGTATATAGCATAGCTGGATCGATCCTATCACATTTTTACTCATGATTGCTAATTTTACTGATTCTACAGCTGTTACGATTTCATCCAGTAGGGATACAAAGAGATTCGAGTTAGTCCAAGAACAACTGAAGAGATCCAGTAACTTTCAATGAGCCCCAAGGATATCTGAACCTCGACTAGATTGCTGTTACGAGACAGCGACATTGTTGGTATTTCGATTTTGAAAGGATTGTTTGGGTGGAACTGATGCCGATTAGCAACTACTTTGTCCAACCAAAGATTGAAAAACCCTAAGTGAGATGTAAGGCACGTATACATTTTGTTACCGTAAGGTCTTAGGGGCCAGATGGGACTGAGATTGGGAAGTATTAATAGCTCTGCAATTGTTAAGTCGGTAAATTGTACAAACGTTGGGCTGTTGGGTCTTTGTGTGCCCTTCCATAACACGAGATCGCGATTGACCCATGTTATGTTTTTAAGATTAGGTGATCCGCCGTTGTCCCGTTTTGTGGGGCAACTGGCGCTTCAATGGCGAATTTGCCGCTGAGTCGCAATAAGAATCATTGACAACTCGAAGGAATCGGTATCATTGGATCAAATTAGCAAAGGAACGAATTTGATTGGGTACTCTTGGAATCTTTAAACAATGCCCAATGTCTTATTGATAATTGTGGAAAAGTTTTGGATATTTAGAGAGTGTTCTTTTATACCACGGAACGCAGTCGGATCATTCGTGACCCGTCGTCCGGTTTCGTGGGATAACTCGCGTCCCAGTAGCAGCAGAGTTTACAAAATTCGTTAACATCCTTGATGACATGTCTTATAACTTACGAGAACTGCGATTCAAGTTGAGAAAACTACAAGGTAGGAATCAAAATATAATGATTGATTCAGCCAAACGAACTGTTTGGCCCAGTTCTATCTCGCTCTCATCCACAAAACATACAACTCCATTACAGCAATTACTAACGCCGCCGCCACCGGTTTTTGCAGAAGCAGCCGCCATTACCGATTGCCGGTCGGCACGGAATACTCACCGTTCATTTTAAATTTACCACAATTCGCACAGGCATAGGCTGGATGTGACAGTCTAGCAATTCACTTTAAATGTACATACGTGGCTATTGTTTGGAAAGTATTGAGCAACGAATATGGTAAAAGTGATGCTTTGGAACATCTACGCATTTGCTCGATTGGTCTGTACAAATTCATGTTGGTAGAAACTACTGGTTGAACATAGACATACTAAAGACAATTTAAGCAGTACTTTTATGTAATATGCTTTTTATATGGCGAATAAACCATTATATGTATATGGCCACCAGGATTGGGGGCATCAAGCGGTCGTGGTGACGGCTCGGCTGTCGACGCGAAATACCCTTGCAGTTCCAATAAGAAGCTGCTATTAACTTTCGCAGTGGTCGATTCTGATGGTAGTCAGCTGCTACCAGTACTTGTGTATTTAGACATACTTTATACATCTGATAGACGATATTTTGCAATCCATTCGTTGGTCTACTATACCTGAAGACTTATCAATCAGCGTTGTACAGGGATGGTCAGCAGGTTGGTCGGGCGAACTAAAGCAGTTTTATAAATATAAAGTTTTTTACGACAAATGAGTTGTGCTTTAGTTTCCTAATAGATGCCTCTTAGCCATGAGGCTTATGATACTCTCCCAGTTACAGATAATACACGGAATCTCTTGATTGCAACGACAATCCTTTGGTTTATGCCCCTCTGGGCCCAGCTGCCTTTGCAAGTACCGAGTCGGTCTTCCTTCCTACATTTTTTCTCTATCTCTGTTTTCACCTTTTCCCGGATCAGTCTCTGTTCAATATGTTCCCTGACGCATTTGACTTTCAACCACCATGTGCTATTTTAAATGCAACGGCGTCACGTGATTCCTGTCACCCAAACCTCATTCTGAAGTAACGGCCATACAACTCTGTGCAAAAGAGCTAATAAGGAATGATACTGCAAATCAGTCGATAGCCATTTGCTCGGATGGCCAGGCAGCCATGAAGTCATTAAGTTCACCGCGAATATCGTCTAAACTAGTATGGGATTGCGTAAACACTCTCAAAGAGCTGAGCAACCGAAAGAAGGTAACTTTGCTCTGAATACCACAGGAAATGAGAGGTAGAAAGGAAATGAAAAGCCGGATGAGCTAGACCAGAGTCTTTCGAGAACACGCACCAAACAGTCCATAAGAAATGGGACCAAGAAAAAGTGACTAGAATGGTGGAACCGCCAATTGCGGCAAGGCAGGCAAAAGAGTTCATCAAAGAACGAAGGCCCGCTTTTACAGAGGACCTACTCAGACTCAACAGGAAGACATAGTGGGTCTCCTGACAGGTCGCTGTCATGCAAATCGACATGAGACTCATGGGTCTGCCAGAAGAGGCCACATGCCGTTTTTGCAGAGAGCTACATGCAAGACCCTGTGTCCAGGCTATGGCATCTGATCGAAGGAAAGGATCAAGGCTGGACACAGTAGATTCCTTTTGATCTTCCTGCAGATCAGACCAAGATAATCAAAGATAGTTGTCTCTGTTTTTTCGTATTTACTACCCAGAGTCTTGATACACTTAAGAGTATGCTATATCACAGTACCAAACAAAAATCCAACTCGCAGTTCTATTCTTCTCAAACTTCAAGGTCCTGTTACGTCGCAATCCTTCCACAGCATTATTTTGGATTGAGTGCTGTCCACAATTTTGCTCCAACTCTTCCAACTACTTTACGAGCACTTTCATTAACTCCTCACCATAAACTGCTTCTTTGTCTTGACATCCTCGAGAAAATCTGTGCTTGTATCCAGACATAACCTTTCACACATTTCCCGCTGGCAGTCCCTAACGGAATATTCCTTGTGTAAATGCTATATGTATCTTTCGAAAAAATACCGACATTGAAGTATCATTCACCATTAACGAGTAACACATTTAGAGTAACCCTTTTAAAAACAAAAATATGAAAATAATCAACTTTAACGAGTTATCGTTATGGAAAAAACATTCTTGGCGTCATGTTTTTAAAGATCATTGCTTCCAAATGTAGGTTTTTACTGCGCTCCATGTGGTCCATTGACGAACTTCGACTTTCGATGAAGGATATGAACATTTCGAGTGGTATTTGACGACCGTCACCGCTCCATGGCAAGACAACATTTTCAGCCCGCAGTTTAAGTTCATGACCTCACCGATTAAGTTTTAACAAGTCGGCGGAGATCTAGTTGTAGCACAATCAGCGCAGCGATGGTTCTGCGACAACTCTCGATTGGGACTGTTATATTGGACGCCTAGAGCGCGTGATGTCACACTTCTGTCTACATGAGTGAGACAGTGCGATTAAGCAATTATACAAAAGGATTTTGTACAGCAATTTTCAAAGAACAAATATCACGGATGCTTCTATGATTCTTTATTAAAACTTATCCGGCACGATGCATTGTCTTTATTTTTCATCTACTTTTATATATTATATCTAGTCACGCTGTACTGAACTACTTCTGTCAAGTTTTTTTTACAACAAGTAACTAAAGCAAAGCCATTCCCTCTGCGCTTCCACAGAATAACGTAGAAAGCAATAACATGGAATGTAAATCCTCAGAGAGGAAGTACTCTTAACAAATAATAACCCTGCCTCTCCGAATATAAAACCTGGAAGAATATTTTTATCCTTTCGCAGATTAAATCAGAGCAGAAGCTTAGGAGTTGGCAAAACTCCTGCACGTCTTTATTACATACGTTGATATTTTATTAACTTGGCTGCACCTGAGATACTCATGCTTAAGGTACGTCTATACTGAGAGTAAGGTAGTAAAAATTAATATTTCCTAATGAATTGAGCAAAGCGTACTAATCGTTAATTGAAAAAAATATTCCAGACGTATAGCCGTTCATCTGGGTTAGAAAATCATTTGCATGCAAACAGCAAACAGCATTGATGCAGTGGTGGTCAAGCATGAGACCTATCTCAGTGCCACGAGATTGGGCAACCCGAGGGGATCCCAGGCAATTAAAACAAATTGTGCATCCATTTTAACGTCAGCAGTTCCGAGCTAGCAGCCGTTGCAAGTGTATACTTGCACGACTGCGACCCACCCGGACATATTGAGCAATCTTATTGCGATTTTCATTGCGATAGATTGGTTGTTTGCCATCTACGATGGCGAAAATTGAGAAGCTGGCTAACCAGCTGAAGGAGAAGAAAGATGCTTTCGCCATGCTGGCAGAGCAAATACGAAACCGGCAAGAAGCCTTCTTGCAGGCACAACAGGAGATCGAGGACCTGAACGGGAAGCTCCGCAGGGCCAAGAAGAAGGCCGCAAAGAAGACCGAAGAAGACGAGGAAGAGGACCACCAGGCTACGTCGGACGAGATGGACGCGCAAGAAGAGGACACCCAACGGACCGAAGAGGATAGGCCTACGACAGGGACAGCAAACAACGACGACACCGATTTCAGTGTCGCCACCAGACGGAGGAAGCGGGTGCGAGTTTCCTCCTCCGAAGACGAGACGCCAAGGCAGCCAAAGATGCCAGCTGCCGCCACCAAGAAGGATCCTAGAGCAGCCAGGACCACCGTGCCCCCCATGTCGGGAACAGGAGTTCCCCCCATCAGCATCGAGGGCACTGCTGACTGGTCATCCTTAAGCAGGATGATAAACAACAGGGGGATCCAATTCTCCAAGGCGAGGACGGCGGGTAACAGTGTGAAGGTGTTCACAAACACACCAGCTGACTACCGTCAGCTAGTCGCACTGCTCGACTCCATCAAACGGCCCTTCGTCACCTATAAACTGAAGGAGGACAGGATGGACCAGAGGGTCATTCGTGGACTACCCAGGGAGATGTCAGTCAATGACATCAAAGAGGATCTAGTGAGCCAAGGCATCGCAGACGCCGAGGTTCAGCAGATGACCTCAAGGACCACCAAGAAGCCACTTCCGCTCTTCCTCGTCATGACGAAGATGCCGGAAAAGCTTCTAGAGATCCAGAGGCTGGCCATGCTCACGGTCAGCTTCGAGAGAAAGAAAAAGTCCACCGAGCCCAGCCAATGTTACCGCTGCCAGCGGTACGGACACACGCAGCGAAACTGCCGTCTCGCTGAACGGTACGTAAAGTGTGGTGAGGACCACAGCAGCACCAACTGCAGTCTGCCGACGCCGCCAACAGGGCAACGAAATGCCAAATGCTGCCTTTGCGAAGAAGGACACCCAGCAAACTAGAAAGGATGTAGTAAGGCCCCGAGGAAAGCTGCTGCTGCCCCCAAAGCAGTCCCCACCACAAATAGGACCTCTTACGCTCAAAAAGCGAAGAATACTATGTCCACTTCTGCCCCAGCAGCCGCCACTGCTACTGGAACTACTGCGCAGAAGCAACACTGCGATGACAGACTGCTAGCAATGATGCAAGGCATCATAACCCGCCTGGATGCACTCGAGGCCAAGATGGAAGACAACCATTAGACCCGAAATGACTACAGGACAAAACGTAGAATCTCTACGCATTATCTCCTGGAACATCAACGGATTCAGGGCACGGAAACCAGAAATCCAGGAGATACTAGACCAGTACCAACCAGAGGTGATGGCCATCCAAGAAACGAAATTGGATGCTGCCCATAGTCTGACGTTCCCGCGGTACGAGACGTACCGCTACGACAGAAGAGGCAGAGGTGGAGGAGTCGCATTACTCGTAAAACGTACCTCGATGAGTCATGTCCTCGACGACGCCGCAGACATCAATGGGGACGGAATCACGCCAGGTCCATCACAACCACCGTCCCTACAGAATCACCTCCCTATATGTGCCACCAGGGGAGGCCCTAGACGAAGATGACATCGCTGACTTCCTGAGAGGCCCAGGAGCACGCATAGTCATCGGAGATCTAAACTGCAAGTCTCCGGCATGGAACAACCACGTCGAAGACAGGAATGCAAGGCAGCTCCAAGAACACGTCGATGCCCTGGCGGGGGTCATCGTCTGTCCGGAGCAACCAACCTACATTCCATTCGGCCTTGGGCGACCTGCGGTACTGGACATAGCCATCCTCCGCAACATCAGAGAGGAGTTCGAGATAGAGACCCTGGTGGAAGGATCGTCGGACCACAATCCGATCCTACTAACACTTGGCACAGGGTCTAGAACTCGAGATAGCTTGAGCACCAAACGGATGAACTGGAACCTCTACAAATCCAACGTCCAAAGGAACATCACACAAATTCCAACCATCCGATCAGCGGAGGAACTGGACAACGCAGTAGAGGAGCTGGAGAATGCTGTCCTGCGAGCGCATGAGGACAGCACCCGCTTCGAGACTACGGCAGTTCCTAGACACCTAAATGGTCCAGCACCGCACCATATTAGGCACCTGATCAGGGAGAACAGAAGACTCAAGCGAGAACATCTCCAGCTGTTGACAAAGCAGTCGAGAGTTGCGCGAAACAGAGCATCGCTAGCTCTGAAGAACGCACTCGCGGAACTCCAAAACAGCAGATGGAATGCAGCCTGTGCAGAACTAGAGACCCAGGATGGTACGGCCTGGACTATGCAGCGAAAATTTCGTCGTCAGCGCACCACGATCCCCACTCTTCACGGCCAACGCGGCTTGGCCTGTTCCAGTGAAGAAAAAGCCGAAGCATTCGCCGATTCGCTAGAATCCGAATGCAGACTCAATTACCATGAAGACGAGGACGATAACCACGAGGAGGCCGTGGAAGTCGCAGCCGAAATCATGAGGAGTCGACCACCTGGCCAGGAGACGGATCACCCCTCCAGTCCAGAGGAAATCCGTCTGATCATCCGCAGGTTGAAGGTCAGAAAGGCGCCGGGAAGGGACGGCATCAACAACAGGATGCTGAAGAACCTTCCCTCCAAAGGCATTGCTGCGCTCACCAACATCGCCAATAACACTCTGAGACAACCACTTCCCGCGGCGGTGGCGGCAAGCCCAGGTTATAATGCTCACCAAGCCAGGCAAGGACCGGAAGTTTCCCCAGAACTACCGGCTCATCAGCCTGGTTTCCTCGATGGGCAAAGTAGTCGAAAAGGCTATCGCCGTTCGACTAGAGAAGCAGGCAGAAGAACTGCAACTTCTCCCCCCAGAGCAATTCGGCTTCAGATCCTCCCACAACACGGAACTCCAAGCGCTACGACTGATAGAAAACATCACCAACGGCTTCAATATGGCAACCGGCCTCGTCCTGCTGGACGTGGAACGAGCCTTCGATCGAGTTTGGTACGATGGACTCATCGCCAAAATGAAAGCCGCCGGAATCGATGCAAACATGTGCCAACTGATCCAGAGCTATCTAACACAAAGATGGTTCACGGTGAAGATTGGTACATGCCACTCAACAAGACGACAGCTGGAAGCAGGCGTGCCTCAGGGGTCAGCCTTAGCCCCCCTGCTCTACAACATCTATACTCACGACGTACCGAAGACAGCTGACACAATGCTGGCCCTATATGCAGATGACACTACTATAGCCGCCAAGCATCGACGACCCGAGATCATCCGTAGGAGACTACAGGATGAACTGGACCACATCCAGGACTGGTGCGTGAAATGGAAAATCCGCATCAACGTCCAGAAGACGCAGGCAATCTTCATCCAACGAAGAAGGATTGCAATACCTCTCGAAGCATCCATCTTCGACGAAGATATCCAGTGGAGCGACAAAGTCAAATATCTGGGGATCGTATTTGACAAGTCCCTCACCTGGAAAGACCACATAGAAGCTGTCATCGCAAAGACTAGAGCAGCCATGGCTGAACTCTACCCATTACTGGGTAGACACAGCCGGATGCCGCTAGCGACCAAGCTACGGCTGATCAAGGCCATCGCCAGACCTCAGCTCGCTTACACCTCCGCGGTCTGGGGGTACGCTGCTCCCAGCTACCGCAAGTAACTTGCTGCTCTAGAGATGAAGCTACTCCGGATCGCCACCAATGCACCATCCTACGTAAGGAACTCAACCTTGCGTAGAGACCTGCATTGGGACACCATTCACGAGTACATGAGGAAAACAGCGGAGAAGACCTTTCAGAAAGCTCAGGACCACCCGAACGAGCAGCTACGATTCCTCATGGACTACGATCCGGACGAGAGGCCTCGCAACCGCAGAACCAGGTACCCTAGACAAAGGTCCCAGTTGGCACCCGCTAACTGGAACCTTGAGTAGGAGACTAGGAGAACCCGCGGTTGCTCCCCCCCCCCGCGGCGTGGATGCAGAGGACCAGGAACCACCGGGACCAGGACCCACCGGAACCAGGACCAACCAGGACCAGGACCCACCAGGACCAGGACCAGGAACAGTATATAGGTAAGAGGACTTGAAACTCTTGATTTTTCTCATTGAAGAATAATCATTTTCTACCTATTTGGAAGTTATCTAGGGTTACCCTTGTTTTTAAAAAAGATGAGAGGAATTATGTAAAAAACTATAGAGCTATCATCTGTAACTTTGCTAAAGCCTTCGAAATGGTAATTCAAGCTGCGTTGCATTTTCATACGCACAGGTCTATCTTTGCCAATCAACATAGTTTCATGAAGGGCAGAATCACAATTACTAACTTGTTACATCTCACTCAGTATGTTTGTGAATCTGTGGATAGACAACTTCCAAGGGATCTAATAAACACCTATCCCTCTAAAGTATTTGACAGCTCAGATCATAACATTCTCCTCAATAGGTTATCTAGATTTGCTCGTTCAGATTCAGAATTCACTATTACTATTTTTCAAATCTTATTTATCTGACAATGAACATTACGTCATGTGCAATAGACATGTCAAGCGAATGCCGTGGTACGACTACGTGTGAAACTTTTCCGTAGAGTATCTGATATTGAAGATTGTCGTCGCTTACCATGCAACACTGTAAAGGTTGAAAACTGGTGCTGTTTAAATAGATTAATTCTGCATGCTCCTAAGTGTTACGTTTTGTCGTTAAAATCAGACGAAATGATGTTTACATATAGTATTGGTGAAATGAAACTTGACAGATCTAATACAATTTATGACTAGCGTCTCAAAGTAGTGTGACTTAGCCAGAACTTTAATACTTAAGTGTTCTTCTATGTAACATATATAATAGACCTGTACTTATATTACAGTTAAAAGCGTTTTAGATATATTTTCGTTTTGTTATACTTTGGGAGACAATAATACTTGTTTTCGTGAATTCTTGCCTAAATGTTCCCGGTTTGATGGTTGTGTGATTCGTAGGTAAGGCTAGAACGCTTTTTTCCTCAGAGTTCTGTTTTAAGTTTTTTCAGCGTTCCAGCTTTCTCTACATCACACCCCCACTTATATTCATTGTTTATGCATCCTGTAATTGCCTGTTGAATGTTGCTAAATAAATAAATAGATAAATAAATAAATAAATATATATATATATATATATAAATACATGAATAAATAAATAAATGCATGGATAAATAAATTTAATAAATAAATCCAAAGCAACCCAACGACATCGAGGAATTTCTTCTTCAAAACAGAATGTCACGCTCCTTGGGGAGCTGCCGATGTTTGACGCGTCTCGTGATGTTAGTCGGATAATTTTATGAATATATTTCCACACGGATCTAAATATCTCTGTGGTGGTTTGAAGGAATCTGAGCGGATGAGAGATTTTGTTCCAGCGAAGTGTCGGTGGTCACCTAACTCGGGGATTCATGTGCTAAAGTGATTATAACGTAGGTTCAGGGACTGTTTGAGCGATTCTTCATTTCGCTACCAGTCAAGCAGTTATAGAGACGTTAACATCTGTATCTAATCCATAAGCTCGTCATGTAGTTTTGGGTATCTTCTTTATCTGTTGTACACTCTTAATACCAATTGAAAAATGCTTAAAGAATGTCAAACGATACTCTCATGTAAGCACTGATATGCGTTTGTAAATCACTTGGTAATGTAGTACCGTACATAGTAATGGAATGTAGATTGACAGATGAAATTTTACTATAGAAAAAGGTGAAACTTCATTTTCAGAAGAACGCCTAAATTACTTTGATAAACACAGGACAATTTTTGGGTGTATCTTATGTATTTGAGACCCTTAAATCAAATCTAAAAACAGAGTTTTTCTATCACCCACAGATATTCGCTAACATCCGCTTTTCCGAATCACAATATAATGTTAAAACCTGTCTATTCCTGTTTATTATATGCGATGTTTAGAGAGCATATTGCGTTTATTGTACTGAGATGCTCTGAGTACTGTTAATCATTGTTAAAAGGGCGTGTTGCTTTTAGTTTATTGTGATCGAGACTTTATGGACCTCGGCTGGCCGCGTGGGTCAGAGTGTCGTGCTACTGATCAGCCGGCCGGCCGGGCCGCGAGTTCGAATCTCACCTTCGCCATGGATGTTGTGTGTTTGTTTTAGGCAGCAGCGGTGGCCGCAGTAGTAGACTCTTCGGTCTCCTGATCAGTCGCTGTGCGTGTTCGAGTCCCGTCCCAGGAGAAATTTTTCTCTAGGCTATGGATGTTGTGATTGTCCGTAGGTGGTAGATGGTCTCTGACTGTCGAACGCGGAGGTACCAGCCGGCGGTTCTCGTAGGCGGAGCCAGAATGTGTGTATGTTGCATGCACACGTGTTCCCTCGCCAGAGTTCGTGTGGCGTCCCCCCTTTCCCATGTATCCCCCTATAGCCCCACGGTACCCAATGGGTGCTTAGGCCTTAGGCCTTCGTGGTAGTTGTAATATAAAATAAAACAATGCCTAGAAATTGTGTAAATAGTGCGAGCAGTTTTTGTTATGTGGGCGGAGAGCTAACTTTTAAATCCCAAAAACGCACTTTTACTCCCTTGTGTTGAAAGCATACGAACTTCATTTTGGAATTAAAGTTGGCGACCAAGACAAACTATGGGAACCTCATATATGTTGTAAGACTTGGGTAACGTGGTTAACAGGTTCGTTAAGAGGCTACAATCGTAAAATGCCCTTTGCGGTACCAATGGTTTGGCGAGAACCGAGAGACCCTACTACTGATTGCTATTTTTACCTCACAAATATTAAAGGTATTGGACCAAAATCGAAACATACTGTGAAGTATTTTAATTTACCGTCAGCTTTGCGGCCCGTTAAGCATAGTTATGAACTTTCTGCCAAGTTTCACCAGGATCTTGGTCTTTGGATGAAAAAGACGAATCCACCGATTCTGAAATTAATGGTACAGAAAGCGTAAAAATCTCCGATCCTTCATTTGACCTGCCAGGATGTTCAATAGCGCCGCATTTGATCACATAGGGCGAACTTAATAACTTAGTTCGAGAATTAAATCTGTCAGAATCCCAGTCAGAACTTTTAGCGTCAAGATTAAAAGGATGGAATCTTCTCCACGGTAATGTTAACATTACTTTTTACTGAAAACAGCAACAAGACCTCACACACTCTTTCCGTCAAGAAAGGGAGTTCATATATTGCTCTGATGTCAACAATATGTTACGCGTCAGGACACAAACATGATCCAAATGATTGGCGCCCCTTCATTGATTCCTCTAAGCTTAGTTTAAAAGCGGTATCGGTACACAACGGTAATAAATATCCATCTGTACGTATAGCGCAATCAGTTCATATGAAGGGATCATATGAAAATATGCGAGTTCTGTTAAAGCATATCCGTTATAATGAATATGGATCGGCCATATGTGTAGATTCAAAGGTAATAGCTCTTAAGCATCCCACAAACCGGCGCGAAATAATCGCGGCGAAGTATTCGCAACGAAATTCAGAGCGAAATTCGCAATCTGTTTCGTCTGTTTAAGCATCCTACAAACCGGCGCAAAATAATCGCGGCGAAGTATTCGCAACGAAATTCAGAGCGAAATTCGCAATCTGTTTCGACTGTATTCATACCAAAGCGTCTGATTCGCTCCGCGAACGTGAAGGTTTCGACAGGTTGCGTACATTTTATTTTTGCCTTTTGCAATGAGCTCGTCTTCAGAAGAAGAGGAGGCACTTCTATTTCTTGCTTTAGAAGAGGAACAAAATGCACGGTAAGTTATGTTTATTTAACGCCATTTTATAGTTGGGTATGCATATTAAGTTTAACGAAGTATGTACATAAAACAAATATTTTCAATTTTGTTTAGGAAACGAAGGAAGTGGGTACATGATATTAACTTGGAACGAAATAAATTTGGGGAATACCATACCTTGATGCCACAACTTCGGCTGGATGAACAGCGCTTTTACGTTATTTTAGAATGACTTCAGAGTGTTTCGATGAAATATTGAACTTGGTGAAAGATGAAATACGAAAATCTGACACAAATTATTGTGAAGCTATTTCGCCAGAAGAACGACTTGCTATTACACTCAGGTAAAAAAATTACATGTATTAAAATTAGTAGGCTTATCGAATACGAAAATTTCAGGGATCGTGAAATAAATATTTTATTGCAATAATGGACTACATGTTGCCACTAGGATTAAATGTTGCTAAATAATTCGAGGCAGAATTTGCCTCCTCTGTTGGGTATATTATTGGAGTAAACCCAGTGCCGCTTGGGAAGGACGACATACTACTATCATACATACGTGCAGAATTCTGGGTAGACGCTGAAGACATTTCAACAATATGTTCAAATTCTTCGTGCGCTATTAATTCTGCTATTTTTAGTTTTATTCGACGCTTTAAGGGAAGTGTTTTCACAGTCTGTGCATGTGCCAGGAAAAGTGAATCAATGGCCTCGTTCTCTTTTTTAGGTTTTTTACCTTCAAAATAATCAATGAGCTGTTGTACAGACGAAGATGGTGGTTCATAGCGTTTTCTGCTCGTTTTATATTTTGGTGTAGTTGCAGTCTGCGGAAAGGTGTGCCCTGGAGTAGTCACTGCTGTAGTGTTCAATGAAGAAGGTGGTGCTGTCTGTGTTGCCGAGGCGTTCTGTGCATCTTCTGCAACTACATCAGCATTTTCATCTTCTCCATGGCCGCGGTCTTCCAAATTTTCGGTTTCTACATTTCCAGCCCATTCCTGATATATATTTGAGTTAAATTCGGCAGTCTCATAATGTATGACGTCAATATCTTTCACATTAGACGACGTTTTGGCAAATGCCAAAAAAGGACGGAAAAATTCCATGTAGTCAGCCCACTGCCATTTTTTTATGTTGCCCACTGCTTGGCCGGTCTTTGGTTTGGTAGATTTTATATATTTTGCAAATGTGTCTCTGATATTCTTCCACCTTTTTTTTACTTCATCACCTAAAAAGGATTTTTTTATAGATTCCTTGCCACTGGTGACACCTTTTATACCATTGGGCATAGCTTTCGAGTTGGCCTTACAACAGTGAGTGCAATCGTAACCGAAGTCTGTGAAGCGATATGCAGACATATGGAGCATATATATTTACCAGAACCAACAGAGAAATATGGAAAAAATGTGCTGAAGAATTTGGAAATAGATGGGGATTTCCCAATTGCATTGGCAGCGTGGACGGAAACATGTAACAATCAAGAGACCTAACAACAGTGGCTCCAATTACTGGTGCTATTTACATAAATATTCAATAGTTCTTATGGCCATTGTTGGCCCGGACTATAAATTTATATGTGTTGATATTGGTGGTTTCGGAAAAAATAGTGATGAGGATATTTTCGAAACCTCAAACATGGGAAAACGATTTGAACAAAATTTAATGAGTGTCCCTGCACCTAGATTTCTCCCTGGGCAAAATGAAATCTGCTCGTACGTCTTAATTGGTGATGAAGCATTTGCTTTAAAACCATACCCTATGAGACCATTTCCTTATAAGCAGACTTTAACAGACGTCAGTCAGAAAAGAGAAATACAATGTAAGACTTTGTCGAGCTAGAAGGGTCGTGGAAAATGCGTTTGGTATTTTGTCTCAAAAATGGCGAATATTTTACAGGCCATTAGAAACTAAAGTAGATACTACTATTCTAATTGTACGTACGGCATATGTTTTACACAATTTTTTACGAAGTAAAAGTGGCGCTGACAAATATTTTCAATTCTTAGATCCCCCAGAACCCGTGCTTGGAGCTTTTTCTGATATAGCAAATGATCCTCTGCGGGCAGCAAGGCTAGCATTTTCTACTCGTGACAAATTCGTAAATTATTTTAATTCTGATATGCCTATGCCCAATATATAGAATGTTCGTTTTCACATTTGTGTAGACTGTAAATTATTTAACAAGTTAATAAAAAATATTAGGTACATACTATTTGTATTTCATTCTTTTCCTATTTCCATCCAAATCTTGTCTTTCTTTCTCACATTCCTGTATTCATCGTTCGACAAATCATACAAACAAGGATACTTTTTCACTATTTCTATCAATAATTCCGTTTTTGCCATTGCGAATTTTTGAAGAACGGCGTCAAAAGCGCGGTCAAAGGCGAACTGAAATACGCCGCGATAAAAACGCTGGAACAATCGCATTCGCTTCGCACAAGTCTGAGCCTGTCCGTAAACCGCCGCGTTTTAATCTGATCGCGAATTCATCGCCGCGAAATTTTCGCAGCCAAAGCGAATATTTCGCGCCGGTTTGTGGGATGCTTTCTTCTTGGAATGCAACTGGAATATACCAAATATTGTTGTTTTCTTTGTGAATGGGACAGTCGTGCGGGCCTCAAAACTATTGCTCATGAACCACTAGTTGATCCCAAAAACGTGTTGCTTCCACCTTTGCTTATTAAGTTGGGACTGATGAAAAATTTTGTGAAAGCAATGGAAATGGAAGAGGGTTTCTAACATGGTGAACGATTCCAGCAAGACATTTCTGCTATGGAAAAACAGTATCAAGGCAAATGATGTGTCAATTTGCTTGCTGATTATTGCAGGAAATTGTTAAGAGATACTTCAGGAGCACCATATCGCCGTAAAACATCGACAAAAACATTCTGACATTAATGTTTATTCGAGTGTTTACATAAATATCCTTATACTTTACGAGTATAAGCAGCAAATGAAATGCCTTATTGCAAGAAAACCGTGGGTGATAGAGGAAATTGGCGGCCTTTTGGGTACGTTTTACATAATAATAATGTTTTGTCCATGTCAAAAAAAATTATTTTAATTTTGTTCACCAATGTTATTACTTGTAATGACACTTGATGAGAGCCGACTAATTTCTAACCACGTTTTTTTGTGACCATTGTAATTATTCTGAGACTCTAGGGATACACGGTAGCATTTCACATGAAAAATATATAATCTGCCAATTATGAGCAGTTTTTGATAACCAAATTTAATAAACAAACAAAGAACCATGATAATGACAAGTGACAGAACTCTTATTCCCAAAGTTTTAAGCTCGTGAATAAAAGCACACTTTTGACGTTGAGGACTAAGTTGTTCTATTTCCGAACGCAAGTAACATGTACGTCAAACAAGTACGAACGCCAAAATTTTTACAAAGTACAATCTGCAACAATTTACGAACGCAGCCCAACTTTAAATTCCCCACTTGTCTTCCAAATTAACCCTATACACATATCTCTGGAAATGCTTTCGATTTAAAACCTGAACCCCAGGGCAGATCGCTTTTAGCTTACCGTATCAAAATAGTTGGATGTTGTCACAATGCCAAAAGTGCAATATTGTGGCCAAACGTTTATACCGTCGCGTCGTTTCGGTGGTGCGGTTTCGCGAAATGGTTGCCGCGTTTGTGTAATACGATGATGACGTGCAGCCAATGTAATCGGATAAATATCGTTCGAGGTTCGATTCGGAGATAAATCTCTTATTGTATCCGAATGGGTTGGCTGAATGGGGCAGGACGATGGATATCTATTGGCTTCGTATACTATTAAGAATATATCGATTCCAAATGTATATACACATGAAGAGGAAGCTTTTCAAGATTTTAGCTGTATACTGTATCTTCGACACCTTCGAAAAGAAATATGCGGTCATACATGATATGCCGTGCGTCTGATGGGTAATATACAGGGTGTTTCAGTTGATTGTTGCATAACTTTAAGATTCGATAGAACTTTTAAAATTAATGCATAAAGTCTATATAAACATGGGTCGAAAATGCGTGGCTTCCGAAATACAGGGTGTTTAAATTTACTTTCTAAAATAGTTTTTTTTTTAAATATTTCGAACAATATTTCATGTATAACAGTGGAAATTGGTATACAAGGGTTTTTTGGTACGACAAAACGAACCATAGTTTTACTGTAGCCGCTAGAGGGCGCTCTCTACTGTACTTTTAGTGTATTAAAATGAAAATTTTTTCTTAGTGCAATTTTTTGCTTTTTGAATAAAAAAAAATGATTCTTCGCACTTTTCAACATAAAAAAGCTCTCTTGTGAATGTTCGTTATAGTTAGCCGTTTTTGAGATATTTCGATGCATTTTTAATTATTTATGGGAAAATAATATTTTTTTTACATTTTCGATTTGGGCATTACAAGTAATTAAGATGATCGTTGAGATTGTGTTTTAAACACAGCAATAATTCCTAACTCCAAATAAACACAAAAAACAGAATATCAATTTGTTTAATTTTCCAATATTATTTTTAACAAATTAAATTAATTATTTACAGCTAAAATGCTATTGGATAGTTAGGACAAACATACAAAATCTAAAGTAGTTGCTCGAAATGTAAACCCAATCGTTCAATGCACAATTCACATCTACGAATGATCGAACGTGGTATACCATTATTCAAATAAGGCCTTATTTCATCACATGCATTCCTGATTCTGTCTATTAGCATATTTCTTGTGGTTACGGGAGTCTGGTACACTTTTTCTTGTAGAAATCCCCACACAAAGAAATCTAATGGATTTAGGTCAGGAGAGCGTGAAGGCCAGGCGACTGGTCCTCCACGGCCGATCCATCTTTCTGGATAATTTTCGTCCAGCCAGTTTCTAACTATTCTCGAATAATGAGCTGGACAACCATCAAGCTAGAACCTGGCCAATCTTCTTAAATCTAACATAACGTCACCCCACATATTTGCATGTTCAGCCTTCAAAAATTCCAAGAAGGTCGCAGCATTTAACCTTGCAAGCAAAAGGTAGGGTCCAAATAGTCGATTACGGTAGATACCAATCCACACGTTCACACTAAATTCATGCTGAAAATTTCTTTCCCGAACTGCATGCGGATTTTCATGCGACCAAATATGTTGCTTATGAAAATTTACCACTCCACGTCTAGTGAAGCATGAATCATCGGTCCATAAAACGTTACTTAAAAACTCCCTATTATGATCAGTTCTATCAAGAATCCACTGACAAAATGTGATTCTTCGTTCTCCGTCCCCTGGCTGTAGTCCTTGCACAGGTTGCAAATGGTAAGGACGTCTATGGTCATTTCTAAGAACACGGTGAACATGGCTTGCTGAAATTCCCAAGGCACCAGAAACTCTCCTTACACTTGTGTCGGATCTCTATCAAACTCACGCAGAATCATACGGGTAAATCTGCGCTGATGAACATTTATGTTTTGATCCCTTTGGAGATTTCCAAAACCATTTTCAATTATTTGGCGATGCACTCTTACAAATACTGAGCGAGTTGGATGTCGTCTGTTTGGAAATCTTCGTGCGTATTCTCTGGCTGCTTCTGCTGCGTTTCCATTTACAAAGCCATACACAAAATGAATATCCACTAACTCTTGATTGGAGAATAAAAATGGCATTTTTATAAAACTTACAAAAAAAAAACAGGTAAAAGAAACTAAATTTCGTGCATTCACAACTGCAAAAAACGTTTCAGGTTTCAACAGACAACAAAACTAACTGTCAACTATTTGACGTTTAACCTTATTCTGCTTTCAATTTCAAAAATATTTGCAGGCACAGCCTACTTCTAAAAATTATCGAGATACTGACTTTTTAACGTTATTTTATCATAAATAATTAAAAATGCATCGAACTTTAAAAATCAAAATATCTCAAAAACGACTAAATATAACGAAAATTCACAAGAGAGCTTTTTTATGTTGAAAAGTGTGAAGAATCAGTTTTTTTATTCAAAAACCAAAAATTGCACTAAGAAAAAATTTTCGGTCATTTTAATACACTACAGGTACAGTAGAGAGCGCCCTCTAGCGGCTAGAGTAAAACTATGGTTCGTTTTGTCGTACCAAAAAACCCTTGTATACCAATTTGCACTGTTATACATCAAATATTGTTCGAAATATTTAAAAAAAACTATTTTAGAAAGTAAAACACCCTGTATTTTGCATTGAGTTATCTTGTAGCACCTAGGGCACGATATAAGCCTTCTATGACGGTTTGGCATTAATTAACGTTTTCCACCTGAGACTAGGCCGTGGGGAGTCATCAATGAAAGATTGCATCTCCCATCGCCATCTATGATACACCTACAAAGCCAAACACTCTAACTCCTTTCAAAATAGATTCCCGAATTCATTTTTTTCTTGTGCTCCTACCCCATAAATGACAGTAGCGTATTCCAGATCTTATTTTGGAATGCACTATATGGTTGGTTATCCTCAGATAGAATATGTTATTCAATGCTTAAAGTATAAGAATGCTTTGCAAGACCCCCGTGTTGTGATTAGTCTGGCATTTTGCTCCCATGTGAGAAGAGTTTACCGAGTAGCAGCTACTTTTAGCGATATTTCAACATTGTATGCCCTAGCCTAACTTAGAGTATCCATCCATCCCTGAAGACCCTTACGAAAAATTTACAATAAACTTTGTTTCATGCAGTATTTATTGCACTTCTTATGGCGCTACAGGGAGGTATTTTCGGTACGGATTGATAAAGTGCTGCGATGAACAACAGCACTCTATCTTAAATGTTATCAAGTTTGGAACAGTTCCTCCTTTATATTCGTACTTTAGAATACAACAATGAAACTAGTAATCAAGTAAACTGGAGTGATGCATGTGACGCAGAGTGGAGCAGAAAATATACAGGATACCTTAGCATTTCAAGCATCTAGATGTTGAAAAATTATTTATACAAGCATGGAAAGTTTGAACTAAGAAAAACTGACTGATAATATAAAAAATAATAGTTACAAGTACATTTTCAAAGGATACAAATACCAGACTGTAGTAATTAAAAGGGATGAAGTTTTAATTGTGACATCAAGACGAATCTAAGGACACGTCAAATGTCCAAATCCCTCAAGTCGTTTCGACTGTTGCCCGTAAAATAAGACCTTCAAAGTTGAAGTCAACATCAAAATTCATCAAGCCATTTGTGTTGAAGTCAGGAGGATAAAATTATTCTTCTCCACATACATACACATACACGCGCGCGCGAAAAACTTTACCTTCCTTATAAGGCAGTTGAGTAAATATTCTTGAAGGACCATAATAATATTGACTTCATTGCTCTCTCGGAAATTATAATGCATTCCGAAAGCCTGCAATAACAAAGCTAATAATGTTTCTTTGAATCCATGCAGGATGATTCTTCGTCTTTATATAGTAATAGAGCTTTTCAGTTCCTTTTGTCAGAATTTCAGACCCTGCTTTGACTATGTATGTGTTTTACGTGAAAAACGTTCTTCCTCTCAACTTCAAGTTGGAGCATTTCTTACATGGGATGGTCATGAAGTGAAAACTGAGAAAATTCAATCTCAAGCACGCAAAACCGATACTTTTAATAGTAGGCGATGGATTAACAATCCAATTACCCTTAAAACCCTTTAAAATAATTGGTAGCGTTAATGGTCCATTAGAGATCGTTGGTGAAACCACACCAGACTAATGAGATGCATTATAGATGTTTTCGTAGAACACAGTGGCGTCACATAATTCAAACTGGAGCAAAAGGGGAAAGTAGCCACAGGTCAGAAATCAAAACAATGGAGTTAATCAGATAAACCCACTACTTCTCAAGATTTTCTACATGAGTAGGCATACCAGGTGAAAATGTTTTGAGCACTACCCACTTTAAAAATCAAGTACGAAAATAAGCAGCGTTGTTGAAGCGGAACTAACAGAATGGAAATTCTCAAGAATGTCTCATCCTTTAACATTTGTTGGTCTATCATCTAAAGCAAAGTCTGAGTATGCCTCGTTATGTTCCAAGGGGCTCAATAATATCCAAAGTAATGAATGTAAGATATTATATTCCTGTGTACTCTTTGAAACTCATACAACGGATTCTAGAGCACAGACGAATATAGAAAAAGCTTAAGACGCAACAGCCTATGTACCAGTCGGGCAACACTCTAATACTGCTCTTGATTTAGCTTTTATTTTACCCCCGAAAATATTCAAGATCTCAGAAGACTTGATTTTGAACAATGGATTTTGAGAAACGGGGCATTCCTCCGCTATGTTTTCATTTATAGTGACACTGACAGGCAATTCCGTTTCTCAGTACTAAGCGCTGCATCGATATCAGCAGAACTAGTCATCAATCTTACTTAGAACTCAAAAATGTTTATGCGTTCTCGACCTGAATTAAACATAAAATATTTCACGTTCCTCTAATTAAGGAAGGGTTTACCTGCAAATTGTCTTCATTATGAGATTCTATACGTTTCCCCCAAGGTTTTCACTTTCTTCGGCTCATCCAAAAAATTCCAGCCTTTGCACTCAGAGCCATAATTTCTTCTTCAAATATAAATCATCAGGTTTTTGTATCTTAGGAGATATGGAATGCTTAGGCAATATACGGAAAACAACATTCAAACTGCTCTCGTATCAATAAGAAGCTAACGTTTGCCGAGATACGCCACTGACTATGTTCAAGCCAATAGGGTGCTGTATTGCGCCGAGAGTACTTGTAGAGTATTATGCGAAATAAGGGGATGCCGAGAAGAGGAATAATTTAATGGATACGGTAAAAATAGCAACGAACGACCAGATTACTACCGATAATGACTTCTTTAGTGGGGAAGGATTGCGATATGAACGAGCTGCTCAGCTGCAAGGGTTAAGTGGTGCCTCTTTGTGGTTTGAAGCCGGAGAGTGTTATCGCAAATTACGAGTAGAGACGTCATAACGGCAGATTTAGATTTAATCCGGTATGGTAAGTTAAGAGGTTTTCTATCACAAGCATTACCTTGAATAATTGGAATATGCGCTGACTATTTTCATCGACAAAGACACAATTTACGTCGACCAGTAAAATGATACAACGTCAGCTTTAAGGTACTTGTTTGTATTAAACAATATGTGGAGCATTTGCGTCTCAAAACTCCTCGCATACTCATAGGCGGCTTTAAAAGATCATTTCTGTAATCTGAATCGGAGTTCACAATATTTTCAGCCATGTATATCCATATCGAAAGTCAGCATCCCAAGTTACTACAATTTCATTTGTTTGGAATCACCGAGGACGAAAACTAAATTTTGCGTAGTACGAGAAAAGTTTTCAAAAATGTTTGCTTATTCGCAATCTAGCTTGTTACATAACTGACTCGAAAGGCCTACTTTGGTACCTCAAATAGAGCTTGATGACGATATTAGAGATAGGAGCATCCAGGTTTCTTTAAATTATAAAATTTTAACCATCGGTAAAAAATAGAAATTTTTACATAACTGTGAAGTTAATACGTCCATTGACGATGGATAATAACTAACTCTATACATGCAGTTATACTTACAAAGTAAAAAAATGCTAGTTGGACCAGGAAGTACTCACCTGAAACAATGATAAAAAGTTAATATTATTGGGCGAGTAAATACATGATTAATCTCAAATACATCAACGACACAGATAGCATATGAATTGAACAGAAAAGAAAGTACATTAGCTATGAAAGAATACAATAATGACGTATTCACATTTAAAAGAGACCGTAAGTTTCTTCGAAACTTGCAGATTAAGCAAACTTCACCATGTAAAGGGACCTACAATCTAGCATTTACCAGACTTAGGCCCAATTTCACCAACAACAGTCCGTTATTCTCCACCTATAGGGTAACAGAGAGTCAGATACAGCGAATGAGTTTCAAGTTCCAATCAACAAATTTTAGCAACCAATAGCTATGAAATGTTGAAAACAAAATACTGTCAAAGTACGAGATGACAACTTGTCATTGAAACATGACCAGCTTATTGAATATTAAGAAATTACATATAATTCAGTCAAAATTTTAAGAAATGTTTGATTTTTGAATTAAATTCTTGTTTTAATTGCTATTGTTGATTTTTTATTCATGTTTATATTATTTTCTTCAATTGATATGTGATACTGGGTGTTTTTTCCTATAAACCCTTGCAGATAGCCATTAAGCACCTACTTGATGACAGGCTCTACCAAAAGATATTGCTCGTTTCCAAACATCCATTCATTTACTTGCCGTTCATCAGAACCATTATGGCACCTTAGATTGATATTCCCACAAAACCTTTCAGGTTTTTTGATATCCATACATCCATAAAGTTGAACATTTTTCGTTGTTCAGGAACTGAACAAACATCCACACTATATTCACAGCAATTAATAAATTCCCAAATATACGCCTTAAAGCTACCATCAAACCTAAAACCTGCAAAAAACTGCAAATCTGCCATATTTTTCTTTTTTCACGAGTACACATTCTAGGTTATATTTATATTAGACATTATTTGAATACAGCTGATTATTGCATTTCAAGCAGTGACACATGTGTGGGATCTGTCAACTCTCGGTACCAGTCACAAAACATATTATACTCTGAAGGTGTAATTTCATGCTATTCAATGACAACACAGTGACTTGTGTGGTTAACAGCGGCCATTTTGTGAGGGTGCGACAGGGTTGCCAGATTGTGCATTAATATTCCGTTTCACCCTCCTGGTCCCAGTGGAGTAACTTCCGCCAACTGTTGAAATATACTGTACTATGCTTTATAAGACTATTCGTGACACTTTTCCCAAAATCATTGCGTCATTGCAAAATGCAAATGAAAATTTAAAATTATTTCCTTGACGCCGCAATATAGCTCCGTCGGTACCTTGGGTTATACATCTTGACAGTAGGGATGTTCGAGACGATCCTATATTTAGAAGTATCAATACAATTCACGAGTATCCTCATCTTTCGATCCGGACTGTGTCAGAAAGAGTGACTGCCATTTGGCTGCGACATTACCCTGCCAAATCAGTCATATCTTTCATCATTTTCAAAGAAATTGTACAAAATCTTCAAATTTGTGAAGTTAATACCAGACATGCCCAAATCATCAGTTGCTGCCGTGATATTCATCCCGACCACTGCATCCCCACGGCTAGGCGACCTGTATGTTCAATTTATATTGATAGGGCAGCGGGTTATGCTATAAAGCATATGTCACAGTGTTTGTGCACTGATTGGAACGGTTAGATGATAACAAAAATATTTTCATAAATAGGAGATATTTCCCAATCCGGATCGAACAATCTACCAAAGATGCTTATAATCATGATACCTAGTATATTTTCACGAAAAATATTCAAAACCAGCAAATGTAAAAGATTCATTTCGCACCCTCCACCACGGGACGTGATCGTCGTTAGACTTGTCAACCCTGCGAGTGTCAGATAGATATCCCCTCCAGTCAAAAAAGAAAAATAGACAAACAATAAACATTACTAGTTTTTTTGATTTTTAGACTTAAAAGCTATTATCTATGAAACATTTTTCATAATTTTTTGTCTATGTCCATAGTAATTGCATTATGCATCAGGGAGAGGTAGGGATTGACACGTCTTACATATATTATCTGTGTTTTAGGATGGAGAGGACATAATGTTTTTATTGCTTTGAAGAAATTCATTATCCCATAAATTAATAAATGATTACTATTATGACGTAAAGGAAGATGAGGAATTGAATGGAATGTATTTTATATTCTATTTCCTTGCAAAATACAGACAAATCCACATTATTCAACAGGTATGTAATGATAACTTTCAGTATATTGAAGTTGGTAAATTCAAGAGTGCCATGCATTAACAAACATCCAAATCTGCTGCCAAATTTAACTGCTAGAAAATCGACCTATTTGCCGCATTCCCATTCGCTGAGGGGGATAACGGATTGTTAAATGTAAACCTATAACATATATCAAAATACATGAAAGTTGTCCTGTTTTTTCTGTACAAAAGCATCATGTTGGAATCAAGAAGTGGTCTTGTTTATAATACAGTCGAATTTTCACGATTTTATTCAATATTTTAATTGAAATCACTGATATTTAGATACCTTTGACAGCTTACGTCAAATTGCATTTCGATAAGGTATTTTCTCATTGGTCGATAATATTAATGTTGGTGAAATTGGCCCTTAGGATGGATAGCTTCAATTTCAAGCACAATGAGAACGTTATATCTATGTAAATATCTAAAAAAAAAAATGAACGATGCCCACACATTTGCTCGAAGCTTAGCTGTTTGCATAGATTACAAACATTACATAAAAGTAAACGTCAACGACGTAAAACAAACAAGAAAGCATTACAGCCACTTACGAGCGCGGAAAGTGCATATGAATTTAAATTAGATTCCCGATTCAACGACGTTGATATCCATGAAAACTCTCGCCAGCAATTTTCTTTTTAGAGGTAATACTTTTTTAGATAAGACCTTAATACTGCTATTAGGTATGACCTAAAACTTTTCCATTACTCAAAGAATTTTTACGGCTTTGCCTACAACTTAACGGCCTTTCCGCCATTTGTTATAGTTTTATCTGAATATTCACGGGTGCAGTGCTACCGTCTGAATATTTTATTATATTTAAGTCCATACTACTGAAGTCTGTTAGGAAGAGTATTAAAATCCCAGAAGCTCAATCCACCAACAAGTAGTGTTTGAAGTCTGCACTGAACTTGTGAGTTTACAATACTGTCCTGAACTGAAAGCTAGCTTGACTACACTAAAGACGTTACTACTATTTTTTATACAATCGAGATTTGTAAGTTACGAACCGACTCAAATTTCTAGGTTCTGTCATTGACTTTGGTAAGTGATAGCATGTAGAGATGCTAATATGATGTCCACCATAGTAGCTATACTTGAGCCAACATTGAAAAAAGGGATTGGCTTGAGATGTGCTGCCTACACACGGAAGCATCACTCGACTGTAACATACTGTATAGTCGAAAAATACATCATAATACCAGTGTAATGCAGTATCCCTGCAAATATGGAAGCCACGTTTAGCGCTGTTTGGGATATAGAGGCATAAAAGCTATTATTCATTGCGTTCCATGGAGATACCAAAGGCTGTATTCCCCTTTGCTGGATATCCGAGACTCCTGTAAATATTAATGCACCATTGTTGTAGTCGGCAAAATAATACACAAGCATTTTCAAGAGATATGACGAAATTACGTTAAATTCATTTTTTAGTTTAGAAAAAGGTCAACTGTTTCCGTACTGAGAAACGAGTATTATACGTTAATCATAAGTGCTACGAGTGTATGTTTCAGGCAAATGTGAACTTTTATTCACGTATTATATTAAGTAACCGATCTGTTACTCCCAAATGAAAGACAAATAACACATACTACTTAGGTATACTTTACTAATAACTCTTCGTATAGTCATTAAACTAGTCTCCCAGAACGTGCTAAACCCTATGCTGTTTCTGGACGTTCACATGTAATTACCAACGCCACAGCCATGTTACCAAGTAAGAGTGCAGCAATTCCGAAGCAGTTTCGTTTTTGAAGAGAGTCATGTATCGTCTTCCAGTGAAAAGCCACTCTTCAGCCTTCCCTGTAATTACCCCTAAGGTTTGTATTCTCAAAAGTTGTAAACGGCAGAAGGTGGAATCACATAACCTGTGGCAACTGTGTGAGAGAGTGACAACGCTAGCGCTCCATGACGGTGGTCGACACGTATAGTTGTAATATAGTTTCAATCCATACCTTCTCGTGCAATATGTCAATTTCCGAAGAAAATCAGAAAGTAATGTTGTGCGGCTTGTCTTCAAATACATTTTGGTTGCTTATTAAATTACCACAAGGTCAATGAATCAAGGCCATATGGTGTTGTTATACTTCTTGATGTGTAACCTGACAAGCCCTTTCTGCGAAGTGGGGATATAAATAGAAGAATTAGATGGTTCATCGCAGAAAATAAATAACCCACTCTACTGGATGCAATAGAAATTGTCTTAGTGAGAACCGGGAACATCTGGTCTACGAGAGAGGGTTTAATTCTCTCTTTATGTGTGTGTCAGACCCTTTTTACAAAAATGCTGTCGGAAGAGGAGAAAAGAAGTGTACTTAGTCAATTGTTTCAGCCGATCAAAGAAGTAGACTGGGGTTTTAAACGCAGATGGCTTAGCTATTCTCTTGAGGAAAATAATGGAGTTATTTAAGCATCCACTAGGCAGATTCTTGACACAGTTACTTTTTCCTATATTATTTTCATGTTGAGTATTATGATAAGTGTTGAAGTTTTAGAAAGTCGATACGGTGTAGTCAAAGAGACCAAATACTGCGATCTTCGATACTTCCGATTTTATTTGTGGTGAGGGTGAGTCAAAAGTAGACAGTGAGAGCTGGTAAGGAGTGGAGTAAATCGCATTACAGCTTCATAAGGTTCATCTTGGTAATGGTATACGTCTGTTAGATATGGATGTCCAATTTTTCGTTTAAGATATGGTAGACATATTACGAGTAGACTTGGATTCAATTCAATGCTTCAATTTAATATGATAATTTAATTATTTAATTACCGCTAAATACAAGGAGAAGTCAAAAAAGACAACGATGCCATTTAACAGCAATACAATAAAAAAGCAACAATAAGTATAAAAAACATATCCACAAGATCAATATGAATACCTTTACAAGCACAAAAAAAAATAAAAGATGTACCGGAATTCTGAA
Organism: Acanthoscelides obtectus; assembly: GCA_963669975.1. Lineage (NCBI taxonomy): Eukaryota > Metazoa > Arthropoda > Insecta > Coleoptera > Chrysomelidae > Acanthoscelides > Acanthoscelides obtectus. Next base: position 72,089,780 of record CAVLJG010000007.1, on the reverse strand, counting down.
AAGTTACTGTTGAAGTACTCGTCATAGTTGAAGTATGCTTTGTCGATCAAGAAGCGTATTATTTTAGTTTTGAAGGGCTCATCATTAAGGAGCTTGACCTGATCTGGCATTGCATTATAAAAGCGTAGTTAGTGGTGAATAGTATTGGTTCTAGCTGTTGCTGAGGTAAATTTAAGTTATGAGTATTATGCGTGTTAGAATGCACAACAGCGGTAGGGATGATATTTTCAGCTGGATAAAAGCATATCTACATGGATCCCTAAATCCAAAGCTACAAATACATCTAGGAAAGCGTCTCTACACTGCAAAATCTTTTTGCACATGTGCTGAATAACCGCAGCTGAGGGGTGCGAAGAACATCTTAGAATGGAAAAGTCCGTAATATGATGTCAGCAAGACATTAGTGGAAACTCAGTTAAATTTCTCAACATCTACATTTAAACATCCTCCGTTACCATATACGAGTACATGTAACCTCCATAAACGTCCTAGAGTTTTGATGGTATTGGAGTGATATGAGTATATTTGATTAGACTAACCTCGTTGTTGTGCATTTTAGAGCGTATTTGACTTTTCCCCCAAAATGCTGGTCTATTCCACCTCTAGCAACTAGTGCACTCATTAAAAATGCAGATGACGGTGTTGATAAAAATGATTAAATCTCTGTTTACTTGAGGTGAACTTTGGAAGCAAATAATGAATGTAAAAATGGAGAATTTGAAGAATGCACGTCAAATATAAACATTTGATGAATTTTGTCTGGTCTCAGTCAAACTTGGTACCTGAGCACTGAACTAACAAAAGTGTAAGCGACAGACCTAACCTTCCAAGTCGTCTGAGCCGTTAAAATCCACTATAGCGACACAGTAACCATCTTACGTTACCATAAACTATTCATATGTACCATAACCGTATACCTTAAGTATTCTCTTTAGTATATTATCATCGCGTCTCAGACCCTAATGACACTCAACCCTCCTTTCCATTTATACCATCTCCCTCCTCAACATAGACATCCCAGCCTAAACGGCATCGGCGTCGCTGGCGACCGATTTCGTGGAAACTTTCGAAGTTACCGCCATGTTGCCTTCAAGGGACGCTTTCAGAATTCAGGGTCTCAAGTTTTGAATAGCCTGCAAATCACTGGCAGAGACAGATCGATCTTTCGATCTTGATGTGTTCGAGTAATGTCTTGTTTGAACTAGTTTCCGCGCATACGAAATGTCTAGGAATGAATAACGTTTTGAATCAGTACCTACTTCCAAAATTTTTGCAAGAATTGCATTGTAGAAGTAATTATCAACTGTTGAAACCGACGACCTATCAAAAAAGGCAGGCTGCGAGGATTGGATAGAAAATTGAAGCGTGGCTTTTTGAATATGAGTTGGAAACTTTCTGAGTCGAGTGTCTTTCGGTATTTGTGTCTTGATAGATAGATATTTATTGAGCCAGAGAATGTACAATGACATTTTTGGCGAGTCGAGGATTTAAGACATTAAAAAAATAAATAATCAATTATAAAAACAGATACAATTCACTCACAATGCATACACATATAAATTAAATTTACATCAAACTTCACTGCATATATTGTAAGGCAGACATTATATTAAAATTATATTATAACACACAGTATGGTACACACGAATATACACACATGAGCAACATACTAAAAATGTAAAATATGAAAAATTAAAAACTGGAAAGATTCTAGATAATAGAAACCATTATACAGTACATTTCAGAGTCGCCAATATTATTTGGCGTTATGTCTATTAAAATTGATTTAAACTTCCTTTTGAAAAGCTCCAACGGCAGACCGCTCTTAGGAAGTTTATTATAACTCGAAGGCTTCTGGCTATATTAATTATATTTCTTGGAGGTACTACTTGGTTTTTCCCTCGTGTAATTGTAGCCGTGAATATCGGAGAGATATAACTGCAACTACTGTCATTATTTTAAGGCTTCTGAATATTTCCCGACAGTTTTCATCATGCTTAGCTCCAACAATAATACGAACTGCTGCCTTTTGAATTAGAAAATTTTTATGTAATTGAGAATTTTGAGGCATTCCCCCAACTAAGCCCTCTCTAGTTCAATAGAGAGTTAAACATTCCATTGTATGCTGTTCGGACAGAGTCGGTATCGGTAATATAAGCAATTTTGCGTATTTAATATACTAACCTAGTCAGCTTGGTACAAATTTGGTCAATACGGAATGTCCAAGTCATAATTATGTGAGTCAAACTGTACACCTAGAAATTTTGCACGTGACGTATCTGAATTTCTGCCTGAGCTGAATGTACATACTATAGGTTTTTGATTGTTTAAATAAAATTCATTTGATGAAAACGATTTTTACTTATATAAAAACGGAAAGCTGTATCATCAACGTACATCGTTTTTACTAATCTATTATTGATGGATTTCATGTGTTCGGGCAAATCATTAATGTACATAATGAACAGAAATGGAACCTGGTAATACTCCTCTGCATACAACCAATTCGTTACTACATACTATATTTTCTTGGTTATTGTCGTATATCAGGCTGGCTGTATCTAGAATTGAATAGGTTTTGAGTTTTTATAGAGAGATTTCAGAGCTTACGTATACAGGTATTCAGGTTGGAGGAAGACGCTTTGAACAATTGTTGCGTTGATATCATGTGCAAAAGGCAAAAAATTAAATGCATTAAATCCTATTATGATATGTATAGTCGCCAACTTATCTATCAAAAAAATACCTGCTCCTGGTATATGCGCAAAGTGTGAGATACATCGTACCCAATCTTCTGGAGAAGTAACCATACAAGAGATAACACCAGTAAGTACTTACAGAAACGTTAGCAGCTCTTCCGAGGACGAACCAAGCATTTTCGGTCATTTTTCTTTAACCTCTCCCGAAATTGTGTCGCAAGTCACATTTTTGTCAAGATATATCAACTTTCAACCTGGCCTATACATAGGGTGTTTATCCGATATGACTAGACGAAAAAAGAAGGATGAAGAAGAGCAACAAGAAGATAAAGATGAAAGCTATTTATCCAAGAATAATGCAAATACTACTATAGAGCAAGAAGTACAGTACCTGAAGAAGCTATTAGAAACAAAGAATGAAATAATTTTAGATAAAGAGAGGTATATCAATCAATTAGTTAATGAGAACAGACGTTTACAGGAGCATTATGAATTGATCATTAGCAGTATAGTGGATAAAGAAACCATAATCACTTCTTTGGGGAAAATAAATGAAAGAGTTGAAAAAATAGCAGCTACTACCTCATACACCCATTGTAATGATGTAATTAAATCATATAGTGGATCTGTAAAAGAGTCAAAAAAAAGCAGAGATGAGAAGATTGTAGATAAAATTAATAATATACATAAGTTGATGATAAAAAGTACGGACAAATCAAACTCTAATGTGTTGGAAGATTTGAAGAAGAGCATTGATCCAGCTAAGTCAAATATCTGTGTGAACTCTGTGAGGAGGGTGAATAATGGCATCATTCTTAGCTGCGAAAATGAAGCATCATTGTCCAAGCTGATGGCGAGTATACAGGGAGAACTCGGTGCGAACTTCACTGTCAATGAGATCAAGAAATATCGCCCACGCATGGTGATAAATAATGTAGAATGCGCCTACACAAAATCTGAGGGATTAATCGAGAAGATCTTGTCTCAGAATAAATTTGGTATTTTCAGTAGTGATGATATAAAAACTGTAAGCACTTTCAGATGAATTTAGAAAAACGTTGCTAGATAGAGGTCATATATACATGGGTTGGCAAAGATGTCCTGTGCGGGATTATGTACGAATTATACGCTGCTATAAATGTTCAGGCTTTGGCCACATGGAAAAAAATTGCATACATTCTAAAGTATCATGTCCTTTATGTGCTGGAGATCATTTGGAAAAAAATTGTAAATCTGCTTATAAGAATTGTTCAAACTGTATGAATCACAATTCTAAATTCAACACTCAATTTGATACTAGTCATTCTTCTAAAGACTTAGATTGTCCAACTTATAAAAAAACATGTTACATACTTGAAATCTAGAATTGAATATGAATAGTGATAAATTCAAGGTTTTAAAATTTGGTCATATAAACTGCAGATCAGTTTTATCAGGATTTCATGAATTTAGAATACTGGTTCAAAACAACAACCTTGATATTGTTGGAATATCCGAAACGTGGCTATCAAAAGATATATCTAATGACCATATAAGAATGAATGGATACAACTGCTATCGCTGTGATAGAGATGAGCGAGGTGGTGGGGTTGCAGTCTTTGTAAACAACCACTACAACTCTTCCATAATTTCATTTGGGCAAGGCAAGGAATATTTATGGTTGAACGTGCAGCTTCCAAAACAAGAAATTGGTATTGGTATATTCTATCGGCCCCCACATAGCTCTGTTACAGAAGCCGGTAATACCTTTGATAACATGTTGCCTGCCATATTAGCTGAATATGATGATATCATCCTTGCAGGGGATATCAATGTTAATTTGCTTTTAGTTTGTAACAACTTGACTAAATGCCTTGATTATTATAATCTGAAACAGGTGATATCTGAACCGACTAGGATAACTGAATCGACACTCACTCTCTTAGATCCTATTTATTTGAGCAAGCCTGAAAGTTATCTTAGGAGTGGCACTATTAATGCTGATATGATTACTGATCACTATTTAACCTTCTGTGATATACGTATTGCACTTCCTAAAAATCAACAGAAATTTGTGACATTCAGGGATTTCCATAGTTTAAATGAAATAGCGTTTGACCAAGATCTCAAGAGTTTTCCATGGTGGCATATTATATCGATAGATGACATTGAAGATAAAATTAACTTTTTAACAGATAGTATTTTATGTTTATTTAATGTTCACTGTCCAAAAAAGGTAGTGCGTGTAAACAAAGCTCCAGCTCCTTGGTTGGATGAAATGAGATGAAATAACTTTGCATATGATACTACTATGTATACCTGAAATTGATGTGTACTTAACGCATATTATAAACTGCTGTTTAGAGAGGGGATATTTCCCCAATCAGTGGAAACGCGCTATAGTTATCCCGCTACCTAAGTGTTCTGACCCTACTAACTATGGTCAACTGAGACCGATCAGTCTACTGCCAATTTTTTCTAAAGTATTGGAACGCGCTGTTTACGAGCGGCTCTGCGCCTACTTATATTGTAACAAAATTATTCCATCTAAACAATCTGGATTTCGACAAGGTCATAATACAGCTTCGGCACTCTGTGATTTAACAGACAATATAACAATGTCACTTGATAACCAAAAAGCAGTAGCTCTCATACTTATTGGGTGAGGTGTATAAAACCAAGTAAGCACTTCATAAGCATTTACTTACGAGAAAAGTGTTGCCTTGAGAGTTGAAGCAAATTCTTGGCAATGAGTGAATAATTGTAAGGCATGACTCAGAAAGGTCTACTTGTTAATATTGAGGTAATACTTGCGGCGAGTGCAAGTCTTAGCTTGTTTATCCTTATTCACATATTTAAATCGTCTTATTTACGAGTATTTGCTTTGTAAACCTTACGCGTCGTATAAATCTCTATAGGTTTCTGTATATTTTTGTTTAACTAAGTTATTTTAAGTCGGACACAAGAAAGCTCAAGATTACTAACAATTAGGATGTCTTCTAGTGACGAAGAAAGTAAACAACCGAAACTTGTTTCTGATAACCGAGCATAGCTAGTCAGAATCTTGCAGCTAGAAAACAATAAAATAGTACTAAATAAGTCAACGGTACCAAAAACGGTTTCAGCAAAAGAAACCACCTGGATAATAATTAGAGAGGAATTCATAAAATATACAGGGAAAAACGTAACTATCGATCAGTTGAAAAAACTTCTTAACAATATGAAAAGCACTGTTAAGGAAAAAACTGACTTGTCATCAACAGGAAATACGCCAATCAAGCTACTTCAATGGGAAAAAGATTTTCGAGAAATTTTAAATGCTGATGAAAATCCTGTATACAGTAAAATACCAGGAGCAATAACAGTTGGGCTAGATTCCAGTAATAAATGTGTTTTACTTCCCACACAGTTAAATGTAAGCAAAGCAACAACGGGACCTCGGTTGGCCGCGTGGGTCAGAGTGTCGTGCTACTGATCAGCCGGCCGGCCGGGCCGCGAGTTCGAATCTCGCCTTCGCCATGGATGTTGTGTGTTTGTTTTAGGCAGCAGCGGTGGCCGCAGTAGTAGACTCTTCGGTCTCCTGATCAGTCGCCGTGCGCTGTGCGGGTTCGATTCCCGTCTCCAGGAGAAATGTTTCTCTTGGCCATGGATGTTGTGATTGTCCGTAGGTGGTAGATGGTCTCTGACTGTCGAACGCGGAGGTACCACCCGGCGGTTCTCGTAGGCGGAGCCAGAATGTGTGCATGTTGCATGCACACGTGTTCCCTCGCCAGAGTCCGTGTGGCGTCCCCCCTTTCCCATGTATCCCCCATAGCCCCACGGTACCCAATGGGTGCTTAGGCCTTAGGCCTTCGTGGTAGTTGGAGTATAAAAAAAAAAAAAAAACAGAAACAAGAAAGTGTAATCAACAGAGACATATTTTACGCAAAGAACATGCTGCAGATATTTCTTCCGTGTCCAGGGGCCACAATTCTAAAAAACACAGGTTGTTAGCAGCAGAAACAGAAAAAACTGTAGGTTTATCAACTCCTGAATTTCAACGCTTAGTACTACTAGAGCAGCTGAAACTAACTAGACTACAAATTGAAAAAGAGGAACTCCAACTGAAAAACCTACGTCAGCAAGAAAACGAAGCTATTAATACCCAAAAGAATGACGATCCTTTAGTTAATTCGGAATTTAGGTTGCAAGATTTTCTTTTGTTAAAGTAAGTTTTCTAACACATTTATGAATAATTAGAATTTGTCTATAATTTCTCATGTATAATATGTATCAGAACTTTTGGTACGAGTAAATATAGTATCGTGTAGAATAACTGTATTTAAGAGCCACATAATTTTTATTTGATACCTATTAACTGTGATAAATATGTTGGAAACATATTTTGTTATTTAAATTGAATTAAACTGATTTATTATTTGGAATATTTCTAAGCGCTTTTCTTCACCAAGACATCTAATGTTTCCTTGCTCTTGCTCAACAATTTCTGGGACAGCATCATGATCGTCGTTATTATTTTCTATTCCATAGTCCCACTCTACCTGCAAATACTTAGCAATATTATGAAGTATAGCACAACATATGATTATTTTCGGTACGTTCCTTATTGGGAGTCTAATCCTATTTGCTAGAATTGGAAAGCGCTGTTTTAGTTGGCCAAATACACGTTCTATTACAACTGTTTCTTTTGAATGTAATCTGTTGTACCGCCGTTCTGATTCAGTTTGTGGTTGTTAAATGGTGTTAAAAGCGATGGAGATATACCATATCCGCTGTTCCCTAGCAAGCAAGCATTCCATTGGAATCTTGCAAGTTTTTGTTGAACAACACTTTGTCTCCAAATCCTACTATCGTGCACACTTCCAGGCCATTGCACGTCTATACTTGTCATCCTTTCCATTGCATCACATGTCATCTGAACATTTAATGAAGCAACATTTTTCCCATTTATGTACTCATCGCCAAACTGCACTTCAGGTTTCTTAATTTGTATATGGGTACAATCAAGTGCGCCAATTACGGTGGGAATCCTGTATTTTGACACCCAACTTGTCTTTGCTTCGTTTAAATCTCGTTCGGTTGTTGGAAACACTATCCATTGACCTGCCTTCTCCATAATTTTTTGTGCAAAATAATCTACAGTCTTATAAACCGTTGTTCTTTCAATACCAAAATCGTTTGCAACACCACTTTGAAAACCAGGGTCGCTAATATACCGGAGAAATATTTCAATATATTTTCTTAAGGACAGAGCACCACCTCGAGTTTCGTTGGTTTCTGGTAAGAAATAGTTTGTAGTAAAATCGATATTTTCATTTTCAAACCTTAAAAGACGTTTTGCACTATATCTGAGATCTGTTCGATCACGATATTGTTTAACTTTACGTATATTCATAAATGCTGCCATAATTTAGTTTAGACCTTGCGAAAATGAAAGTATTTACTTAATACGTAGTTTTCTATTACTGTTATTCACTCCAAGCGTAAGTGAACACTCAAAATAGTTACTTTAGGAGTAATAACTCGAGATAGCAAGTGTTTGCTTGACAAGTACAAGTAAAAGTTTTATTGATCACTTACTACCAAGAATTTAGTTTAAAATTATGAAGTAAAAGCATTTACTCTCTTTTATTCACCTCATCCCTTGACTTTACTAAAACATTTGACACCATTAATCACTCGCTTCTTGTATCTAAATGCAGTTGCTATGGATTTTCTGAAAAACCTCTTTCGTTTATTCAATCCTACCTTGAAAATCGGTATCAAAAAGTTCGTCTAAATCAACAGTACTCTACGGAACAAAAAATTTGTTCTGGTGTACCACAGGGATCAGTCTTAGGACCGCTATTATTTTCATTATATATCTCAGATTTAGAAACAGAGGTAAAATCATGCAGCATACAATTTTTTGCAGATGATACTCAAATTTTCTATTCATTTAGGAGTAATGACTTGCAAACGGCGAATAATAAAATTAATCAAGATCTTGTCCAAATTGAAAAGTTCAGTAGTAGTCATAATCTTCGTTTGAGCCCTTTGAAGACAAATATGTTAGTATACGCAAATAGAACAAAAAAGAATACCTTAAAAAAGGACATAGACATACATTTAAAAGGTAATAAATTAATTCCTGTGGATCATTCGAAAAACCTAGGTATTATAATGGATGATGACTTAAAATTTGTTGCACACGTGAACTATCTAATTACTCAGTGCTACGCTATTCTCAGAGTTTTATTTGCAAATAAGGCTATATTACATAAATCTGCGAGAAAGCAATTGTGTGAATATTTCGTATTTTCGAAGATATCGTATTGCTTAGTGGTTTACTATCCCTATTTAGATATTACGTATATAACAAGAAATCGTATTCAAAGTATTATGAATACATGTTGCAGGCTTGTAAATGATCTCAGAAAATATGATCATATATCGAATGCCATTAATAAACTCAAATGGATGAAAATTGATAAAATGTATAAGTACCAGCTCCTTAATCTGACTCATAAGGTTCTTTATTCAAAAACACCGTCATATTTAGTAAACAAATTCATACGTAGAGGGAATATGCATCGTATTAATATTAGATATAGAGAGACTTTTTCAATTCCACGCCACAGTACTTCTCTATTTCAGAATTCATACATTTACAATGCGATCAAATCATATAATTCTTTAGACCGCAGTTTAAAAGAAACCAATCCATTATCCAAATTCAAGAAAAAAGTGAAAGAAGTTCTTCTTGATCAGCAGCAAAATCGGTTGTAACCCATAAGTGTCCTCATATTTCCCTTATGTATTTACTTGGATTATTTCATTATTGTATACAGGTGCCTATCAATTTTCAACAAATTCTTTTTTTTTTTTACATCTCGTATTGTTAAGGGGGTTAGATGGTAGAATAGATATATAATCTAAATCTCGCCTCCTGTAATAATATTACAAATAAAAGACGTTAATTATTATTATTATTATTATTATTTAGGCAATTCATCGTCTTTCTAAATTTTGACGCGTCTTAGGGCCCTAGTGCCGTAGTGACACCTTTCCGGATATGGGTCCCTATACTCAAATGTTTTCAGCTGTTACACTGAATAACACCTACAAGTTTGTTTCCATAGTTCTGAAACACCCTGTATAGATTAATCTTGGCTCATACTATCAAAGAGTTATACCAAGAAAGCTATACTAGTTAGACAAGGCGAATATAACCAGAGTGAGATAGACCAGTCTAACCAAAAACATGACGTCCATACAACATCTGATGGCATGTAAGTGTTACTAATTTGACGAAAGATGCAAGTGGTGTTGTCAGATTGATAATTCCTCTTGGATGAATTCATTTTCCATCACCTTCAGCGAAAGATTAAGCATTTACTGTTCAAATTGTCACTAAAATATACTCAAAGAAATAAATTAAATGAAGCTTCCTAGAATAGCCAATAGTAACATAAAATCTTATTTATAAAACCAAATTACAATTCATCTTTTTGTATATAAAGAGTACTATTTTCTGCGTCAGGTGAGCACTATCGTAGAACAGAATATACCTGAATAACGATGAAACAACATTCCTTAAAAAAATACAACCGGCAACTTCGACACTATGCTGAATATGGGAACTACGCCAGTCTGGCGTTTCCCTAAAAAGACCAATAACTGGCAACGCAGGACCAAACCAATTTAACTCTTGAATTCCCAGTATCACCTTCAGGTGAGAGAAATTTAACTTTTATTTTTTCACAATGAGTTTTTATTTTTTATCAGTCTATTATTGTTGGATATACAATTGGTCACTTCATTTATTTTTACTTACCAACGACCATACGTCACATGTTAAATGCATTCAGTTGTTTCGCACGTAAGTGGAATAATGGAAGATTCTATAATTTCTTGCAACACAAAGTGAAAAAAATGTCCAGACAGTGACAGAAACTTTAGGTGACAACATGTCAAAATAAAGTGGGGCAGTTCTAATACTTCCAGCCTTTTTTTAGTTAAAGAGGTAGTGAGGATCTTCTAAAGACATAAAGACATTCTAAAGACAGTGTCTTCTCTTGATATAACTACTCTTGGTACTACTGAATTAAAGAATATTGTCACTGCATTTTAAAACAGCTTGCTTTCCGACTTCATTTAATATAATAAAAAAGTATATTTTGGAAGATAAGCAAGGAACTCACTATATCAGTTCCACGGAAATGCTAAAGAGTTGCTTTCAATTGCAAAACTTTTCAGTACATGGGTAGAAAACAGAAAGACTGGCATAACTAAACGGAATAGATGGCATAGTGTTTCGGAAGCAGGTCGTGGTGACATGACGACGTGAAGTCAGAGGAGAGAAGGGGTGACGAGAGCCCTGCAGGCGACGTGACGAGCATCTAACGCAGCGAATTAAGCCTCAAAAGAAACGTGAGCACATCTAGGCGCGGTTAATATATTTCGCGGAACGACCGGAGATCAACACGTTCACCTGCAGGAAGTTTACGGGGCGAACCTGATAAGGACTTTGCTGAACTTATGCATGGAAGTCTGAACTCAACACAAGCAAGCGGATATTAAAACAACCTTCTAGAACATCCTCGTAACTTTTAATAAATATTTTACTAGAGAAGACTATTATTTTAGTTGACACCACTGTGACCCACATAGATCTGTTATAGCCTCTCACGGACAGTACTGCAAGCTAGGTAATCTACCTAATTCCCTTCGTATCCTCCGTCTTCTAGTACACATACTTACTTCTCTCTGAAACATTGTTTTCGTACCATGTTACAGAGATTTTGACTATAGCCCTATTTCAAAAGGCAATAACGATTTCTGTGACCTCAAGGAAACACATAATACATTTATTTCATAACTACAAGGATTGAGAGGGCCACGTTGCAGTCGTTCTTTGAGGATTGAATGCTGTTTGAGGAATGGTCTTACCTTGAATCTTAAACGAACACTAACGCTTATATAAGGATATTTAATTTAAGGATACTAGTTGTTGCTACAGGTATTAAGATTTAAACAATTTTTGAAATTTGCACAATTTACGAAATGTCAAAATTTTCAGAACTCCTATAATTTATGTACAAAACTTTTGAATTTTTCTGAAATTGCAATGCTTTCAACATTTTTCAAATTTTTGAATTCTACAAAGTTCTTAAAGTTCTGGAAGCCTTGTAGAATTTGCTAATTTTAAAATTTTTGTTCTTAGGAATTATTCGAAGCTTTAAAATTTTCAAAATTCCCAGGTACTCAAAAATTTCAAAAATTTGGAATTTTTACAAAACCTTTGAAATGTTCAGTTTTTAAAATGGTGAAATGCTGAAATTTGGAACTGAACAGAAAATTTTAAAGTTTCAATATTTACATTTTCAAAATCTTCAGAACTTTTCTGAAAGCTGAACATTTTGAAAATATTGCAAATATTGAAAATTCTGAATATTCAGATATTTCAAAAATTCTAGAAAACTTTAAAAATTTTGGTCACTGAAAACATCCAGTGTCGTGCAACTTGGAAAAATTTTAAAAAGCTGTGATGACAACATACAGCCTACTGTAAAAATGCAGACATCAAGCCCTTCCTTGAACGTGCCTCGAGGAAGTGTCAAATCCAAAAGAGAGCTCATACCTTAACGTGACTTAATCCTCAAAGGACATCTCTAAATGTGAACCATAATGTTTCGTCTTCAAAACTAGCTATTTTGAGCTTGATATACCAATCAAAACTCCCACTAGTTCATAACAAAGACAACCTAAAAATAGGAATGAGGAAATACTGACATCGAAGGAAATCGATTGTATTTCCTTTCGTCTGAATTAATTGACCTGTGACTCCATATTTTATTTTTCTTTGGCAATAAAAGCTCTGCCGCTAGAGACAGAGAATGGATTCCAGCTAAAGGGGTCGAAACGGATTTAATCTTCGACTCCATGTTATGTCCTATTGCTCGGTTTATTAGCTCTACCGGAATATCCGCTTTCTGGGAAGATATTATCGTTCAAATTATAGACAGACAGGGAAACAGACATTGGGTAGCGTTTATATATGCTTTGGGCGCCTGCGTCATGGTCTTCCCCAAGGGGAACAAGGGAGGGGGTAAGCCTCCTTGGGAATCCGCTTGATCCTGAAAAACTGCATATTTAGGATGATTTTGTATACAATTTTGAGGATTTTTAGGAAAAGTTCCTACCCCCCGCTCTTCATGAAGCTTTGGCGGTAGGTACACTAACAAAAAGTTATCTTGCAGATGATGCCACCCATGATAAAAATTATTTACCTGGCTCCCATACCTGCGTACCTGCAACGTTAAGTAGGTTTCACTGTTACCTGGTGAAAAAGGTAATTACAAATTGGATCTAAACTCTGATGTCTAATTTCTGTCTATATACAAAAATGACATATAAAATGCAACACCGACTAGGAGTGCTGCAATTTTGAGCATACTTTTACAAGTTTTGGATCTACTAATAAATAGAAAGTGATTCAAATTTTAATTCGAAATTTCGCAATATTGCAACCTTCTTCCCATCATGTCCCATACATGTGAGCAGCCATGCTATCTCGAATGAATACGAATCGTGACCTGATGCCGTAAGCAATGGCACCCCATACGTGAACACCCACAGTGCGATCAATATGCTGTTCGTCTTTCAACAGGTCTCCTCCTTACTAGTGTACGGCCATCATGTGTGCCCAAACAGAATCTGGACTCATCGCTGAACACGACTGAGTTCCATTCCATATTCCATTCAAGTCTCTCCCTACTCCATACCAATGGTTGCCGACGATGCAGAGATAGTACAAGATGGGGACGGTATGAATACTGTCCTCATCGTTATCGCCCTTCCGGCAGCATCAAACCACTGGTTCGCAGATGCCCTTGTTGTGGAAAAGAGATATCATCTCATTGCAATAGTTTCGTTTCGATTCACCCAAGAAAATCCGGCTTCACGTAGCCCGATTATCCAACAACTCTCAAACTCGGAAAGCCAAGTGAAATTTGGGCAGCTGCGAGCTTTAGACATGATAATGCAATGAAACAACAATGAAACAAATGGAACCAACACAGAAAAATCACTGAATATTAAGTAAACATGTTCATATTGTCGGATCCTGATATGACAAGGAAAGCCGTTACAAAAAAGTACGGCTCCAATGCCTTCAACATTTTACCAGCGTATACTTCCATGGTAGCAAATATGTTTACAAGTTTTTATCAAAATTCAATAAATGATTCTGGGTGTTGCATTTTATATGTCGCTTAGTATACTTTCTAGTACATTATAACAAAGTAATGGACTGCCAGATACTGATCTGGTCACAACTTTCGCCAAACACTTCAAACAAGGTGTCTCGCTATGAATTGGCCTTTCGGTAACCCTTTTGTATGATCGTTTAGAAAAATATATTCCATAAAAAAGTTATTCTCATATGAATTTGCAATACCTATTTGTGTATGTGTGTGTGCTATCAAATAAAATATTAGAGAGAGGTTAGGGAGAGAGGTCCGTTAATAGAGAGACACCATGCTTGATCAAAGCGTGAGACGAAAATGATGGCACTGCTGGACATTACGTTGTAATAACCTTTTACACAGAATATATAAAAATCGCTATCAGAATTTAAGTTAGTCCTATTTTCAATTACTGTTTTCGCCTATCGTTGATAAATTGACCTTTTATCCAACTCAGCAGGTACGCAGTCAAGGTATAGGTATAACACTCTACTCAATGCTCCACGTTTTGTCCGTAAGAGAATAACTTACGTCTGGCAGCTCTGGGATCTTACTCTATAATGAATCCTCCAAGAACATACTATGTTCTTGGGGCAACAAATGGCGTAAGCCACGTTGAGTTTATTCCGAGCCATCCGAACTTGGAAGTTATTTCTAAATCCTGAAACCACGTTTTTTCCCTTAATTATGATTGAACTGCTACAATTGGGTAGAACTATGAGTTAGCGATGACTGAATATAAAAATATGTCGCATTTTCAATCAATGAATTTGTTTTTGATAACATTGCGGCATGGTGCCTGAATTAAAAAAAGTTCTCAAAGGGTAATTTGACAAAAATACGTTTTAGAAACATATCTTCAGGGTCATTGTTAATCTTGAAACAGCGCATTTTATCGAAATTGTACACCTAATTCAAAATCAAGCCTTCTTCGTGACAGATATGGATCCAAATACAAATAGAGACTGTTGTTCCGTTAAGACTGTGACGCGTTTTCTTTTGAGAACAAATTATCCATATTTCTGAAAACTGGAAAATATCTCGAGCCACACAAATCAATCTGTTTGGCAAACAAGAGCGTCAGCCTCTTGTTACAAAATTACATATTTTTGACACGTATTAAAGGTATTGGCGGTCTACGATTGTGGGTGTGAGTAAGGATTATGTCATATTCCGATAAACAATTAGTCTGAAACCATTATCTAGTGACACGGGAAACGGCAATAAGCTTAGTTGTTTGTTCAGGGTCTCAGCTTCTAACCTTCACACTAGAATCTTGAATCAGCTCCGCTCTTTCTATCACTATAGCATAGTACCTTGGATACTTCGATTAGGTTATTCCAATATCTCACCTACCAATTGTGTCATGAATTACCCCTCGGTTACCTCACTATGCGGAACTTTCGCTAAAAAACACTCCTTTGTGCGCTGACAAAAGCTCAGCATGATTCCTCCTCTGTCGAATTGTTATGGATCTTGGTAAAGTGAAGCTATTCTCCCAGCGCCGCTGGGACCTGTGGACCGGCGAAAATAATTGGATTCAGATGACGTCCCCGTCAAACGTAACGAAGGGTCGAAAGAGGAAAGATAGGACTACGTGTCACAGCGTCTTGCTATCATCAGTCTTCATTACGGTCACAATGGGAGGTTTGCAGTTGTCTGTTCCCTTCCTTGCAGCCACCCGTGGCTGCTGCCTCGTTTTTGCCCCACTTACCCATCTGGTGCGCCTTGATTCAGGGGCGGGTCAGGGGTAGTTTTGAGTACGTTAATCATCACTAGTCGATTATAATTACTCACAAAACCTTCCTTTGACGGATCATTTCATTGTTAGTTTGGCATTCGAAGAACTGAGTTACTCTTTACTCGGCATTATAAGAAAATCGCGTCAAGTAGGTTGACTCTGACCTTCCAGGCAACGCTGTCATGGGTTCATAAAGGATTATGTTCGGTACAAGTTAGCTATTCTCAGAAAAAAGTTAGCTGTTTTCATGTATAATGAAATATCAAACGGATATTGTCAAACAAACAGGCCCAGACAATTAGTTCACACACCCCACCATTACCGACCATCTTGCAACGTTGCTGTGACTATAATTATTTTTTTGAGATAGTCAAGCCGCACTTGAAGCATTTGACTCCACCTACTCGACATCAAAATCAGTGTGGAATTGCAAAGAAGCTCTCGGTGGCATAGGGGAGGGAAATGAAGTCCGTCTCATATGGATACCAGGTTATACAGGTCTAGAGGGAAATGAGACAGCTGACACTCTGGCAAGGAGTGGGGCTAGCACACCCTTCATAGCCAGCGATTGGTATCGCATACAATACGGCTAAACAAATAATCTCTGCATAGATGGACAGAAAGATCGATCAATACTGGGAGGGATTAGCAGGATTAAACTATGCTAAGGCAAGTATACCAATCTTGACAAAGACGATAACAGACTCTGCTACGGTAACACAGGAATATCCTTAAAGCTCTAGTAAGACTGTACACTGGTCACTGCAAATTGCGTCATCACATGAGCAGGCTGGGCTTGGCGGAAGACGCTGAGTGCAGACCGTGCATGGAGGGAGATGAAACGGTAAGGCATGTTTTGTGCAGATGTCCTGCATCGCCAGAATCAGGTACAACATACTTGGAAACGTAGTACTCCAAGCAGAAGACCTGAAGGATATTTCGGGTGGTCAGAGCTACTGGGGTAAATATAAATAGGTGTGAGCTACAATAGACGAAAGAGTCGCAGTGGAGGATCATTATTGATGCACTCAGAAGAAACCTTTTTTTTTAAACTCCAACTACCTCGAATGCCTAAGGCCTAAGCACCCATTGGGTACCGTGAGAAAGGGGGACCGCCACACGGACTCTGGCAAGGAAACACGTGTGCATGCAACATGCACACATTCTGGCTCCGCCTATGAGATCCACCGGGTGGTACCTCCGCGTTCGACAGTCAGAGATCGTCTACAACCTTGCGACAATCACAACATCCATAGCCAAGAAAAAAATTTCTCCTGGGACGGGACTCGAAACAGCACAGCGCACGGCGACTGATCAGGAGACCGAAGAGTCTACTACTGCGGCTACCGCTGCTGCCTAACCTAACCTAATCTGACTTCACCACTTTCCAGCCACCATACATTCATTTTATTGGAGAGCCATCGGTCAGATCCCGACGCAGCTATATGCACATTTTAAATGCAAATTTAGCAGCAAAAATATAATGTGTATAAAATATGTCTAACAGGTGCGTGGAATTATCAGGGTTGGAAAGCCCCAAAGGATTAAGATATAGTCAGTCTCTATATCCCCCAACCTCAATATTTGACCCCTTCAAGAATTTTCCTGAAAATGATCAGTTTCTGAATTTGGAATAAATACAAAAATTCAAAAGTGGTAGGTAGAGCTAAGGGCTACAACCTAAAATTATTTTTAGCTTACAGGGTGTCCCATAAATTAGAAGCAATATAAACTTGTACTTTTTTAAATGGATACCATTACTTCTGTTAAATCGCACATGGTTCACTTAGTCAATTTCCGTACTCCGCAAGGTATTGGTAACGTAACCGCCAAAAACCGAGAAAATAACTATAAACTCACTCAACATCAAGCAAAGCATTTTGCCAGCCCGCTCCTGAACATTCCTTCTCGCTTTGTTATCCACCGATGGATCGCATAAAACGGAGATCGTCGTCCCTTTTGTTGCTGGTACTCGACAAAACTAATTCCGGGGTGTTTTAACTTAAATTGTTCGACGGAGATTCGTTCTGTACGAACCAACAGTCTGCCGGAATTGTCGAAGTGAAATGACGCCAATGCACAAACCTGTGCGATAGTTCAGCACCTTGTAACGACATCGTAACGTCGATATGGAATCGAGTTTATGAGGCAATGCTTTACATGGTCGATGTATTTGGAATTTGAGGGTGAGGAGGGAAATAAATGACAGCGACAACACAGGAAATCAAATCTTGAAAATGAAGGAATAGAACTGATAGAATGTCGGAGTAGGTTTGTTACTTATCGAGGAGCTGTGTCATTTAACACCATAACACCAGTTACGCCGAGCGCAGTCAGATTGAAGCACTTTTTCTCGAAGCAAAATGGTTCGATATGATTTAGCTACTTGCATCCCAAAGGTCGGAATGTTTTTAGTTCCAAACAACTTTTCCGTGAACAGGGTTTCTTTTACGTTTAATTCAACAATGAATACTGACTAAATGTGTTTGTGACTACTTAGTGCTTAGCAATTAATAAGGAAGCAAATGTCGATATTCTGTCGTGAGAGTCTAGTCAGCTGTTAAAAGCTCCACCGGTAAGAGAGTGTTAGTGTGCATCCATATTGCGAGCCTAGCACGGTTGCGACGACGGGCGAGAAATATCAAACATTATGAAACGCGCCTTTGCGTCCACTGTGTAGTGACTGAGGCGGAAGCCTAGGTGTGCATCCATATTGCGAGCCTAGCGCGGTTGCGACGACGTACGCGAAATATCAAACATTATGAAACGCGCCTTTGTGTCCACAGTGTAGTGACTGAGACAGCGCGCGTAGTTTTCAAACGTTCCTGTTTCGCGCATTCTGGCCACACTACGGGCCTAATCAGCAAGCGACCCAACGCGCGGTGGCGGCGGTAACAAGCCAGTTCGGTCTTGTCGCTCGGGGTTTGACGTCGAACTGTTACACAGCCTTTTGTAACGCGTTGATGTAATGTTTCGACCCATTTGGGCTGATACGTTGTTTAGGAGTCACCTGCAACACGATGAAACCATTCGCAGCATTTTCAAGCAAAATGTTCCGAATTGTCTACGGCTGCCTTAAGTTCACCAAACTACTACCAGTTTGCGCTATATTCAATAGGGCTTAGTCTTCTTCGACATATTATCTGAATGACTGCTTTTGTAATTCAGAAAACGTTCGCGTTGATTGACAGAAGTCATAACAGCTAGGTGCGAATGCATCATATCTGGTTAGTACATATCCTTGTATTCCTTTTAGAACCATCTGAACAAGGCGATACTGACTAAGCCACCTTCAGCAATATTTTGTTTAGAGGACACGACACGACATACAAGCTTCCTTATCAGTACGATGTATCGTTTAATATGATTGCTTCTAATTACTGAATTCTGAACAGAAGTTTTTTGCAGTTATTCTGAAGTCTGTAAAACAAGAAAGATACACCTTCTAGTGTTGTGAAATTGCACACAATTCCTCCATGCACGAACTATCACTATATTCTTATACTATAAATTCTTAGACAAGTCTTGCCTTATACCGTTCCTTTAAAACATACTAAGCAGTTGTCAACAGCCGTTTTCATATTATTTGATACTTACTATTAACTTTTAGTATAGTACAGATCGCTTAATAAAGATGGTGCTCGGAGCAGTGTTGAGAGCCACGTATTTTACAAATCAGTCTCATCTAAGACACATTTAGCTTTGTGATGAAATATTGAATAACATGATGGACCCAGGAAATATTTTGCCAAAAATATATACTACCTCAAGAAACTAATCTCATAAATGTAAAAACGGAAGTCAAAATCTCTCAGAAAATGTGGCGAAACACATTTTACTGAATATTTCCTCCTTCTGAAAAATCGACCCAGATGACTAGAAAGCTGTATTATCGAGAACATTTATTTACAGCGCAGGTATTTCGAACCTCACCATGGGGATTTCGGAAACGGTAAGAGATACGAAGTCGCTTAAATGGTGACACATTTGTGTACTTAGGGAATTAACAAAATGCCGCTTAGAAAGTACTTCCAAAATAGTTTTACTTTTTTGAGTTCATTTATACTGGGATTTCAAAATGAGCACATTGACATTGTAACATTTCCTCGTCTACAAGATGGTATAATAAGAATTTCAGTATAATGTGTCGTCCATTGTCCTCCAGCATCAACTTTATTTTTTCTTATAGACGTTATATTGGATTTTTGCACATATAAATAGAGTTTTTAATTTTTATGTCAAAAATATTTGATATTCACATTTTCAAACCTTAGTTGTTTGGAAAAAACAGAATTTTCCAAGCCGGTCCTGAAATTATCAGATGTTTCGCTTAGCAGATTTATCGCAGTCACCTTTATTTTTTCCTTACTTCATTTGAGATGAGGTTTCAAAATAAATTGCATATTGCAATTGCCACTTTTTCTTCTCTACAAAAAAGGGGGCAGTCAAAGTTTGAATTTGAGGTTTCTTCTTTCGACCTCCACCACCAACTTTGTGTTTTCAAATGTACGCTATGTTTCAACTTTGTACGCTTAAATGGACCTTCCAGTCCTAGTTTTAGTGATGTATTTATTTCCTTAGTTGGCTATGAATTTGTTGGTGGAACGAAAATTATGAGGAAACCTTAATACAGTTTTTTTTGACTGTAACATTAATCATAAATAAGCAAAGGTGAATCATAGAAGATATTCAACACGATGTCAATTATTTTGTATGATTTGTATCTCAGTCTTCCAAACTCTGTTACTATGTCCAATTTGAGATCTGGCATGGTACATGAGACAAACTGACTAACGGATAATTTGAAGGCATACCTAGCGAATTCTATTTGTCTGAAATAGCTAACGTTTCGCAATGTCAATGTACGACTTACTATACATTTTTGGAATTAAAATTGAAAACACTGTTCACCTGTGCCAAAATGCAATATAAATTCCCACTACAAATACAGTCGAGAAAAAATTAAAGTCATTTCCGAAATCCCAATGGTGAGGATCAAATTTTAAACACCCAGAATAATTATCATCAATCTATAGGACACCATTCCTTAACTTACATTACATTTCCAGATATTTTCCTTAAAATGTCTTTCTAGTCACCAGTTTATTATATAAACTTTATTTTTCCACACATTTTGTAAAATGCCGTTCACGCTCCACGAATATCCCATACTAACCCGCTATATACACGAGCCATCTCCAAGTCTGTTAAAGTCGAAAACTGTGTGACATATCGCTATAGCTCCGCTCCAAGGAGCGACCGCCTCTCTTGGAGCACAACCTTTTAATCCTCTAAAGTAGTTTTGTTTCTGTAGATAAGACCAGATGAAACCTAACGCTGTATTAAGGATTATTGGGGTAGCTAACTTCTCGGAACTCTGTGCATGCATTAAGGGAATTATTTAAGAAAACGGAAGCGGAGTGGATTAAAAGATAATGGCATGGACGAAATAATGAGAGAAAAAGGACTCGCTACAGGCAGGCGCTGCTGATGTAGCGGACTAGTGCAGACAGCGGTTTCTTTGCGATTGTGCATAATAAAAGATAAGGTGCTCCTAAGATTTATGACTCGAAACGGCTATAGTGGTTACAGAACGGAGAAAGCCTTTAAAAAGTTGATTCAAGGCTGAAATTGGAATATCAGCATGCTGCCATCAAGAAGTGTATTCTTAAGATTTTAGCTGTTCACAATTAGATCTTTTACACTTTTTGCTCGGAATGTGGCTCAACTTTTGCATGGAGGTTGAGCTTCCTGTAAATGTGAGAATAATAAAATACGTGTTTTCGTCGTATTGGAACCTGGGTTAAAATTAAATCATTTTGGCTGATTTCTTTAGCAAACGTGCAGATCATTACGATGAGATATTTTTCGATTTGCCCATTTCAAATACATTTTTTCCAACGCATACGCGAAACAAAAAAGAAAATGAGGATAAGCTGCATGATTTCAAAAATGGTCTGAATAATCGAATTTTACTTACTAACAATAAAAAATTGTCTGTCTCATGAGAATCCTTAACTCTTGCCAATGATTGACTTACAAAAATAGTCTAGAATCGGAACGTCCATAACATAAACCCATTGACATTAGACTATATGATCCCTAGTATGACTTTCTTTCAAAAACAAACCTAATATAACTTTGAAACTTTCGATGATTTTCATGCGAAACTGCGCTATGCTGATACTGACTCATTGATATCATAATTTCTTTGTAATCTTGTGAATTTGATACACACTTATTAGCTTTTACGAGTGAAAGTATTAACTGAGGCAGAAATTTTGCACATCGAAGTAAGGCTATACATCGTCATTATAGTTAATAAACTGGGTAGGTCATATTTGTTTGCAATAAATATGTAACGTTCAACCTGTGAGATGATTCATACGCACTACGTAGCCAGCACGTTCATAGTTGAAGCTATGAAATGAGAATAAACTATAACCCATTAACTACGTAAACAAAACCATATTTGATTATTCAGCGGCAATATATAATACGCATGTGACAAACATCAATATCTTTGATGGGCCCTTTGCGCGCAATAGCACTCTGTCTCTCTCGCTCTCGCGCGTACACTCTGTCGTTCTACAGTTTGCGTCGGGACGAATTTGGCTTCGTGCCAAGCCATTGACGGACAGGGTTGATTTCAAAGGGGTAGTGGTTAATACACCACGCTTTGTTAAAAAATAGCAAGATACATTTCGACGATTAAGAAACATTGCATTTTGAATGCACAGGTTATTTCCAAATATGAGAATTGGTTCAAGGTATGATTCTTTGTACAACACCTCTTCACATGTACCAAGAGGAAACCACTGAAAACTGATTTTTCTTAATTGATATCAACCAAACGAATTTCAACAGTGCAATAATTAGTTAAAGCATCATACATGTATGATGGTGTCCTCTGAAACAGTGACCAATCCAGATAGCAAGGGATGGGCTAAACTGAACGCAACAGTGCTGTTTTTTAAATCTTCCATAATAATAGCGCGAATGCAATTAGAAACTGTATTCTTGTGCAATTTCGATACATTAGCCCGATTTTTAGAAAAAAATATTCTTCCAGTAATGTTTCAATATGACACCAGGTCCAACACACTTTTGAAGGTATATTGATTTTGATACCGGCGCATAATCAGTGACCCAAAAAGCTGTTGCATACGAATTTTCGGATTATGATACTAACTTTTAGGTGTTTATCCTTGTAGGGGATTGTCTACAATGTAAATTAGTAGAAACCTAAAATGAGACCTTTTCGTCTCAGGAATTCATTGAAGTTAAACAGGCGTGGTTTCGAGCTTCAAAAATACTACCTTTGAGCTATTATTATAGAAGATGTAAAGATTTTAGAAAAGTTGTTAAGACTGATATGTCTTTAGTCTAAATGTGTTATCTGATTTCTGTGGTTACCATCACGCAAGGGTTCAACTTATTTCCACGCTGTCAAAATTTTGTCGATTATACCACGCAGTTCGAAAGTTGTTTGGGAAAAACAGTTCCCAGTGCTGTCCTGCGAGGGCCGAATCTCCAAAACAATGCGGTACTATGATAATTGTCTCAGAATAAAGAGTAAATATATAAAATGCCTCACACAAGCTTCGATCAGCTGTGGCATGCTGCCTTCTTATGCGCACTTCCATTCTATGATCTATCAGAGAATCGTTGTAGATTGGTGACTGACTTTCTCTCTAGCAAGACACCCATGGTAATTGGCGGGTTCTCCGCTTCATCCCACAACGTCAAGGCGGGTCTTAGCTCCTACATATCAACGACCTCCCTTCCTGCACAATTAATCCAATCCACAGTTTTGCTGACGACAGACAGATATAATTCAGAGTGACAAGGCGATATCTGCCGGTAAGCAATAGAAAAGAATACTAGCAGCGACTTTCCCTCTGACGAAGGACCTGAAGGTTATCACTGATTCGGGACGCAACAGTCTTGTACAGTTTAATGTTTCCAAAACACAGCACTGTACCTTGACGTACAAAAAGCGCTCACCCCGTTTCGATGAATGGACTAGTTATACCAAAGGGACATTAGTCTCGGCTCGTCCGAGCCCAGATCTCCGATGACTTGATCTGGCACGAACACATCTCGTCAATAGCGGCAGTTGCAGGGAAAGAGCTAGGCTATTTGCTTAGGGCCACAAAGAACTTTCCACAACATGACCTCCTGGCTCTGTACAAGGCGCAGATAAGACCTAGCCTCGGGTATTGCTCACCCCGCTTCCACTACATTATCCATGCTCGATGCTATCTAGAGGAGGGCTGTTCGACTTATCGATGACTCTTCTCTAGCAGACAGCCTCGGGACTCCTTCGCACCGGTGAGCTGTCGACGATCTAGCTCTTTTCTACCACTGCGCCAATGGGCTTTGCTCCTCAGAGCTCTCCTCCATGATGCTACCGCGCGATGTGCCTGCCAGGCAGTCCGCCTAACCTCGACCTCCCATCCTAACCGTGTCGAACTTCGTACATCCACAACTGGCCTAGGGCGTCCAGATTGTGGAACAGTCTACAAAAGGAGGCTTTCCCTTAGGCAGTTCAGAAACCGGATTAACTATGTTGGTATTAATTTCTTCGTTAGCAAAATCGCATTGCATAAGTTCATGTCAACCCTTTCATAAAAGTAACCGCTTATAATCTAACTCTAGCTAGCGAGGTGTCAAACATAAGCAAAACATTTTAATTGAATACACAACAGTTTATGTTAATTCCATTGCATTTTTTAACTCAGCCGAACTACGAAAGGTAGGAACAGCACATCAGGAAAAGTGGCCTTTTCAACTATGCTGGAATACGCTCAATTTTCATCCAAATTGTTCATGGCCATTTTGAACAAATGCGGCGCACCCTGTATTATTCGTCTCAGTATCATCTAATGTACGTAGAAAACAGTGCGTACAAGCTTCTGCAAAGGAAGAGGAGATCCAACGCTGTATAAACGAAATTCAGCTACATTTATACAAAACGGTCGCAGAAAGTCAATGAAAAGAAACAAAACTGAGTTTTCTATTCAAGTTCTACAGAAATTTTTGAACGCGTTTTATTTATGAGTGTTACATATTTACACTTCACTCCTGAAGTGACGAAAGATTTCCTAAGAGGTTTTGTTGTCCTTAAGAGTTGAAAGTTCAGTTGAAGTATGGCAGGCGATGATACATTAATCAATACTAAACAAAAGTTTGTCAATACACCAGGAAAACCATAAGAAAATTGATGGATGTATTTTTTTGTTGAAGCCTTAAATCGTCGGTGTATGGGTAAAGAAAATGTCCCTGTCTGTCCGAGTTTGGACGGCCGCCAACTCACAGGCGGAGCGGGATAAATATCTAGAGACAGGGCGCGAATTAAAAATTCACAAGAGTCGGTTTCACACAGCCGGAATTTAGTGTGCAGATAAAAAATCCCCGATAGGGACGTAAATAATGCAGGGCAGAACTAATGCTGTTGGACATTATAGCCAGATGCCTAGCTCACTCAAGGGAGGGTAAATGTGTATCCTTGGGGAACTTCTAATGGATGACCATGAATTTTTTAGGGGCTTGAGACATATGAATACAGAACATATCGTTACCGACACTAGGCGTTACAGAGGGAAGGCAACAGTCAGTAGATAAATTTAAAAAAAGAACTAAATGCCTAAAATCAAGATTTAAGGAAAAAGATATTGCGGTTATTGGAGAAGTTAGCGAACGGAATGCTTGAAGCATTCAGAATACAGCTTAAGTGGAATTTGAAACCTATTTACGCCATACAACATATACAGAATAAAACTAGCTTTAACCTCAAATCTGGCATAAGCCACATGCTAGAAATTAGATCATCTTCTTATCGTGACAAAAACTTTGGCACAAGACAAGTTCAAATTTTGGAGGGATGCTGCTACAAAAATATTATTATTCCAGCAAAATGACAATTTTGGGAAAATAAATTTTCTGTTCACTCATGCCTGGGGAGTATAGGGTGCGTCAAACTGCTTGATAAATGAAAAAAAATAATGTTTTTCTTGCATAGACTAAAACGCGCACACTAGAGAAAAAATGAGCTTATGATTTATGTAGTGATTCGCAATAGGACTATATTTTTTCCTCGGATGTAGGAGGTGCACAAACCATGCTACCTTCTAATGGCGTTTATTTGGTATAATGGGTTATGAAGGCTTGCTTACCTTTTAGTCATTTAGTATATCCTGTACATTAAGGGAAATATTATGCGGCCCTCGTACATCACGACGTTCAACTCGAATGTCATCAGTCGAGATACCCTAATCAACCGCTCTTATGGTAGCCCAGCAGTGCCAGTAGCGGAATCCAGGGATTAAGAGCTCCGAAAAAGCTTACGTCTCTTTCCTGGGGGACCAGACCGGACGAGACTGCCGGGTCTTCGTGCTGCCGAACGCGTGCCTAACGACACTGGCAGCCGAGGGACTGGCGTTCTAATCAAATAGGGCCAGCAGGACTGATCGAGGTAAGGTTGAACCAAGAGCGTAGCATATAGGAAGGTACAACTCATTTGTTTTTCGAGATTCAGACAATAAACTTGGGAGAATGAAAGTCAACTGCTCAAAGAAGAGAATCCGCTACAGCTAGGTCGTCTCGTCAAGCTATCAAGAAATATATAGCTTGATATCATCTATCGCCTCAGCAGCTTCAGTACAGACGGAAGACAAAGGCGCTTCTGGATCATTCAAGCTTGCTACGTCGTCGGCTGGTGTATTGTCGTAATATGCATCATCATATTCTACAAAGGGTGACGAAAAGAAGGAGATATTTGCGACCGGTGCATAGTAGATCGGAGCCGTACCTAAGACGGAAGCTGAGTAACTTTCGGTAGCGGCTAGGATGCAGAAAAAAGATTCTTGTTTTATAACCAAGGAAAGTGCGAAATCGGCGACGTCAGTTGACACCCGTTCTGCGTCTCAAAATTGTACATCTCTGTAACATCAGTCGTTAAAGCATCAAGATGATACCGTTATGTAGGCAATCCGTTTCTAAAGCATATGATTTCATTCTCGCTGCTGTATCTCCAAAGATAACTTGAGACTTTTGTAAAAGCATGTTATGCCTTCTTCTAACGAAGCGCTTAAGTTAATATCGGCTTCTAGCGTATGACCCCTCCACATGCGCTAAAGAAAGCTGCCAGTCGAGTGCCACTTTCCTTCTTGAGTATGTCACCAGTGACGCCATAGCTAATTATATGCCCTAGTGCCAGAGACTGTCGGCATCAATAATTCGATCCAGGAACATGGACAAATTCAGTGATAATGCCTATGTAAGGATCCAGGAAGATACCCATGCCAGTGAAAGCCGTGACTGCGCGAAGGTAAGCATACGTAGTGCCGCCAAGTAGTTACAAATACATGCCGACTATCTCCTTTGGGTTGCTACCTATCGAATTGTCACTAGTTCCAATGTTCGGACCTTCACACTTCCTCTTTTTGGCTTGCTGAAGGAAGCAGAAGAAATTAACTATGGCACGCCCCTTGACGGACTCAAAAATGTAGATCTCATGGAAAATAGAGTCCTTTAAAGGACTGATCCAGTAAGGTTTGCAAAACTTACGTTATACTAGAGATGAGCTTTTGTTTAAAAGGCCCGGTCAACAATACTACGGCCCAGTAGCACTCCTATTGAAATTGATATGGCATCTATGGTATAAGAAGTACAGGCAGGTAATGCTCAGGGCTCAATGAAAGATAATATTGTAGGGGAATGCTATATTTATGCTCTGCCTTTATTTTAAATGATTTCATGACGAATATAATACACTTTTTGATATTATGAAAAAGTTCATTCGATTGCTTATCATGCCAAAAAAAAGTTACATTACAACATACGTGTAGGCACATTTTATTTTTTCTCAAATCAATGAATTGGAATCCGATTTTGAGCACTTTAGCTAAAGCGCTGTCTTTGAGTTGGACTTCAGTATTCAATATATTCTTACATATTACTCTTCAGCTATCCAAAGATGTGTCGCCGGCCTTACCTAATGTAATTCAATATCCAAGATGCTGTAACCGCCTTCAGGATCCTGAGACAAACCGGAGCCGACGCACCCCCTAAAAACTTTCTCCCGAACAAAAAATCGATTAACTTCATTAAGAAGTTAGGGAGTTGTGACGCACTGGGAACGGCAAGAAAATAGGAAATAGTAACTCGATGGTGCACTGCACGCCCCATTCAATTATCGAGTTTAATTCCCAGAGAATGTGAGTAGCTCTTTAAAATAGAGTGGGAAGGTTACTGAGAAAAATAAAAGGGCGATAGGATATCGACAGTACAAACATCGTAATAGTAATTCGACCCCGGATACGAACAGTAAAACCAGCAACACATCCAGAATTAGCAGTTGATGTTGAACCTGCTAGGCTTTCGAGTAAAGTCCACAACATGGATCTTTTCTCTGACACCTCATTTTTAAGTCACCGCTATAAAATGCAAAAATTTTATTTCCGTGCAAGCAGGAAAAGCTAGGTAGATACGGGTAGGACGCTTAACTCGAATTTGACATACATAATGTTTCATCGAAGGTTGCTAAATTACATTGTCTTAATGTCATACTCCTATGAATACTATATTTAAACTTTCTAATCTTCGAGAAAAAATTAGTTTTGAGTGCCACACACATTACGTTAATATTCATCTTTCAGTAATCCACTATACAACAACAGCTCTTAAAATAAAATGTCATTTCCATATAAGGTTAAAGTGTGTAACAATAATTGTCTGTGTATAACTCAGATCGATTTTTAATTTGAAGGAAAAAATCAAATCTAGTGCATTTAAACCCCAATTAGATACATTACGCTGAATTATAGCATTAATTTTCATCTGGCAATGCAATTTATACCCAAGCATATGTCGTATAGTAACTTTATTGTTGTATGTCTTTTATATCATTTTAAACTATTGATACCTTATTTATTACTAACACCTTTTGTACCTTTATAAGGATTATGTTAAAGCAACCATGTGACTATGTTTCTGCTATTTGTATTTTGCTAATAAGTCTTCAGTATTATTATTAATAAAAGATTTTATAGGCTTGTGAAGATTTGCAATACAAAAATGAGCCTTTTGCCCTCGTGTCGATCAGAGCGAACGAGTGCTGTCGGAGCTACGATCTATGCACACCAGTATATTATCCCACTATAGGCCAGAAATTCAAAAAAATTCCTCCCATAGTCTTTAAACCGTCTTTCACTCTTAGCCACTCTAAGAGAACAAATCTGAATACACTAGGATAATTTGGAGTGTCAATTTCGGATTTGAGCGCCAAAACATCATAACATGTTATGGAACATCATTCGTAAGCAAACAAGCAAACAAAACTGTGCAAAATATTCTCAAATGCTGCAAAGTCCTATTTGGAATACGAAAATTGGATTTTTGAAGTATCCCATCAGAACGAACCGAAAAACGAGCATTAGATTCTTGATCTACTTATCCCATTCACGCTTAACATAGGTTCTGATCGATATTGCAAATATGCGAATTTTTATGAAAATTTTTTTTCACAGTAACTTGGGTGATGGTTTCTTGAATTTGGACCTTTTCCATTCTCATGAGGAACAGACGTTTGTTACCTGCTAGCGTCGTACTTTTGTTTAATACCCATACTATTCGACGTTTTTCTGGGATTGTTAATTTGTTATAAAGAATTGGAACTCGATCCGTGGAGGACTCGTGAGTTACAAAACTTAACAAGCAAACAGCAACTTATTCCTAGCTGTCAATTCTCCCGCTTAGCAGACTTAGGCCCAATTTCACCAACATTAAGATTATGGACCAATGGGAAAATACCTTATCGAAATGCAATTTGACAGAAGCTGTCAAAGGTCTTTGAATATCAGTGATTTCTATTAAAATATTGAATAAAATCGTGAAAATTCGACTGTATTATAAACAAGACCACTTTTTGATTCCAACATGATGCTTTTGTACAGAGAAAACAGGACATTTATTTTGATTTCTGTTATAAATTTACATTTAACCAGCAGTTATTCCCAAAGCCAATGGGAATGCGGCAAATAATAGGTCGATTTTCTAGCTGTTAAATTTGGCAGCAGATTTGGACGTTTGTTAATACATGGCAATCTCGAATTTGCTAACTTCAATATACTGAGTGTTATCATTACATACCTGTTGAATAGCGTGGATTTGTCTGAATTTTGCAAGAAAGTAGAATATAAAGTACATTCCATCCAATTCCTCATTTTTCTTTACATCATAATAGTAACCATTTATTAATTTATAGGTTAATGAATTGATTCAAAGCAATAAAAACATTATGTCCTCTCCATCCTAAAACACAGATAATATGTGTAAGACGTGTCAATCCCTACATCTCCCTAACGCTTAATGGAATTACTAGGGACATAGACAAAAAATATGAAAAAAGTTTCACAAAAAGTCCAAAAATCATAAAAACTAGTAACGTTTATTGCTTGATTGTCTTTTTGACTGGCGGCGATATCTGTCACTCGCAGGGTTGTCAAGTCTAACGACGATCAAGTCTCGTGGTGGAGGGTGGGACATGAATCTTTTGCATTTGCTGGTTTTGAATTTTTTTCATGAAGAGTTACTAGCTATCATAATATTATAACCATCTTTGGTAGATTGTTCTGTCCGGAATGGGAAAGATCTCCTATTTATGAAAATATTTTTGGTATCATCTAACCGTTGCAATCAGTGCACAAACACTGTGCCATATGATTTATAGCATAACCCGCTGCCCTATCAATACAAATTTAACATACAGGTCGCCTAGCCGTGGGGTGCAGTGGTCGGGATGAATATCACGGCAGCAACTGATGATTTGGGCATGTCTGGTAACAATGTATGAAGTGAAACTCGCTAACTTCACAAACTTGAAGATTTTGTACAATTTCTTCGAAAATGATGAAAGGTATGTCTGATTTGGCAGGGTAATGTCGCAGCCAAATGGCAGTCACTCTTTCTGACACAGTCCGGATCGAAAGATGACGATACTCGTGAAATGTATTGATACTTCTAAATATAGGATCGTACCGAACATACGTACTGTCAAGATGCATAACCCGAGGTGCCGACGGAGCTATTTTGTGGCGTCATGGAAATAATTTTAAATTTTCATTTGCATTTTTTCTAGTGTTGTGCAACGATTTTGGGAAAAGCTCCACGAATAGTCTTATAAAGCATGGTAGAGTATAATTCAACAGTTGGTGGAGCTTACTCCACTACAATGCATAATCTGGCAACCATGTCGCACCCTCACAAAATGGCCGCTGACAACCACACAAGTCATCGTGTTGTCAGTGAATAGCATGGAATTAAACCTTCTTCAGAGTATATGTTTTGTGACTGGGGCCAAGGGTTGACAGATCCCACACATGTGTCAGTCGGGGAGGTTTGAAAAGCAATAATCAGCTGTATTCAAATAATGTCTAATATAAATATAACCTGAATGTGTACTTGTGAAAAAAGAAAAATATGGCAAATTTGTAGTTTTTTGCAAGTTTTAGGTTTGCTGGTAGCTTTAAGGCATATATTTGGGAATTTCTTAATCGCTGTGAATATAGTGCGGATGTTTGTTCAGTTCCTGAACAACGAAAAATATTCAACTTTATGGATGTATGGATATGAAAAAACCTGAATGGTTTTGTGGGAATAACAATCTAAGGTGCCATAATGATTATGATGAACGGCAAGTAAACGAATGAATGTTTGGAAACGAGCAATATCTATGAACTTTTTGGTAGAGCCTGTCATTAAGTAGGTGCTTAATGGCTATCTGCAAAAGGTTTATAGGAAAAAAACACCCAGTAGGTGATGTTGAATCTGTAAAATCGCATATCAATTTAAGAAAATAATATAAACATGGATAAAAAATCAAAAATAGTAATTAAAACATGAATTTAATTTAAAAATCAAACGTTTATTTAAATTTTGATTGAATTATATGTAATTTCTTAATATTCAATAAGCTGGTGATGTTTCAATGACTAGTCATCTCATACTTCGACAGAATTTTTTTTTCAACATTTCATAGCTATTGGTTGCTAAAATTTGTTGATTGGAACTTGAAGCTCATTCGTTGTATTTGACGGACTGTTACCCTATAGGTGGAGAAGAACGGACTGTTGATTTGACAACCATGGTGAAATCGATCCTTATAGTAACTTCGTATAGAATTGCTAGTGCAAATGAAAATATGTATTCGAGTGAATGGAAGCTTTGCATCCTGTTCTCATAGCCACCTTTCAGTCAGAATGCGTGTGTAACTACAGGTATCCAACCACCTTTCTTCAAAGCTTTGCTGTATACCAACGAATTCGGATACGACTCATTGCTCACCAAAATATCAACGTTGTAGTAACATAATAGTTATAATAATACCTACAGGTAGATCTGCTTTCATTAGGCTTTGCAAAATATGTCAGAAGTACCATACCCTTAACCTAAGGTATTGTCATATTCCTAACTACAATTATCTGCAAAACACTCAGGAATATAAATTTATTTACTTCTTGAGGAATTGAATTAAGCCAAGTCCACTTGTAGTATATGCACTTTCCTCCTGACTACAGACGGAGAGTTCGGAAACAAACAAATCGTAGGTTTGCGCATGCCACCTAGTCTGAAGTCGTTGCTATACGCTGATACAGGCAGCATAACACAGCACACCGCGTGGTCAAATTCAAATCCATACATTAGCATAAACAGAAATGCATTTAGAGTCAGTTGAAATGGAGTACGTAAATACCAAAAACTCCATAGCCGTTTGTCTAAATGATTTAAAAGCAAATAATTCGAATTTCATTAGCTCAGTTGTGCATTAATAAATTCTGTCTTTTGTAATTGATTATCTGATCGGCCTGAGCGTCCGCCGCTAAATTTGTGCGACACCAAGTCGGTTTAATTGCGATTGCCAAATGGAGCGTATATACCACCGATGAATAATTTAATGCTAAATATTTTCTTGTCCCTTACTGCTACTGCTACTACAATCACTGGTCATAAAGCATGTTAAAAAATTCATGCATCAGGTTATTATTTTTTCGCAGAAACATAAGGCCCGCGTGATAGGTTTTTCAAAATTCTCGATGAGCATTTTGCATCAATTTGGCTGAATTTGATTAATGCGGTGTTAGATTTGGCTTCTATAAGTGTGAGCTTGTTTCTGAATGAATTTAATAATACTGATGTGACCAACATGTGATTTCTACGAGACAGCGCCACGTGCCATACAGTCCGTGAAACACGTCAGCTGGTGCATAATGCATTTTATAGATATATTTTCTCATTTTGGGGGCGAGACATGACCCTCAGATCATGCAGTTTAACGGTACTACTGTGTTTATTTGTATGAGGATATTTGAGGTCGAAGGTTACTCGTGCATTGAGGTAATAAATTTAACGGTAACTAACGAATTCAACCACACTTACGCAACACGATCATGAGAAAATTAAAAAAAAGCGTGGGGTGATAACTATATGCTTTGTACACTTTAAAAAACTGTACATCCATCCAATTTATATTCTGGGATACCCTTTGCAAAAGATTACCAATAAACATGAATCTTCTATGTATATTATATACTTACCTATGTGCGGTCAATGACAACAATAACAATTACAAGCTGTCAACATGCATATCCTAAACACCTATATTTCCATACAGTTACAGCGACAGGTAACATCTAAATCTGAAATAAACTAGATTCTTTTTTAGAATTAACCTGCCAACGGACAATTTTCTTTCAACCATTACAAATTTTGATAAAGACTATAGCTTCTATAATAATATACTATTTAACGTATCTGTAGGTCAAAATTGAAAATACAGCAACTTTAAGTATAAATAACTTATTTGACGTTACAATTTACATCACTTCAACGAGATAAGTGGCATTTCATTTGGCATCATTTGGAATCTTGAATCGTAACTGTTATCTGGGATTGAGTTTCTTTGTTCATTGGCAGTTTTTGAAATAAGTTGATATCACATTTCTATTCTCATCAAGTAGCGGTAATATTGACATAGTGCTGTGATGCAGACAACATCGAGGGTGACAACATCAACGTGACCAGTGAAAGTAACATTGAAACAAAAAGGCAATAATCAGTGACTAGTGAAGTTGTGGTGGATACAAAAATATCATGGCGGAGTCGGTTCATGGTTGCTTAGTTGTAATAATGGTAAACTAGAAACATGATTACTTGATAGATCACGTAACCATGAAGATTTTTGTTCCTGGCTTTGATTATGACAAAGAAAGCGATTATTGGTGTTAGATGCAGGTTAGTAAATCATTCAGATTTCAGAGACACCTACTGTGCTTGTTCCTAAAGTAACTATTCTCAATCAACTCACGAAAGTACAAAGGCAATTCAGCATTTTTATTTCACTGAATCTATAACAGTTATTAAATATAACTGTTTCTGTACCAACAGAATTGAAGCTAACGCTTGTAACGAGAGAGTAAATGTTACCATCGTTCCTGTTTGGATTTATATCTTATACTGTTATTCTATAAAATACATGGAATTCAAATGAGAATAAACAAAGCGGAAGCTTTCAAGTAGGCAACTGATCTTGCCCTATGCTTTCAAAATGCAAAATGAAAAGAATATGCTGCATGGCATCGGAACTTACATTTCTGCAAGGTTCTGCAAGTGTATCAATATTCAGATTTTCACCTTAGAGCGCTGAAATTTGTTTTTAAGATGTGCTAGATAAATATCGTTTCAAGTTTATTTAATACTCCTTTATCTGGATTCCACTGTATTTTAGTTCGACTTCAATCGGTTGTATCTCGGGGACTTCAATCAATAATAATCAATGTTTGCTATTAAATTATATTTTATTGCTGCCTTTATCATAACCAAATTCGTCATCTCCACACCACATACTTCAAAAAATTGTCTAGAAACAAGGAACATATATAAAAGGAGAACCAAATAGAACTCAGAAAAAGAAAAATAAGACAGTGAGTTGCGGATTGGCTGAGAGCCAACGTACCACAAAACCACCATTTGTGAAGCTGTCAGTTGCAAGACCGGCGCTAGTCGCCACCAAGATGGCGCTGCGGTCAGTCCCTGTAACAGATAAACACCAGTCAGTTGATCGCTGACATCTCTCATGCGGTATTGCCTGCAACACAAGCAAGTATTAATGGTGACCATTTAGATAAATAGACCTGAAAAAGGTTTTTTTGTGTTCTATACCGGATGGTGCTTCAAGGTGGCTGTGATTTGAAACATACTAACATGTAAATTATACACATTAGAGCTTGAAAATGAAAAAAAGCGAAGAGATATATTTGCCTACAATGAGTGAATAAGTAATAACATAAACAATTAATAATCAAAAACAACAAATGAACAAAATCAGTAACTGAAACAGTATTTAATAAAACAAAATAATAATTGAAATATATATATATATATATATCTTTCAATTTTTTTTTCATTGTACTATAAATTTTGAGGTCTAAGGTGCATGATTTATATGTCAATAAACTTCAAAATCAGTAAGCGACAATGTTACTATACTTTACACCTCTCAGGTGGCGAAATATGGCCACGCAGCGCATCAATTCCATTCTGTTATCGATAACGGATCTTATGTGGCCTATTCTCCTTCTCCAACGTCACTGTAGTCTGTTTCGTGGTAACTTGTTGTGTTATTTGACGTCCAGGTATTTGTGGAAAATAGAATTTTAGAAGAACAAATTTCCAAATGAAAAGTGCTCCGTCCAAGGTTTGTTTGTGCTGAATTACATATTACACTGTCGTGTACACGTTAAATCTGCAATAGCCCCCAAATACGTGGTTATGTTGAGTGTACCATGTACCGTCACTGATGGTGCGACTGATTATACACTGAAATCAAAACAAAAAACTGCAACTGCAGTTGTATCTATGAATGTTGGAAATCTTGAACAGTTTCGGACCAGTGGTGTCAAAATATCGTTGAGAAACTGGAAAGAAGTGTATGAATGTGTTGAAATGCAACACTTAACAAAAATTTGAGTGAAAAGGCTTTTTCCTCTAAGGGTTTGGAAGTGCAAGTTTGCAAATGTACGATAAACTATAAACACGCGGTAGGTGATGTTACGTTAGTATAATCACATATGGATTACAACAGTTGCAATAAACATGGAAAAACCTTCAGCTAAACTGAAAAAAATGGATTTTGCTCAGACATCAAGCATGTTTGGAAAATTTTGGCTCAAATTGATATAATTTCATAATATTTAATAAACTGATAACATTCCATGTACAAGCTATCACTTCATATTTTACATTGTTAATGCGATTTGCTGCCAAAAATTTGACGGAGAGATCTTGAGGCTGATTGGGTATATTTAACGGTCTGTTTGGTACTCGTAACCTATTGGTGGTCGATAATGGTTTGTTAGATTGTGAAATCGGCCCTTAGTGTGTGTGCTTGGGTATACTGTTGTTGGTGTTGTTTTTTCTCACAGCTTCATTTACAAGTCGTCTTGGGTAGCAATTTCTTAGTAGATCTTCTTTGATGTGGTTGATTTCTTCCTGGATATTTGTTTGCGTGCTGCAGAAAGCGCCGTCCACATATCGAAGCCAAATCTTCGACTTAACAACAAAGTTTTCAAAGGCGATTGAGTAGTAGAATGTAATCAGGAAGAAGACCAAGAGATCAGGTACCAGTTAGCTGCACCAATCAAATTCAGAATTCAACGAGCCTCTGCAAATGCAACTGAAGATGTAGCTTGTTCACTGAGATAAGCAAGCTAGAGAGGAATGTCGTTCGGCTTCTAGATAGCCAGATAGGGAGAAGGGCCAAATAATCGACATATTTTGACTCCTAAGATCATCATTGACAAATAACGGTAGCCATGCAAAGTCGAAAACCACAACACAATAATTGTATTTCGTGGTATAACTGAGACCGCCCTAACTTGCGAGTTCATTGCCTGCGGTATCATCCGTCGCCCTGAATACTCCGGTGGCTGGCCATAGAGGGCGGTAGCGTAGCATGGGTGGTCATCGGTCAACGAGCCTGCAGAGCGGCAGGTCGCGTACAAATAAGAGGTGCGGTTCGTTATGGTAATTGTGAGTAATGTAGCGCATGGGGCATAAATCACACCCTAATTATGGTTGCAAACATGCTCCCGGCTCTGCTGTGCTCGGCTGGATGTCGCGGTGCCTCTGGGATTGGTGCTACATGCCCGGACATGTCGATGTCGCGATACTATATAGCGGCACAGACTCACTGATATTAATCGCTATAAATTCTTTCTGTAGCACTGCCCGGAACGAAAGTATATATCGTCGGCTTTCTCACGAAGTGTTCTAACCAACGTTTATTAAATTTTACAGGAGAGCAAGGAAACGAAATCAGCGTGTTGTTGATTGAGCATTGCATGTAAAGTTTAGAAATTTCCGAATTGAAAATTTCAGTGTATCAGCCAATATTCATTGGCGATCATATGGTATTTCAATATTTGCGGTAGCTTATCAAGTTATTTTGGAAAAAAAATTCAGAAGATTATTGACAGATAGAGCTAACATATATTTTTATTAAGGTTCTTGTTATTATACTTTTTTAAGATATAGCAGAATTTATTGCATTTACTTATAAGCAAAGAAT
The DNA here is from genome assembly GCA_963669975.1 of Acanthoscelides obtectus. Taxonomy (NCBI): domain Eukaryota; kingdom Metazoa; phylum Arthropoda; class Insecta; order Coleoptera; family Chrysomelidae; genus Acanthoscelides; species Acanthoscelides obtectus. Next base: position 72,052,505 of record CAVLJG010000007.1, on the reverse strand, counting down.
CATATTTCCAGCCAAGGGGGCGATTATCTCAGAAAATTTGTTGATTGTTTAATTTTTTAAGTAATCTTTGGTCTGATGACAGCAGAGTTTATGCAAAAAAGTTCAGATCGAGTTTTGAATTTTGACTACCCCCTAAAAAATTTTCCTCAATGTCTATGCATAAATAGATGTAGACTATGACACAAATATTAGATAATGAGATGAAGCAAAAACAACTCGAAACGTCAAAGCAAATTTTTATTGAATTAAAGACTAAAAGAAAGGAAACTAACTTAAACATTATCTTTTGACATATTACCAGCAAACAAAGGAGAAATTATTAATAATTAATTCCGTTTCATGGGGCAAATTTCTAAGAAAAAATTGGAATTCTGGTAAGTGTACAAGGGGTGTTGTATTTTCACATAACGAAATTAAGTCGGAGTGCTTCTTTTTTGTATCTTTTTTATTATTTTTGAGCTGGTCTAGTTTAACATCACTTATATTATTACTATTGCTATCAGTCTTTCTAACTCAACACTGTCAGAACTGGTACCGTGGTGGACAATATTCTTATATCTTTTGAAACGTTCTTGAAGTCAAAATCATTGAGAATACTAAATAAGGTTAACGTTTTCTGGCCAATCGAAAAACCGAATAGAGTTGTGAGGGTTCAAAAAGATCTCCACCTCCCTTTATCGTAGTATGAATTGCACTGTGAGCAGAATCTCCCTCACTTTGGCAATGGTTCGACCACCGAGCTGCGAATCCTAACAAGGATTATTGCACACTAAGGGACGTATCTTCATTTAGGTCTCTTCGTGGAAATTATATATTTACCTGTGCAGATAAGACACCCAGGGATTAATGGTGTGTTGCCTACACTAATAGATATACAGGGTGACCCATCCATTTGTGGACGGAACATTACTCATAAACAAATACATTTTGGGAAAATCTAGTTATGGGATGCTATACATGACACTTGAGAGCACATTTCTAAAATATTGGTCATTATACAGGGGGTCCCAATTTCGACCTACATATCAAAGTTGTGATTTTTCAAATGGAATACCTCAAATTTTATTGCATATTTGGAAAGAAGAAAATTGATATAACATACTATGGGGTTTTGGTAATTAGGTACTGAGATATAAGGTGTTTTGTCTAGCAACCCCTCAGTCAGCCTTTTTGAAATTTTGAGTGCTGAATTTTATATCAAAAAAACTTACACACCTCAGCTTCTATATTAGTAGTTACTTTTTCTAATTTTAATTTTTGCTCATACAGGGTGGTCAAAAACGCAAATTGTAGTTTTTCTCAACAATTTCAAATACATCACCCTGTATATTTGTGCAAGTTGGGATTCAATTCTTTATAATCTTTTTTTTGGTATAAGGTTTGATTCAGATAAAATCACCAGATTTTGAGTTATTAGGCTTTTTAATAGAACAACATATCAAAATTAAGGAAAAAATAACATAGTCCATGGAAACAAAAGACAAATAGTGGGCTAGTTCCATATTGCCGCTAAGAGTAAAGATTTAATTTTGGAGGATGTCAATCTGCACACTCGGATGCATATGTACTTCTAACATGATGGCGCACCTGCGCATTATCATCATCGTGTGCATAACTATTTGGACGTCTGGTGTAACAATCGTTGGATCGCTTGTAATGGGCCTATATCTTGGCCTTCTGGATCACCAGATATGACACCGATGGACTTCTTTCTATGGGGCTTCGTTAAGCAAGAGGTTTATAGATATCCACCGTCTACCCCGGAAAATATGAAGGAAAGGATTAAGGATACTTTTCTGAACATAAGGGCACTCATGTTGAGGGATGTGCAATGGTCATTTATCCAAAGACTACGGCCGTGTATTCAACATGGTGGAGATATTTTCCAGCAGTTTTTGTAGATTAGGTCTTGAGTAGTGATAGCTGTTTGTTTATGTTGTCGTTATAGTTGTTTTTCTCTATTACGCTTGAAGCTGCTTTATACTGTTCTGATTGCTATTAGTTTTTACCTTAAATCTGTACTCTTCGTGGCAATATTTAACTAGCTCACTGTTTGTCTTTTGTTTCCATGGATGATTTTTTTCCTTAATTTTGGTGTATTGTCCGATTAAAAGCTCAATAACTCAAAAAAAGCTTAGAGAAAATTGAATCCAAAATTTCACAAATATACAGGGTGATGCATTTGAAATTTTTGAGAAAAAGTACAATTCGCGTTTTTGACCACCCTGTATAAGCAAAAAAGAAAATTTTGAACAGGTAACAAATAAGACAAAAGCCGATGTGTGTAAGTGTTTTTTTTTATACAAAATTCAGCACTCCAAATTTTAAAATGGCGGATTGAGGGGTTGCCGAAGTGGACGGTTTTTCTGGACAAAACACCTTACATCTCAGTAGCTAATTACCAAAACGCCATAGTATGTTATATCAACCTTCTTCCTTTGAATTGGTTTATCCAAATATGCAATAAAATATGAGGAATTCCTTTTAAAAAATCACAACTTTGATATGCAGGTCAAAATTGGGACACCCTGTATAATGGCCAATATTTCACAAATGTGCCCTCAAATGTCATGTATAACATGCCATAAATGGATTTTCTCACAATGTACTTGTTTATGAGTAATATTCCGTCCACACATGGATGGGCCACCCTGTATAGTTATGCCGCTTCGTCAGATCAACCGGCATGGAATAATACACCTATATGCGGGTTATCTCAATTTTTGGTATTTTGTCAGTTAGGACACTTCGTGAGAAAGGCGATATGGTCATCACATATCCTCATATTCTCCCAGATTCGTACTTGAAACCACATAATACCATGACAGAATCCTATAAGAGATCATTTTCTAACAGTGTCTACCAAGGGGCAAATCCGTAAAAAGTACCTTTTAGGATAACTAATGATTTTTGACTTGGGTTATGCATCTGAGCAAATTGTCCTACAAAAAACACCTTCTGCAGTTGTAAGCATATAATGATTTTTGACACCACTCATACTTCCTAGGCAAGCACTTTTTTGGAACCGAAGATCTACTCCACTCTGAATCTCGTTGGAAATGCTTGGACCTTCTCAGACTTCCTACAGATCTTTTTGTATCTCCACCGGATAATAATAATGTACTAACGAATGGCCTGAAAGTTTTGGAAGAAAATGCATTGGCTTTAGTTTTAACAAATAGAATAATATCAAATTTCCTTTGGAAACAAAAGTTTGTTTACTTGCTTTACTGTCAGATGACATTTATTTATTTTGATGTTTTCGCTTCAAGATGTCGTATAAATTAGAAAAGAGAAAAAGTATCTACGAGCTGGTTTGGCGGGTACCCAAAGCCAAAATCTGCCGAATATTCAAGAATGAAAACATTTCACGCATAACCATTTATCGAACAATACCGGAGTGCGATCAGGGAATACATGTCTAAATCTCTGAAAAAGTGGAAGACAACGTGCATTTACAGCACAGAGGTCAAAGAGATAGCAAAAAATCAGGTTGGAATCTCAACAAGGGGGCTGGGTCGTCAATACAGATCTTCTAAGAGTACGATGTCGTTTAAATTGAGGAGTAATGGTATTGAATATCGAAAGAGAGTCAAGTGCCCCAAATACTCTCAAGCGCAACTCCTTCGTAGACCAAAATGCTGTCGTTAACTGAGCCGGGTACACTTTACCAATGATAAAATCATTATTTTAGATGACGAAAGGTATTTTACTTTGAGTAGTTCTGAAATGAAGGGAAACGACGGATTTTATACGGACAATGTAGAGGAATGCCCTAACAATGTTAGATACAAACATAAAGCGACATTTGTAGATAAAATCCTTGTCTGCTGCGCAATTTCTAATAGAGGTGTATTGCAACCTTGTATGAGAAGGGTGACGCATAGAGCTTTAAATAGTCAGAGCTATATTTATAACTGCCTTTCTAAATTGCTTCAGTTTGTCCACAAACATCATGCTAATGAGCTTATCATGCTTTGGCTAGACCTATCATCATGCCGTTACTCAAGAGATACCCAAAACTGGCTCCGATAACACAACATACCTTTTGTTCCCAAAAACGATAATCCTCCAAACTTGCCGCAGGCTTGCCCAGTAGAGGATTTTTGGGCTTTACTGTCATGGAGGCTGGGAAGCCCAAGATGACGAACAATAAAGACGTAAAACTGAGAGAAATTGATCTGAACTCCGTTCAGTACCTCATGAGAGACATTGTTGCGTCTGGTAGAGCAGAATTCGATAGAACTGTTTAGTTAAGTATTGAGTTAATTTACATTTGTGATAACTAGTTAGTGTTTAAATGAATTTCTTCATGAAAATAAAAATACTTTAGGCCAATACTTTTAGGACATGCATTATTAAATCAATATTTAGCAATCCCTGAGCATGCGTAGATAGACAGATCGCCGTGGATTGCATCAAGTTTCCTTGTACTGCTTTGGACCATCTGTCTGTGAGATAGAAAGTCTCCTGCATGGCCTCGATTTATTTGATTTCCCGGGATTACCTTGGACATATCTCGAACCCCACTCAATAATATTTGAGCAGAAGGTCTTTTTCAAGTTACCTCGCATCTCTTCCCACTGGCAAACGCCTCAAAAGCAAAACAATTTGCAGGGAAATAGCGCTAAGTACAGATATTTCGAGATATTTAAGTATAAAAATCTTTTGGGAAACAAATGTGAAAATTGTTCGGGGTAATGATTTCTTGTAAGGACCAATACTCTGAGAAGAAAGGATCTGCCACACCAGTCAGTTTTTGATGTGTGAACAGATTTAGAATGAGCAACAGAAGTCTCGTGGCTTTATCTAGCAGGCTCAATGCGTGGCGGCCTTATGGAAGAAAGTCCAGCAAGTTCAAACTCAAGACAAATAGTACTCTCTTAATCTCAATATGCATTTTAGAATTAGTCATCGTCATAATATAAGCGCAGGTTGTGAATCAAAATTTGTGTGTGTTTACATTTGACTCAATCCTCAATATTAGCATCAAATCATAATGCTCAGTATTTCGTTTACTAGCCCTGGAATACGAAAAATGTGATCGTTCGATTATGTAATTGGTACAAAAGACCTGAACAGCATTGAAAAAAGCTTTTAAAATCCGTGATTAATACAAATATTTATGACCAATATTGAACAAGTTTTGGTGATAGCTGCGGAACACGGGCAATAAAGAACTCTCGCACTATAAACGCCCAACCCGAAATCAGCCAATTCGGTCTCGAATTGTCCTCTGCTAGTGTTCGTGAATTGTGTCGAGTAATTCAACTCTACATTGCAGGCAGTTAATACTATTGTTTTTTTTTCGATGTCTCGTTAGTGGAGTTTATCATATAATCTTGTTAGATTCAGTTTCTGTCTATTAGAATCAGAGAGAGTTTTAATCTCTCTGCTAACTATAGTTTAGTAGCCTATTTCTTGGAGTTTTGCCATTCAATGAATCATGGTGTTTCTGAAAGAATTTCATGATTGTGTGTGTGAATATATGATTTAATCTTTGCTGTAACGTTATTTTTCACAGACCTGAAATAGAAATAGATACAATGCATTACGATATAAATCTCAGTATAGGAAACAACACGACAACCTTTAAACGTCAAAGCAGAACTAAACGTCTGGGAATATACATTGATTAAAATCTCAGATGGGTCGTTCAAATCGAATGTGTGATAAATAAAATAAGATGTCTCATTCCAAAATTCAAATATCTTAGAAACATCCTTAATACTTATTGCATGAGCATCATATCAGACTTGTGCAGTCACATCTTTGCTATGGAATACTTGGCTAGGGAGGAGCTGGCTTCACCTACATAAAGAACTTGAAGATCGCCCAAAAATATTTATTAAAAATTCTTTATAGCAAGAGCAAAACTCATCCATCTGATGAGCTATACCATGAGTCTGGAATGATGGACATTAGGCAAACCTATATATATATATATATATATATATATATATATATATATATATATATATATAATTATATATATATAATTATATATGAGCAGTAGTCATTGCCATTGCCAACGATTAGTTGGACAAAAAATACAATTAATTGTTAATTGGGAAATTGGCAAACTTTTAGGCTTTAGTTAACTCTTTTGACGATAAAATCAAGCTTTCGGCATTCTCTATGGAGCCTTCATCAGGATCTGAAAACACAATTGTGATGCTAGCAACCAATACAGGAATGACTTAAATTGTCAAACAACTTACTGGTCGTTGAGGTTGCAGCCAAATGGTATTTCAAAACGAATGTAGAGATGAGAGCACTTGTTACAAAAGTAAAAACAATCGGACGGAAAAATTGGGCTATCTGTCGTTATCAATAAGCAACGCTCCTGGATTTATCTTTGCCCCGAATTGTACAACGAATTGCCTGATGATTATAAGTCAATACGAGACATTGGTTTATTTAAGAAAAAAATCTCAGTATGGGTGAAAGGTATATCCAGGAGCATAATACATGATTATATAGAAGGTAAAACACTATATTATGTCGCTTTCACAACCCAAAGGAAGTCACCGTTCTTAGAATAATTGCTTCGTTTTATTATTTTTGATATTTTATTGAACTTTATTATATTTTATTATGTTTTATTATCTTTTATTAAATTCTATTATTGACAACTATATGTTATATATTTATACCGTATCTCATGTATGATGGGTACTGCAATTTTGATTTAATTTTAGTCTATTCTATGCTTGATATATCCTTGGCTTTATTGTGCAAAACACAAATAGGGATAGGGATTGGCAACTCCACTGTTCCCCCGTTCTTACAACAGCTTAGTGGAGCAACATTATGTCGGTGTGACATGATAGAAATGTCAGCTTCAGTATTACATAAATTAACAGTGATACATCAAACGAGAATATCTTTTGTATTCGCCACTGGCCTAGGGACTAGCTGATCATTTTATTTCAACATTATATTTAGGAGCTGGCACTAAAAAGTGCCGAATAGGGGCTTTTGCTGGACGGATGGACTTTTTTATAGCTATTAAAAAGCTAATGGGACTTTTCGACATTACTGTGTGCGTTTTATAGCTTACAGCCAAATTTTAATGATGTTTCGAAGTCCAGCAGTGGTGGATCTTCCAAGCATCATGGGATTTCTCTTTAACAAATTATTTAGTGGGAAAATTAAAACCGCCTTGTACTCAAGTCTGTTCATCCGGTTCCTGCGCTGTGGGTTGTAAATCAGGCAATAAAGTGGATAACCAGTGTTGATTGAAAGATCGATTAAGTAGTCTATGGTACCCCTTTCAGATATGTTCACTTTACATACAATAAGTTTTAAACCAATGAACCAATTTTCTTCAAACGCAGCTAAGAAACCTCTCGACAGACAAGACTACCTTATAAAAATTTCAAATCTATAGGAGTGCTCACCTAGACAAGCGTTCAAAAGTTTTTGAATGATATACCTGGAGCAAAAATTTCCGTCCATGAGTTCGATGCACCCAAGTGCTCCTGATCCATAGTTGTGAAGACGTACAAGCACGCTCAATTACGTTCATTCTAATAACCATTCTGATTATTAAAGACAATACCAGACGCTCTTACAACATGACTATCACAAACTTCCTATCTGTAAGGCGTAAAGAGCACATCAGGAAAATGAACAACTAATTATATAATTCAAACTATTTCAAAAATTCGCGTCGACATGACGTGATGCACACTTCGGTAAAACTCCTCCCTTCAGCAACAGTGGAAACGATCGAAGGCAAATTTACATATTCCGTTGGAATTTCAGGCCTATTAAGGCTTAATTAACGTAGTTGAACTGGTAACAGTTCTTCCATATCTGGTACAAGCTACCTACATCAAAGCTTGCTGGATTTTCAATGAGTAGTAATGCAGGTTACAGGAAACCAGAATATTCTTGTTTACTAAGCATAAGTGACATTTCCGTTTCTGTAATCACGATCAACTGCAGACAGCGCTGTTCCCTGCTCATTAGCCAGTCATCACTGCTGTATGAGTCTAGCAGTGCAGGAGACAGATGAACGGAACGGCCAAGAAGATTGGAGGCGTACGTCCATTGAGGGGAAGAACACCCAGGAAATGCGAAACATTTCTTCCTTTACATAAAATCAAATGAGTATCCGTGCACTAGATATGATGCTTGCAAACGAAATCTCCGCCATTCTCTTCACATCGCTTAACCGCCGTGGTCGCGTAACTTTAGGTTTGCAGCCTGTTTGATGTTTGATGTACATATAACAACAGCGAGAATTCTATTCAAACAACACCGCAGAACTCTTGGGGGCAATAGTTTACGGCATTTTTTGTTTCAAATTCAGTACGTTGTAGATCTCAACGACAAAAGTGTCCATTGGATCAATCTTCTTGCATGGGCATCCAAGTTTCGCAATACCAGCGTATTGTGAGTTCAATGCACGTTATGTAGTAGTCGTTTGATATATATTTACGTTTTCATCATCATCTCTAATATCCGGTTCACAAATATTCTATCGCATGTTCATGGTGGCGAAAGGTAGCATGTATGGAGCATTACGTCGAGACAAAGACTTGAAAAACTGCATAGGGTCATACTGTACCGTTTATTTGGAAATAGGTAGATATCAAGGTTCATGCTTGGTGTCCCACTCCTAAGTTAGATATCAAAGTTATGGATTATGGATATCCATACTTTGAATGACGTATATTTGGATAAATCTAAATACTTTCCAATTCTTCGAGTTTATTTGATATATATATATATATATATATAACTTGAGACGTGGTCATTGTCGTCTAGACCAGTTAGGTGAAAAATTAAAGCTTCCGCCTTTTGTTGGGTACTTCGACAAAATTTAAGCAAAGAGGACTCTTTATACTTTTTTAATTCTCTCTAGCTTTCAATGGACTTTGCCATCATCATCAGGAGAATAGTATGTGAGGATGTTGCTAATTGTTGTTTACGTATAGGATGAGGGAAACGTCCAGTAACATGGTGAGAGCTGGATAGATGGTAGAATGGTCAAAATTATATAAAATATGACAAGAACAAGTTAAAAACAGATTAAAAATTATTTAAAAACATTGAATGTTTTTAAATAATTACTGGACGTTTCCCTCATCCTATACGTAAACAACAATTAGCAACATCCTGACATACTACTCTCCTGATGATGATGGCAAAGTCCATTGAAAGCTAGAGAGAATTAAAAAAGTATAAAGAGTCCTCTTTGCTTAAATTTTGTCGAAGTACCCAACAAAAGGCGGAAGCTTTAATTTTTCACCTATATATATATATATATATATATAGGTGAAAATATATATATATATATATATATATATATATATATATATATATTGTCTAGTAGCGATGAAGGCATGTCAACCTGAATCTCTCTAATAGAAAGGGTGAAAAAGTTGCCTTGGAAAATGGACTCCTCTAATTTTGTCACATAAGCACAGTTGAGTAACTATCTAGAAAATAAGTTAGAAATGATTGAAGCTGAAAATACATATGGTGATCTGTTCGAGTATTTCGTAGAACTGTAAATACTGTTATTGAGGACAATTCAAGAAATAGGTGAACTAGGCAGCAACAATAGTATACCTTCTTCTTTTTCGAGTCGTTGGTTGTAATATCTTCGTTTCCCAAACAACACTTATTCGACTGAACATATAAGTATTGAAACTATAGGTAATAATTTATGAGAAAATGTCTTGCAGGTCCTCAGTCTAACACCTTGTATAATCCTGAACAGTAGGTATGACGATAAGAACGTAAAGAAATAACAAAGAGCTAATACATGTCGTATACCGAATCCACAATATTAGAATTTGGATTGATCATCCTGTAGGCGCACGTATTAAGACCACCAACAGACCCAATTTAAAAAAATAACCGAAAGTCATTCTGAACGTGGTGTATTTTTGCTTCTTAGTTTTTGTGGTTGTACACGATTACCATATACACCTTCTCCTTTCCTTGGGCGACATTTTTTAAACGAGATTTAGAGACTACCGATTAGTTAAATAACAACCGCGTTTGCTAGGTTTTAAAAAGCTGCAAAAACTGTTTGATACGCCCTTGTTTACCCCGAACCCCAATAATTACAGCCCTCCTCATAAAAGTAAGCCCGTGCAGTTTCAAAATTAACCATTAAAATCGCCATTGGATCGGCAATAGCCACATCAGCTATAAAAAAGGTTGTAAATTGATAAATATATTCCGAGAATTATGAATGCCTATATAACATAACGACTGGGGAGGATGACCAACATCTGGGTCAGTGAATTTTCAATAAATATTCACATAAACCTGAATTTACTAGGTATGATGTGCAAAAATATCAATAGCGAGATATCTTAAATATGTCTAGGGCCCAGTTTAGAACTATATGTCTATTTGAATTCCAAATCAATTGGCCTTTGGTCGTAATATCATAATCTGATTTTATTATATATTATTCTCACTGTGATGAATGTTTCCAACAACTTTGAGGAAATTCACACCGCCTCGGCTTGCAATGGTAGATGAATCCTTGGTTTCCGTTGTGTTTATGCTTTCCCATACTATTTCATTTTCTCGTATTTACGGAAAACTGACCAAAAGAACTAACCGTGAAAAGAGACTGAGACAAATCCGTATTTTTTTCCTTGAACGGCAACACGAAAGTAGGGTGGATTTCGATTTCGTCGCTGTTAAGTACGCGGTTTGACCGGCGTTTTGTGAACAACTTTATCTTCAACTATCACGCTATTTCCACCTCAAAATTTAGTACTTTTTACATCATTAACCTAACAGCACTATATCCAGTTCGGGTATTAAGCTGCCAATCGCTGGTGCTCTCATAGGAGCTTCAATCGAAAGTTGCTTTTATGCCTCTTCTAACTTCCAAAAATAAACTTCATTTGTTTATTCTCACTGGAATAAGGGAATGACCTGGACATGTTTTGGTATTACGGTTCTATCTACTTCCCTCAAGCATCTTCACTTATTCATTTAGAAAACTGCATTGTAACTTGATTGAATAATTCAAACTGGTAACACAAAAGCAATAGCCTGCAGGGCAGGTGACGTTCAGATAAATGGATTTATAGATTTGCATTTGAAAGTGGGACGTGCTGACCATACAATATAATCTGTTCGTCTATTTGTAGGTTAATCAATAACTGGCATTAATCCTAGATGCAAATTTTCTTCGGATGAACATGTAAGTGACACGTGCACGTCTAATAGGCGTGGATAGAGAATCTTCGTTGGCACAGACGTGGGCAATAATATTGGCGTAAAGTTGGTCACTATATGTATACTATATCAACAAGTGTACCTAGCTGATGATAACCTGTTCTAGCGTAAAAGGTGTGATACTTTTATCTATGTTCATTCCAGTCCATCCAACCTTTCATTTTCTTGCACCTGCTTCCGTGCTTGTCAAATTATATTAAAAATTTTGTCACTCGCATGTTTTACCTAAGGAGCTTATTTTCCAAATTGAGCTCTGTTTTTTTGAAACTATGCCGTCTCTTTAGAGAATTGCTGTTTATATTTTTCTTTTCGGAAAAGTAATTTGAATTGTTCCATCAAATGAGAGTCTCAAATCCGCAAACCTGTGGCATAAATCTCAACTAACGTAAGTTGAGTCCTTTGACCGAATACTAGTCCAACTTAAATTTATTATTCTAAGGTTTTTGAGAACAATATAGACCAGCTACGCTACTGGCTTCATCTATCTTTTGCCTGTGTCCCAGCTATGATTGAACGTATTCACAGTTACGTGTTAAACGCAAAGACAGACTTGGAATATCAATAGCATCCTCATGTGAATAGGATTCTGTGGCTGAATGGTGAGTAGGTTGACGGCAGATGTAAGCTCCGTAGCAGCTGTGTATAAAATTATAGTGGTGTCATTATCTAGGAAGAGCTATTCTTAGACAGTATTTTGCCCCTCTGTTCCACTCAAATCCAGTTTTAAGAAACAACTTTTATAATTTTTGAAATTGACGAAACATGCTGCAATTCGATATATATTGTATATATATATATACAGGGTGACTTTGAAGTTGAGTCATTAATTTCCAGATAATGATTGTAGAAGGAAGATAAACCAAAATATGTGTGTAAAAATAAAAAAAAAATAAAAAAAAAATGTTACCTTGTTTAATAAAGTATCCTCCCGACAAGTATTTCAGTGCGGACCTGTATTTGATCGTGCGGTCTTGGAGCAGCATGCCCTCACCTGTGAGGTCTTAAGTCACCTGATTCACGAGCCCTTTGCACTACATTAACAAAGGCACGAGGGGTTGGTTGCACTCGATTGGGAAACCGATTCGCATAAATCCGTGATGCATCCGGGAGCATTTTGTAAAGACTGCCCCCCCGTAAATAAGAATCATGTCCACAAGTTCAGCATTTTCGTAAACATGTGCCATTTTTGATTTCGTTTGAGCCACGCAACACACTACTATTCACTCAGGATTTATCGACTGACGAAAAACATTGTGATAAACGTTTCAAATTCTTTCGCTTTTTTGTTTCCGATGCGATGAACCGGTCAGGCGGATTATATCCGTTGTCGCCAAACACGAGCGGTACTCAAACTTCCAAAGGGCTATAACTTTGTTACTTTAATTTTACCAGAAAAATGGTAAAGGAAAAAAACATTTCTTTTGATCAGATCTACTCACTGTTAAAATGAATGACTCAACTTCGAAGTATATATATATATATATATATGTATGTATAGACATATAGTAGCTATTTTGTATCAGTGGTGACTTCGGCGATAGCTGAGAATAAGAGCGACGTTTCGACCTCGGTTGGCCAGGTGGGTCAGAGTGTCGTGCTACGGCCGGGCCGCGAGTTCGAATCTCGCCTTCGGAAATAACCGAAGCCGTGGATGTTGTGGCGTCGTGTGTTTGTCCTAAAAGATTAGGCTAGAACGCCTAAGGCAAAAAAAAGAGCGACGTAATTATAAAGTAAACGGTGGAACGTGAAAGCCAAAACATAAATATCGCACCTTTTTCACTTAGCCACCCTTCGATTGCGTATACCGGTGAAACTGAATCTTGCAAAATGCCGATGGCGGCTACAATGTATAGATCCTAAAATTACGTTCTCCGTTCCAGCCAGCCAACGTCTGGAGCACTTAACCGTTACTTACCCACGATGAATTAATAAGGGATTTTTATAAGAGGGCATTAATAACCTGCTCCAGTTTCTGATAGCCCAGGAAAATTGGGACGTGATTTAGGCTAAACATATCTCTCATAGATATCGATCCTGATATACACATTTTATGCAGCCGTCTAAGCAAAAGAAAATCAACCATTGCGGTAGAGTGTTGTAAATTTTTAAAGATTTTTGTGTATTGGGCTCCTGGTCACGGACTCGATGACAGTTATTGACTGTGGTTGACGGGGTACTACTTAAATCACTCGAAACAGAGCTTCACGACTTTTTTATGGCCAAAAATGGAAATTTTGCATTCTAGAATTTCCAAAAATAAAGGCATGGGTGGTAATTGGATATACATTTTGGGTGAATTTGATAAAAGATCCCGAACAACCCATTCTCCTCGTCCAAGTAGAATTAGCGACATTTTAGAATCTTTTGGTAAAAAAATTCGAAATCAGTGGCAGAATGGAAAACAAAACTGATTTTTTTCTTTTGTAGACTGGGTGCGTAGGTCACAAATTTGTTACCATTTTTTCGATGAGATAATGGAAGACCACGAAAATGTCGTTTTCCTACCATAAATACGGCTCCGGTATATTTTGGATTTTTACGTAGTAGTATTGTATTCGCGATTAATTTCGAAACTGATATACTATACTTTCCTTCGGCCTCTCTAAAATTTCCTGTTTAAAAAATGATTTCTTGTTTTTTGGAACCGTTGAAGTTTAGTAGTTTCGTAGGCAGTGGTAATGCATTGTATAGTATAATGGCACTATAACTGAAGTATTTACGGAAGAAAAATCTCGTGTGAACAAGCATAGTATGTTGTTACAAAATGAGTATTTTCAAATGGATTCGGATTTCAATGGGTATTCGTTTGTCTTTTGAAAATAGAGGAACTTTGCGCACAACATGTTATAATTAAAACTTATTATTTTGCGTTTGACGAATTCTGTCAATTTACAACAATTATTTTGCACTTTTTACAAGTATCGACGAAATACTTTGAAAGATCCTTTTTCCTATTAGAAATAGGGATGCGCTACAATTTAGGAATGCTTGATAACTGCACTCGAAAGCAGTACCCAAGTTACCCCATTAACTTAAAAGGTGTCAATGGCCTGCCTCCAATTTTTTGCATGATCTACAGTAAGGTTCACTGTTGACCAAATTTGGTGAGCTTCTTTTTTTGGTTATTACTACTTCTAAGCAAAAATTATTTACAAACAGCACCTAAAGGCAAAAAAAGTGAAAGTAAAGTACAGGCCTGACCCGGAGAAGGTTTTTAATCAACCTAATGGCAATTTTGTTCCATAGGGAACAGTAAACTATACATCGACACGAATTGTATTACATTTGAAGCAGGTCTATTATCAGCTAATTAATACTAGGAATAGCCAGCGGTGTCCGCTATCGGTAGCATCACATTTTACAGTCCAGTACCTCTTGGAAACGTAATTTGCGTATAGAGTGGGTGTGCCCATGGTGCATTAACAAACAATTTTGTAGTTTGCACCACTCCAGTCTCTTTGTGGTATACATACAGTATACTATGGGGGTCATTCAGAATCGTTCGATATGTCTGAGTGATATATCATATTGGAGAATTCTCAACTTGAGGAAAATTTTATTTTTAATACTCTCATTTCTCTCCGCTTGTGAAAGAGAACACAGTTAAGTCCTTTGTGAATTTCTTCATCCCAGATTCCGACGGAACTTGAACCATCCTGTCACATTGTCATCCTCAGAAAATAGAAGTCCTTTTCGTCACATCTGACGCAAGGCTAACCTTAGTAATCGTGCAAGCTTTTAACAACAGGGTATGAGAAAGCTTATTGCGTCATGTTAGAACTTACTATGTTACAGGTTTGATGCAAAATTTTAGTTTGAGATTTCTGCGGTATTTAGTTCAAGTTCGTTTTGGGTAATAATATTCGATTATAGATTATATTTTCAATGTCTTCGAACAATATTATTTTATCCTGTACGGGTCATTTCATACCCCCAGTCACCCATTTCAACCGATGGTAACGATTCACACAGATTTATTACGTTTATGTTCCTTTAACCACTCCTCTTAAGGATGAAGGGTGAAGTTTGATATACCAGAATGGGCCAGTGCATCTTCGGTTTTGCCAGACCTCTGACTGCAACAGTCTTGAACTTTATGTGATACAAATTATCGGACACTGAAATCGAAATCATGGACCCTAAAAGTACCTAGATGTCCTGGCCAACCATCATAAGGTCTGATTTATGTTGCACGTAGTACTTGCAAATAAATAAATGTGAAATAACATTCTCCATGCCTTAAGGGGAGGCTAAAAGGCTGAACGTGATAGATAAGAATGAATATGCACTCAATAGGAAGTTGGTGGGGTATTTTGTCAAGGCAATATGCAAGTCTAAGAGCGATAAACCTTGATATGAATGATGTCTTATTACTGTTGGTATACATGTAAAAAGTATTTATCTAATTTCTTGCCCCAAAATAATTTGACTAATCCGACAATCCGAAGAATTTTGCTCATCCGTTTGGCGTGTCCCGTTCACAAACAATAAAAATATACTTTTTCGTGGGAAAACATTGATACTACGTCGACATAAAGCAGTTTTGCTCCATCTGATTTTACTACTGACCACTATTTCACTACTACACTAGCTATATCTAGTGTGTAGGGAATCGATGCGCTACAGGCGCTCAAGAAAATTAAGCCAAGAAAGCTGCTTGGCCTGACCAAATACCTGCATTTTTTATAAGAGATTTTCCGTCTATTCGGAAGTTATCTAGGGTAACTCCTGTTTTTAAAATAGGCGAGAGGAATTATCTAGAAAGTTATAGGACTATCACAATTATCAGTAATTTTGCTAATAGTTATACAATCTGTACTATATTTTCATGTAAACAAGTCTATCTCCGTTAGTCAACATGGTTTCATGAAGGGCAAGTCCACAGTTAGTAACTTGCTACATCTTACTCAGTATATTTGTGAATCAATGGATAGACAACTTCAAACGGATGTAATATATACTGATTTCCCTAAAGCGTTTGATCCTCCTCGATAAGTTATCTAAATTTGGTCTTTCAGATTCACTGCTGCTATTTTTCAGATCTTATTTATTTGATATTGATAATTTCGGACCTCTGTTATTTTTGTTTTTAAATGATATTTCTGTGTTTTCGATGTTGATTTTTTTATATATGCTGACGATATGAAAATTTTCTGTATCAGACATTGACTATTGCCATAGCTTACAATGCAACATTGTAAGGGTAGACAACTGGTGTCGTGAAAATAGATTGGTTTTGAATGCTGCTAAGAGTCACGTTTTGTCGTTTACTTTAAAAACAGACAAATACAATTATTAACTTGGGTGTAAAATTTGACAGAAATTTTGCCTTCTCCTATCACATTGAAAATGTTGTTGTGACTGTATCAAAGGCCTATGGCTTTGTTGTAAGAAATATTGTTAATTTCCATAACTCCTTTACACTGAAAGTTCGGTACTATGCTTATGTAAGGTCTAAGCATGAGTATGCATCCCTGGTATGCAAATATATATTGACCGCTTAGATTCCGTTCAAAGAAAGTTTTTAAGATATCTTTCATCTAAAACGGATGGTATATACCCTGCCATTGGCTTTCCTCATAGTGAGTTGCTGAGACATAACATCTATAATTTAGAGAGCAGACGCAAAAGGAATTTAGTCAAATTCCTTCAAAAGCAATCCATGGCATTATAGATTTCAGTGTCATCCTAGAACAACTTAACTTTTTATTTAGCCAGGCCTAGGACTGACACACTTAAGTTTTCTTACTTGCATTTCTTTTTATTTTCATGTTTAGCCATTTTGTAATTGGCTTTGCCTGTTGGATGTTACTAAATAAAATAAAAACTAAAATATAATTTCAGGAATATAATTATCTTGGTATACATTTTCCCATATCTGCATCCAGGCGTCAAGTTTGAATAATCCTCGGGCTAGTATTTGGCTTTGTTCCCATTTTTCTCACTGGTACTCCCATGCCAGGTTCTGATCATTGTTATGAAGTGCTACTAAACTTTATATCTGTTTACATCGTGCTTCGAATAAGACTGATCCTTAGGTGTCGGTGGAGTTCCTTATCCTCATATTCAGTATTTGTGGTAATTACTGCTGACTCGCCATATTCGGTGTGCTGCAAATTCAGCATATCAGATGTCAGTCCCACGTGACATGCAAGAGACACCAGACGACGTTTCATGCCGTTCAACAACCGCCACGAGAGTATATAGTATGTATACGATGGGAAGCATCTCCACAGCTCCAACTAGTTCCAGAACCTAACTGTGGAGGCCGCACCGATCGCCTGTAAACTTTTCCACCGCCGGGAATCCACCGCGCTTGGGACCTATGAAATATTCACGACAAGATATTTCACTTGCGATGCACTTCTAATTCTATCCTCAGAGGAGCGACAAGGATGAGCTATCTGTAAGGGATGCGAAATTAATTTTGCAGTGTAGGGAGCTACATAAATATAAAAATTATACAAAGAAAGACATTAGATAGAGTGATTATAATATCAGTAACAATGAAAATTAGGAAAGGCTCCTACACAGAATAAATTAAGGGTTATGGTTGGACAATAAATTAAAATTTGATTTCCATGTCAAAGAATTATGCTCAAAATCATATCGAATTCTCAAATAAATATATCCTCAAAGAAACATGTTAAACAGTAGACTACAAATGCTATTGTGTGGTGTTCTTAAAATTTCAAGGGTTTCATACTGTGCAAGTGTGTATGGCCCAGCTATAATCAAAAATGGTAAAGACAAGTTACAACGCCTACAAAATTCTTGTTGCCGTTTTTCTCTAGGTATACGGAAATTTAATCACATAAGCCATGTCTACAAAGAGAATTATAGAATGAACATGGAGAATCTAAGAAAATACCAATGTTTATGCTCATATATATATATAACTCAACAAATTTGAAAACGTCAATAACTTGGCTACCAGAAACCGACAATTATTCGTTATACTTGAGCACTTTACGTCTCTCTACAAGAAAAGGAGCTTCTCTTATACTGCTGCCAAGTTACAATAGTCTTCCATATGAATTTCGAAATTATACTCTAAACAATTTTAAAAAGAAGCTGAAGTCGTGGTTACTCAGCAGTATCTGCATAATCACCCTCTCACACTTCTGTCACCCAATCTACCTCGATAGTTTAGAAATAAATTGGTCACATACGATAAATTCATCTAGTTTTACAAAAAAAAAAGGTTTATAGTAATAGATCGCTGATTACTTCATTATTCATTTTTGAGCTGTTCAGGTCAATTTCATATTAGGATGTATGGTTGAGTTGAAAAATACCAACACGCTAACACTCCACCGATTCGATTCTCAAAATTTTAGTCACTTATCAATGTTAGACATATTGTGTAAAGGAATCGAATAAGCACAATTGTTATTATTATTATATGCTCCACAATTTATTTTCTTTATTTTGAAGGAACATATTGCACCACCTTCTCCTCTGTGAGCGTTGGATTCCTTTACTTTCAATCATCCTATTGATGACTCTCTCGGCGGGAATCACAATGCAATGATTTCAAATACGTTTTTTTTCTTAAAAATCGTAGGTGCTCTCATCGTCCTTGGAATAGGGTTTTAAACAGTCAATTAAAGCCTATTAGAAATGTAAGTTTATCTATATGGTGTACCTCAAGGGTCTGTACTGGCACCACTGCTGTCCAATTTATACGTCAGTGATTTGCCCAGTCATATCTCAAAGAAATGTATAACCATATTTGCCGATGGTACCACTATATCTGCAAAAAAATGTCAGTCACTTTCACTTCAAAATTCTAAGAGTATTCGATGAATTCTCTGCTTGGTGTCAAAGAAATAGGTTAATCTTAAATTATGATAAAGCTGTAGTTATCAATTTTAACATCCAACGTACAGTTGACTTAGACTTAGAATATGTATCATCTTATTTTATCGTATTCTTGTAAATTACTTGGCATATATTTCGATTGTAAACTAAATTTTCGTGAACGTGTAAAAATTTAAGTAAAACATATTTTGCCATTTTACAACTCAAAGATGTAAATGAAAAAGCTATTATCAATGTATATTATGGGCTGGCTTATAGTCATATGTCATAACATTATCGTATGGGGAAATCTTCCAAGATTAATAGAGTATTTGTTGCCCACAAAAGAATTATCAGAATTATTTTCGGAACGAAGCCACTTGACTCCTGCAGAAAAAAAATTAAATCACGAGAAATTCTTACATTACACTGTATTTACATTTTGAAATGTGTAACTTACGTTAAGAATCTTAATAACTTTAAGAACCTGTTCCCAAATATTAGTGCTCATCATAATTATAATACTACAAATCAAAATTTAAAGATCATCCAGACAGATTCCACGACACATCTCAAAAAATCACCCTACTTTCACCGCATCAAATTATACAATAAATAACCAGCGAAAATACCGCAAGTTAGCAATTTAAAAACCAAGTTAAAAAAGTTATTAGCATCAAATACATTTTATAAGATAAGTGAATATATGGAATGTACAATGTTGGGTACTTAAAGATGGAAATGAACATTTATGTGGATTGTTAAATTTATATTGATTTTATATTTTTGTAAATTTTATTTATATTATTATATAGCTTATTTACTTTATTTTATTTATTTAATTTGTCACCACATGTATGTATCTAAGTGGTTAATAACGATAAAGATGAAGATAAAGATATGTAGAGAAGATGCCATTCCGAACAGAAAATACTATATTTGGATACCGACTCTCTTATATCGTTGCAGATACATCTATTCTGTTACTGAAAAGAAAGGGAACAGCAAAACCCATTGCACGCCACTACTGGCGCGGCGTACCTGGAAATGACAAAAGTGATGCGCATATATCTCGCCGTATTCAAAAAGCTGCCGCGCTGGCAGTGGCGTGCGATGTGTTCCGCTGCTCTCGTACTTTTCTGTACCCAAGTATAGAGTATAGTTTCTTGTTCTGAGGACAGATTCATGCAAAAAGTCTTGTACTGGATTCCGATTTCTAAAATAAACAAAAACTTTGAGCAATGACGATTCCGGGGAGCAAACAATAAACATTTCAGATGGTGATTCGCTGATATACTCCGGTTAAAGAATTAGATTTTGGAATCTGAGATGTTGCATTTAATTTAACATAAAAATGTATAATTCATGACTAGCCTATTTTTTACACTAACATATGACGTACGAAATGTAACCGGGTTTTTCACATCCTTTATCATATTTCGAGACATAGTTACCTTATTATCTGTCCTTGAAGCGCCTTCCTAATTTGTTATTCCCCATAATATGAATGACTAACGATGCTGTCAAATTAACATAGCATCGCGACTATATATTATTTACCTACATGTAGAGAATATAAGAGAAGTTAGAGGAGATGTTGTGACGGTGTGACGTGTACAAATGGTCGAAACAGCGCCGCCGAAATAATGCTCAGTACATAAATTAAGTCGGCATTAGTAGCCTGTCATGGTAGCGGCAAGATGGTCAGCAACAGGTATCCGAGGTCCTTTGCCTATTGTCTGAGGGTGTAATGTTGGATTGCCACGAAATAGATTAGCTGAAAATGAGATACAGTAACTGTACCTCCAGACTTAGATTGTACGAGTATACACTTTAGCCGAGTATATAATAATAATAGACGTCTTTATTTATCCACAATTACATTGTAGTATAGCCAAATGTCAGACTTACATGACGAAGTTTAGCATGCTGCTACTCTTATACTTAACCATATAGTCTCTAGCAGATGTTCAAAAGAATACACTATCCACTATGGAGTGTACTGAGGAGTCGTTTTTTCTATGTGCATGGGATTTGATTTCAATCATCTTTGGAAAATGATAATTCTTGTTTACTGTAGTCGATTGTAGTCATTAGTTCTTGCGTTGAAAGTCATGCGAGAATTTGAAAATGCAAAATGGCTACCTTGTCTTTTTGTTTAAAAATGCAATTTCACAATAGCCCAAATGCTTAAAAAGGAAAATATTTCAATCAAAATTATCGAAGAGACTCCACAAATAGGTATTTTCGAATACATTGCTTACGCATCCTGCTGAGAGAAAGTCAAAGACAAAGGATACTTTACCGTTCCAAAAGCATTCTAAGTTCAAAATCTGTAGTATAGAACTAGCGTATCTCCTATTTCCGATATCGTTTGCGTCAATAGCTGACGAAGCTTCCTATGTCCAACATTTTCAGAAAAATATTTTAATGCAGAACGAACATATATAACAAAATCTATTCAGGAGCATCCGTAGATATGTGTAGAGTACTTCTGAGAAAATACTTCATGAAAATAATTAGTATGCTTGGACATAGGTTGATTCGATAACGATATCCAACTTGGCAAATTTCTGCGAAAAGATACTTTTTGAAAATACCCGTTAGGTAAATAAACATTGATCTGATGATGTGGCAACACTGCCCTGTACGCTAATGCAAAATACAGCGCCTTGGACGCGCTCACCATTTTCAAGATACAGTCTGACCGGAAATAAATTTGCAGACACGCATCCCGCGATTCTATCTCCATCTATCAACTGCCACGGCAGGAGCGAATAAAAGCGAACACATTCTCTGCCACGCTCTTTCCCATCTGATTAATACTCAGAAGGACAGTGGTGTAGAAGGCTAAATGTCAAGGAAACATGGATCGATGCAGCCGCAGTTTTGAAAATAGCAGATTCAAAGAGCAGGGGCTATGTGAAGGATAATCCTGACCAGCTTCCGGATTGTCAGAACGTGCAAGTGATTCTCCGGCATTAGCGTCTTGCCAATTGAGATGAAAGTACCGAAAAGTACTCACCATGATACCGTATAGTGCAAAAATTGTATCAACACAGGCTGAATGAAATCTGCACGTGAAAGCTAAGTACTCATCTATCACCTTTTCGCATAGTACAATATTGAGTTTTATAGCAGACTTATTTTCGCTTGTTGGCTGTCTGCAGTGACTAGACCTATACCTTCCTGATGATTAATTGTATACGGTTGACTGTGGTCACAAAGAGACAATTCAGCCGGAATTTATTTCCCTGAGACCTTGTGTCTATTAGGCCAGCTGTGAGGCCTCGGATTTTAAACTTGACCAGTAAGATGTTTACCGATTACCCCTGAGAGTATATTTACTGACATCTCAGATAATATATCGTTGGGTAACAGCAAAAACCAGGTATCCCCCAAAACGAAGCTTTTAGTTAATGGCATTTACGTTTTTGACAACGCTTGATAAATTGGAACGGAAAATTGCTGTGAAAATTTTATTGAAATGCATAATTAGTATATAAGAACACATAAACTAGTTTTATCAGTGATATGTATATAAGTGTGAAAATGTACTATACTCAAAAGGTAGGAAAATACAGTTATTTTGTTTTTGCGGTAAGGTGACGATATTTTCTTTTCTCAAATTTGTTTTGTATTCTTTGGAATCATTTTTATTATAAGAATAAGGAATATAATAATAAATAATAATAATAGATTTCTTTATCTCTTTACAACATTGTAAGGCAACTATAAAGCGAGAACTGGCATACTTTCCAAGTAAGTAAAAAGTAGAAAAGGTTAGGAAAGTAAAAAAGAATGATTGTGTAATCAGGTGATTTAAGCAATGATAACTTCAATTTTTGTCAAAAAGCTGGTAATGAGTATGGCTTATACAATTTTGATGAAGAAGGTGGCATATCGTGGCGTTGCAGGAGGAACTGCGTTGAAATGTGGTTATTGAATTCTGAAGGTATAGTTGTAGTTACCGTCCTTGGCGGTTACGTCATCAACGCCGTATGAAATAAGTAAACAGATCGAGTCTGCGTACCATGGACGGATCTTAATTTTCCTAACTGAGGGAAACCGATTCAAAATCATTTACTAATCGTAACTCTCAAAAATCTCATAATTTCTGTTTTGACGGCATCTCTTACATCATTGGTCTTGCATTTTTCGATTTTTTGAGCTTCCCCATATATTAATATGGGGAAACCTTTCTTATTTTCAAATTTCATTCGCTGAACTAATCTTCAGACACTCAACTAAAAAACGTATCTTTGAGCTTACCAAACAAATGTTCACAAACATGTATGAGGGAGATGGAGAGATATATAAGGGGATAGTGGTAGACTTACTTTGACCCGCAGGATGGGGACTACAACTATATCCTGATAATTTTATCCCTTAGTGGCCTAGAATGGATATCATTGTTTGATTTTTTTTGCAAGGTGGTTTAGACGTTAGTGTACTATATAGTATACTATAATTTAGAACTAATATGACCAAGCATTCACATACTTTTTCACGTAACTCAAAATTTAGTAGATGTCGTTAGATAAGTTTTCTGGGAAAGAATCTTGACATCTTCGATAAATCTTAATTCTGGGTCAAAACAACACCAAGAACCTTTGCGGATTCGAAGAACTGGAAGTTTTGATTACTTATAATATCGCTTTAGACTTTTGAGGGTGAACATCATGATCAGAATTAGTAACATCATTTTCTAAAACTTAGAGTGTTTTCAAAATTCTGGGGACTAAAATAATGTAACAATTGAGCACCGTCTGTATAGTAGACTATTTTTGTTCCTCAAAAAGACGATCGAGATAAAAGTGCATCAGTAGGATAATTTAACAAATAAAATCTAGCCAGATCAATAATCAACATATATGGCATTCTTTATTTACCAAAAGCTCCCAATACATAACAAATATAATTTGTAATGAATGATCTACACAATGTAAAACATTTTACGCGAACATATTTTTTGAGTCTGTGACATACACTTGTCACAATTCTTGCATCACTTCGAAGAACACGAAAATCCGTTGGAGGAGTACTTCTTGTCGGTTTAACATTTAGCCTACCTAAAGCGGCCAATATCGTGCTAAATAGCAATAGCCATATCAATTTGACAGCAGTTTTTACTTGGCTATCAGACTTCTTGATCATAGTGACCAACGTATCTTACTGCTTTTTGCTGTCAGTCCCATCCAAATATTCAGGCTGACGCCTGCTGGCGTTTTGGGAGAACAGTCGGGGCAGATAATGAATCATTGTAACCTAAATTCGTGTAGCCGGGGGCGAAGCAAGACAGCTCCTAAAATGAAGCTGACCCTCTTCAGCCATTGTTGACATAATAAAGGAGGTTACATGTGATCTTTCCCAAGCCCTCAACAATGGTAAGCCAATTAACAAAAACATCATATTTCAGTCGTTTCAAAGGATTAGCAGCAGATTAACAGCGTCAGGGAGGTTTTTAGTGGTGGAGTGAATGTTGTAATAAACAGCGTTCATTAAGTACTGCGTCTAGTGGAACTAGGAAAATAATTGTGATACTTAGTCGCAACAATAAGAGTATATCTCTCTGGTACCAACTTGGAGTACCTACTCAAAATAATAATTATATACCTTGGTTTTATCTAACAATGGTACAAGGTGAGATAATTATTCTTTTGATCCGGTAAAATGGAATATGTAGGTAGTCAAACGTGGAAGAACAGCATCCGAGGCACTTCCTGTTGAGCAGGGTGTACCTCTGAGATCTGTACTGGGACCAATGCTATTCAGCTTATATGTAAAGTGATTTGCAAATGACACCACAATAATTGTATTCGCAAAAAGTGTGAATCACTACCGTACCAAAAGTGTGTATGGTGGATTATCTTCCTGGTACCAAAGAAATCCCCAACTCCAAATTGTACTAAAATTTCGAACTGAATGTACATATATTATGTCCTCATTTCATAGCAGACTAAATTTTGATGAGCATTTGAATATCGTTTGTACCAATTCAAGGATATTTTTTCTTGCTACAGGTAAAATACTGTCTAAGCGAAAAGGTTGTTCTGAACATCTATTATGGCAGAGCTACATACCTTACATCAATATGGTATGGGAAAAATCATGTGAAGCTGAGAGGATTAATAGACCAAAAAAGGAAACTATTTATTGAACTAAAGTCACTTGGCTTTTGTGGAACAGTTCGTAATGTAGAAATCAAAACTTAAAAACATACAGAAACATACTACATTCTATTTCAAGAGGTATACATATTACAACAGTCACATTATACAACACAATTCCAGTTGAGGTACAACAAATTAGTAATCATTGAAAACAAAACAAAATTATCAACAAAAATTGTTTCAACAATGTAACTGGAATTTGAGTACATAAAGATGGTATAAAATATTCATATGTACTGTCGTCATGTTTATATTGATTTTTATTTGGATTACAATTTTTACATCTACAAATCTGTATCAAATGGACCATAGAGACTGAGTACTAAGGGTAGCGAACACTTCCATGCTGCGAGTAAAAAAATTGTCTAAATGCTCTACTGAACATTTATTGTGTACCGGGTTACACCCTACACACCTTGGTCTGGTGGCCTTGCATTAGAACTGAGACAACTAAGGTCAAACTCAATAAAATTCAGCGTTTGGCCTGTATTAATATTACAAGCACAGTGCAAACAACGCCATTGAGTGCAATTGCTCTGTTGGATCTCCCACCCTTGGATCTGGTGATCCGCGGTGAAGCGAGAATAGTCGCTCATCGACTGTGGAGTCAGGGCAGCTGGGCTTTCTTGAATCCTGTCAAGGGGCATACTGCCATCTTAGTCGAATTACAAAGGGAGGACCCCGTCCTTCTGAGCAGGGGTGATCGTATTACCCCTAAATATCGCTTCAACCGCAAGTTTATTGTGGAGTATCCAACGAGGGAGGAGTGGTACGCCGGTAGCCGGGGACTCTCCGGATGAGCGGGCAGGTCTCGTATATCATATATCTCGTGTATCTCACATTCTGGAGGAGGGTGGGCCTAGTAGAAGAATAACAATCTTATCCGACAGCCAGGCTGCAATGAAAGCACTAAGTGCCAGGGAAATTACTTCGAGTCTTGTATTGCTATGCAGGGAGGCTTTGGATTGCCTCGCAGCGAGGCATCCGGTATCGTTAATATGGGTACCGGAGCACGCTGGGATAAGGGGCAATGAGTCGGCGGACACTCTGGCGAAGACAGGATCAGCCAGCAAGCTCGTTGGTCCTGAGCCAGCTCTAGGAGTGACCGCGCATAAAGCTAGGAGGAAAATGGAGACGTGACTTGCAAGAGAACACTCTCAGAAATGGAGAAGTATCTCCAGACATCTCCGCCAGGCACGAGAACTCATTGAAGGGCCCAGTGCTAAGGATAGACGCTTCTGCCTATCTCTGGATAGAGCCAACCTAAGGTTGCTGGTGGGACTCTTGTCTGGTCATAACACGCTAAGGCACGTGATGGGGGTGGCTGAGGACCCTTTGTGTGATCGCTGCGGAGTAGAGGAAGAGACCTCGGCGCACGTTTTGTGTCGCTGTGAAGCTCTGAGCTACTATAGGCAGACTATACTGGGGTCCATTACTTTGGACCCTCAGGACGTCAAGAAGCTTGGACTTGGCTAAAAGGGCGAGGCTTGTGAGCTAAGCATTGTAGAGGTGCATAAGGGCCCCCTTAAGCGGTCTATGCACTGGCTCCTTGTGGTGGCCGGAATGCCTCTAATTTCAAGATTCATTCATGCTTAAATTATGAAAACATGTATAATAGACCACTTCCAAATGTCGATATATACCATGAGCATACTGGAAATCAAAGCTTAAAAATAATTCAGAAACAAACTTCAACCTATTTCAAAAGATCTCCATATCATACAACAAATAATTGTCAGTTGAGATAGAACAAATTATTAACGACGCTTTATTTAAAAAAGTAAGTGGGAAATTATTATTAAGAATTCGTTTTACGAGGTAACTACGTACTTAAATGTACGAACTTGCACTTTTGTACAAGTAAAGATGAATCCTACAAATATTCAATTGTACTAGTCTTTTTTATATTAACTCATTAAATCTGAGTTTTTACAACAAAATACCTCAGGCCATTAACGAGATCAATTGTATGCAATTCAAAAAACGAATGAAGCGCATTCTCATCGATCAATCTTTCTACATTGTTGAGGAATTTTTAAATTCCAATTTTTAATTTCATTTTTGATTCATGTCTCATCTGCCCCTGATTATTTTCTGGTAAATGTTTCACTTTATTTTAGGTTCTCTGCATCCAATGGCTTGCCATACATATCAGTTATATAATATAACCGATAAATAAATAAATAGATGTCGAGTTTCATTTTTTATATAATCGTTTTCAAATCTACAAATCTGTATCAAATAGATAATACAGACTTAAGACTAAGGGTTTATAAATTAAAAACTACCTAACTACACACAAGATTGGGAGTTTATTCAGTTTGCACAAGAAGTGTGGAGTGAATTTACGTATTTCTTTGTGTCAGCTTCCCGATTTTTAAGAGTCTACTTCTACTACTACTGTTCTTAGACTATTTCTATGAGCGCCCAGTACTGTGCAACACCATTAGCGTTCTAATACCATTGTCCTCAGTCTCAGTAGAGATCCGTTTTGTATAAATTGAATGCGTGGTTCAAAACTAATATTAATTAAAATTGGTCCGAGTGCGTCAGGAAAGGACAAAATGAAGTTATCAAAATGGACTCGTACACATATCGCGCGTTCGCGAAACACCGACAGATCGACATGCATAGGCCGTAATTAAAATTTTGTTTATTCATTTAATTCTACATTGAGAGCATATACTGCAAATGGAATGAAATTCATGACGTGGTTTCACAGGAAATCAGAGTAATGCGTCAACTCTAAAAAAAAAATTGAGAGATATTAATTGTGTTTGTGCGCACACTGCGCATCCAAAATGTTAAGGTTTCAGGAAGCCCTATTTGGAATATTGACTTTTATATGGAGCAAATAAATCTACGCATCTCTGAATATAAACATCCAGCAAAACGATGTAAATAAATTCATCAGTATCAAAAATATCCGGAAGACACTTCCCGTAAACTAACGAATCAAATCGATAACATTCATATTGCTATAGGTACGATTTTTAATCCCACTGGTAAATAACATGCTGATAACCTACACACCGCCCGGTACATGACTTGGGAACTGACGCACGTCATGCCGCAAGGGTTTTTAAAAATCCCTCTTCAGACTCTCTATTTTAGCAGTGCAAGACCATCATTTTTGTACCTTGTGCTTATAGGTAAACTTTCTTAATACATAGGCTGTGAAGCATTTGAAACGTACATTTTGGTGTTCATTTTGTCTGGCCGAATCAAACACATGTTAACAATTCCTAAATAGAATTGACACAAGAAAGTTTCAATTGTATGTCGTACAAGGATTTAAAACATTTGTAGTTTGGTTCGGCCAGAAAAAATGGGGTATTATTAACATATGTCATGACATGAATGCCAAAAGATTTATCGGCAACGACGATCTTCGTGGTATAAGCTATAAAGAAGGTTATTTTACTGACCTGCGGACAAACTTACCAAGATGATTTATAGACAATCCCCATAATTTCATCAGAATACAAGTACCTTATAAAATGTGGGTTGATATTTATCTCCCTAACTTCCCTATTTACGAATGATTTAATAAAGTACATGCAGGTACTTCATCACTTTTATAACAACACAAACGCCTACAAGAACACCTTAAGTTTTCATACGGCCAGTGTTGTAAGTCGTAACAAGTCGTAAGTAACAGTAATAACTGGGTGGCACGGCTTGTAAAGCAGCTAAACCGACGTATTTAAATATTATATGGTGCAAAACCGTTTGGAATGCTAATTTTAGGTTAGGAATCGCTTGCCGCTGTCACCGCAATTTATGTTCCCACACTGTTGGATACGTGGGATTCAATCCGAAGGTAGTGCGGGAAATTTTGGATACAGCTTTGTAAAGTAGAATGCTAGGTTCTTAGAGTATAATGCACAAAGAGGACAATAATGGCATACTTCTCCAGCGAGGTGTGTATAGATTTTTTCACGGCTAACAATCTGAGAATTTTCGGAATGTCCGGTACATAGGAGAGAAACGCTACCGCTACTAGATAAAGTCCGACAAAGATCGCGGCAACACTGGGGATGCAACTTGTTAGTCCATAATTATAGCTGCATTCGCTTTACACGAAATTTCACTTATGTTTGGTCAGGTAATTACACGTTCTTTTTACCAAAACTTAGATTAACTAATCTCAGCTGAGGAGATTTGTCATCACTTGCAGCATTCAGGTTAGGTTTATTTTGTGTACGTGCAAAATCCAACGAATTCAAATTGTGAGATACTTAATTTTGCTTACAAAAACTATATTTTTTCGGCGGTCAGCAAACTGCAAAAGGTCTTACTATTGAGTATAGCTCCATAATAAATGCAAAAATATCCTTATAGGTTGTGTTCTGGTCAAGGTTAGCTCAGCTCTTCTTCCTGTGAGTGAGCTTGACATTCTCTAATTTGACAGCCTTATCTTTGTTTGAACCTTCTCACTTCACTAACGAAACTAACAATGGTGATGTTTTCTAATCAGAAATACCTGATTGCTTATAACGCCACGGAAAACACATGCAAGTGATTCTATTCCAGCGATAAAACTGATATTTCTTGTTTTATTCAAGTCCTTAATATTATTTTCATATTATCTTTTTCTGATATTCATATTTGCGAAATACTCGCATGAATTTCGCGAAAGCGGATGCTTATGCGAATATTAAGGAAAATGCGAATATTTGCGAGTACGAATAAGAATATTCGTTACATAACTAGTCAACACAGACATCGTTTGTTTCCTAATCGTTTTCAAATACTTTAATTTATTTAGGCTGTCAAGATAACATGACCCAATCAATAGCAATGATTTCAGTTGTGAAATAAGCTCGGTATTTTATTGTGGTGAACAATAATTATTAGTAATGTTCAATAATAAAAGGGTTAAAAAGCAGCGAACTAAGGTTTTTTATTATCATCATGTACCTAGGGGGAAAATGTAACCTCTCCTACTGGCGACTTCTCAGATAAGTAGTGAATAGAGATTTATTTCATTTTGCCAGGTGAATGTTTGGTAGACATTTTTTGTACAAATTCCCGACTGAGTGCTGTAGGTTTACCACTCAAATAACTGACCTATAACAGCGTGTAGGGAGAACTGCGAGCTTTTCTAATTCCTGGGAATGGCGGAAAGCGTTGGAAAGATTATGTGTGCTGTGTGTTATGTTAATACAACGAATGCCAAATTATGTCCCGTTTTGCTGTTCTATATCTACTTAACTTTCTGTTGTTTCACGTAAATTCCTTACCAATGCATTGCTAAACAGTCAAGTGCTAGGACAAATAATACAATATTAAAAACACTGTTGTTTAAAACTGTAAACTAGGATCGATAGAATTCGAAACTTAAAAGGTGTGGGGTTTAAAACCCAAAGTTGCTCTGTGAATATATACTAACATAAGCAGACCAGTGTCATTGGGTTACCAGACGACCACGAAATTACAACTAAGCCAGATCAGCGGGCTGCATAAGTGATGCTGTGCGAACAATACAATGGTACACTTCAAATCAGTCTGTATACAGCAGAGCATAGGGTGGGGGATGGCTAGAAGTCGCAGACAGCATTCCTCCAAAGCTTATGTTTGAACGACCCATGCTAAATCCATAGATTCAAAAAACCGGATCGAAGAACGTGTCATAAACATCCTCGTTGACGAATCTAGGAAAAATGATGGGGACTGGCTGTGGAGTATACCACAGAGAGCACCCTATGACTCGCTGGTGGTCTATGGATATACATGCCAGCATGACGCAAGTCGGATTAGTTGGCATAGCCTTAGCTGCAAAGTAAATTGCCCACAAGAATGTTACAGGCAAACATATTAGGATATTCATGGATAGCAGGCAGGCAAGACTCGCAGTTATTTCAAGCATACAATGAGAACAGTACAAGAGTCCCATTTGACACTTGCGAGTGCCTTAACCAATAACTACATAACTGTTACGTGGGTAACGGTAATATTATAGCTGATAAGCTGGGAAAAGCGGCTATTGATATCGAGCCCTTTTGCATATCACCAATCGGAGGTCAAGGTCTTCATGTAGTGTTATATGTCGAGCTGCTCATTCGCTGAAAAATTCCTTGGATATCCTAGCAAGAAAATATCAAAACACTACCAGTGTATGTCTAGATGACAACTTCGGTTTGCTACAGGCATTGCGTCTCAGCACTGTCAGCTAAGGAAATATGTTTGTAAGATGAAACCGAGAAACACGTCTTCATTTAGAGGCTGTGAACAAGAACATGATACAGATAAGCACTTATCAATCCGAGAATCCATTCTGGGGAACACTGGCCTTCTATCGATAGTGTAAAGGAAACTCCAGTCACATCACCACCTTTTTCAATATTGCAAAATTGTGCCGTGTCATCTTCCATTGTGCTTCTTATGCTAGCAGTTCCTTCAAGGGCGTTTGAGTATTGTTAGCGTCATTTAGAGGCGAGGTTAAATACCACTTTTGTGTACCAACGTATTGAAGTTTGTCTATATATGTGAATCGCCCATCGACTGTAGGACGCTACGTATGAAAACTGATCTTGTGTATTGTATTCCAATTTCTGAAAAACGTTTACCTTTCTGTGACACAATCCAGCTGGAGACTTTTAATTCAAATTCTCCAATTATTCTAGGCAGTCAGCTGCTTACAATAAACTTGAAATTCGGGAGCTAGCCAAACTATGCCTTTTTGTTCAAAAAATACACTGTGTTCCAGGCACGAGTATAAAGAGGTCGAAGCGCTCATGCATTTTAAAAACGTCGCGTCGAAAAACGCCGAAACTACCATTGCGAGCTCACAGAAGAATTTCTCATAGATTTCCCATGCATTTTCCCTATTTCCATCGACATTCTGGAGACACGGATATTTATATTTTAAGTCCGACTCCGACAACAATTTTAAAGCTATTCAGTTTCCATTCTCGCGGAAACAAGTTGAATACAAATTTTGTTTTCAGGCGAAAATTCCTACGCGGAAAAATTTATAGTTTCAGCATATTTTATCATAAAATAGTGCAATTCATTGGACGGTTAAAGCCGGTACTTTGCTGGGGCTCGCTGTAAAATGTGTAGATTCTCTGGATAAGCAAACTTTGTGTGGGTTCATGACATAGTTCGCTATTCCCATGCCTGGGCTTAGTCATATAGGTAGGTCATGGTATAACAAATTACCTAATGTGTTTCTGCTTGTCTATTCAAAGTAGACACTTTCATACGAGTCCTATATAATTCTAATCTCTTCTGTTGACAAACACTGACTTTGCCAGACCCAAGTTATTTTAAGAATAGTTGGCTTTGGAAATGGCAGTTTATCACATGTTCATCTGATCAAATCATCAATGATTCATTGATTGAGAAGCGTGTTTGAGGAATTTTTAGATGATTTGCCCATTTATCGACTATAAAAGCGATATCATGACAGATATTAAAATGTGGTTAAGGAGATGCTATATCGCCAAGGCTTTTCTTTACTACAAATTGCTTCCATCAGTTTCATTAAATAATAATGTTTTCAATATTTTCAATACGACCCTTAAATAATATAAAAAAGTTTTAGCATTAGATTTTCCTTGAGTTCTGATGATATCGATAATATAAAAATATCACAACAATTAAAACCGGAAATAGAGATTGTTCACATACGCCTAATTCATAAAAACTGAAGTAATGATGATATTATAGAACAAATCTGATAGTTTCAAGGCCTGTTTAGAAATTTCGGTTCTTTGAAATGACTAATTTGGCAATGTCAGTAGTCATTATATAACTCAAGAATCAGAAATAAAAACTCTATTCACTTGTGCAAAACTTCAATATGGCGTCTATAAGGAACAATAAAGTTGATGACGGAGGACAGTTGACGAAACGTCATATTGAGGATCAAATCATGCCATCTTGTAGAGGAGAAAAAAGGGCTATATTAGTGTATTCTTACCACGCTTTAATATAAATAAATAATAGTTTGCAAAACTAAAAAAAACTTTTATCGCTAACCGTACTAAAAAATAGAAAATAATGTTTAATTACAAGGGTTTAAATTACAGTAGTATATGGTCAGGCAATCAATCATAATTAATGAGCTCAAAATAAAATTATAATGAAATTTAAGTTATTAACAGAATGATTCAGTCCAGAGTAAAAGGTGTGGGTTGCACTTTACTACACTTTCATAACTCTCCTGTCATAGATAGTTGTCAATAGAATGATTGTAACATTCAATATATCAAGCACTCCACGCTTTTTACTCAGAATTGAATTATTCTGCTAATAACTTAAATTTTTTTCCACTTTTTAGTTCGGTTACCTATAAAAGCGTGTTTCTGTTTGTTTTTCAAACTATTATTTATTCATTTTGTAATCTCATCTCAAATAAAGTTAGCAAAAACAGGTGATTTGGGGAAAATGCTGTGCTATTTTCTTTGTTCGACTGAGACAATTAAATGTTACAACGAGAGGGAGCGAAAATCTGAATCAGCATCATTCAGCCAATAACCATAACCACCTAACCTAGAGGTCGGCAACCTTTTGATGTCAAGTTGCGGCTCTCCAGTTCATAGTAAATCCTCTCAACACAAATATAAATGAGATCAACATTGAGCCATTTGGAATTAATTTTGCCGACCCCTGACCTAGCCCATTCAGGAGACCCGTCTATAGTCATTTTCTTACCTTCTTAACAGCCACAACGCTTCCATCAATAAACCCAATCTACATAAACGTACCTTACAGCTCCACCTAGTAAAAACGGCCGCAAACTACAGCTATAAAGCTTTTTCCCTTGCAGTAGCCGTCGTATCTTAGAAAGCTCTTAATATATCTCACACCAAGTTCGTCGAGGTTAAGAGCCCGTAACCAGGGCCATAACTATTTTTGTTGCCCGGCAAGTTTGTGAGGCACTGAGGTCAAATGTATGTTCCCAGAGGTAAAGCAGCGGTTTCGTGGCTGACCCTGCAGCCTTGTTTGGGGGGAAGGGGACGTCTAAAGTTTGGCGGTTCTCGCGTTAACTGGTCAAGTCCCATCTGGAATAGTGCTGACCAGACACTGTGCATAAGTAACGGTACAGAGGTTGTTGTTACATAGCTCGCATATAAATCTGATGAATAGTATAGTCTACTGCTATTCAAGAATAAAAATAATATAATAATAATAGTAACCGGCTTCATTTATTATAACGATATATTATAAATGGGCGAAGTTGGGCCTCGCCTATTCTTCTACTCAAGCCTTGTGTTACATTGGATACTATACTACTGTTTATATACACATGTAAAAATGTATATAAATATTCTCCAAAAATGTCAAAAAAGCAATGTGAAAGTTCAATACTAGAAACCAGTACGATTACAAATTCAGAAGTTGCATCTTCAAATTTAGTTTAAGCTTCTTCAGAGTCATGTTTTCCAGAAAGTTTGATAGAGATATTGCATTAGATAAGGAAGATGTTATAGCTGCTGATGTTTTAGCTAAGAGTGCTGTCTGTGTGCATCACCCATAGCGTCACCTATGGAAAAATTGACTCAACTATACTAAGTGACATATAAATCCGAACACCCAGTTTAAATGGTTTTATTTTAATAAAATTTTGTATAAGTACTTAATGAAGCATAATAAGTAAATGATAAAAATTTAAAAATGATTGCACTGCTTTAAAGCCCTTTGACCTTTAATAATGTGTGGATGCACCCTGATGTGCTACGCATTCTCCAACGCGCCTAGGCGTGCTTCTGATCGGGTGGTCAATGTCCTCCTGTGGTATCTCATTCCAGGCAACCACCAACTCCTCTCGGAGTGCTTCCAGAGTCTGCGGAGGACGTTGCAAATTGAGCAATCTCCTACCCATCATATCCCCACACGTGCTCAATTGGGGATAAGTCGGGAGATCTTGGTGGCCATGGTAATAATGTGACATCATTATGTTGAAAGAAGTCTATTGTGACTCTTGCAACATGTGGTCGGGCATTGTCTTGTTGGAAAGTTGGATCTGCCAGGGTGTCAAGATAGGGTAAAAGATGGGGTTCTAGGACATCGTGGATATAACGCTGCGCGTTCATGTTACCTCTGATGAAGATTAAAGGTGACCTGGAACCATAAGCTATAGCACCCCAAACCATAACTCCAACAGTGTGATGAACATGCCTTTCAACAAAAAAACTGTGGATTCCTCCTTTCACCACGTCGCCTTCTAACCCTGGCACGACCATCGTGCATGAGTAAACAAAATCGAGACTCGTCACTAAAGACAATACTGTTCCATTCCTGATCCCAGAGTGACCGTTGTCTGCACCACTCAAGGCGATTACGTCGGTGTTCTCGAGTTAAAGGGAGGACCCAGGGTGGCCGGTATGAAAACAAGCCAAAACTTCTCATTCGTCGGTAAACACTTCGCATGCCATTTGCAATGGACCTGGTAGTGGAGAAACGGTCCCTTAAGGCCAATAATCTTAGGCGGCGATCTTCACGGTCTGTTGTTCTACGGCGGCGTCCAGTGCCCCTTGCTCTTTGCGTACGGCCTTCTCGAAGCCATGCCTGACAACACCTAACCACAGTGTCTACACTTCTTTGCACTCTAACTGCAATTGCCCGAAAAGAATGTCCAGCTTCCCGAAGTCCCACTATACGACCCCTATCAAACTCACTAAGTTGACGAAATCGTACAGGTCTCCGTACTCTAGGCATCGTAACCGATCGTAAAGGATGTCAAGAACCAAAATCCGCCAACGTTGATTCTTTACTGCGGCTGAAATATTCATTTTTAGAGCGTTAGTGAATTAAAAAAAGCAGTATAAAAACCGGAATGTCCAACTGATAAGGCTGAAAATTTTTTCACTTGTTATTTACAGTAAGATAAATACATTCACCAACTTTTATTAAAATAAAACCATCTAAACTGGGTGTTCGGATTTATATGTCACTTAGTATACATGCCAAACGACCCTGCTGCAAGTCAGTTCGCCAGCACGCTTTTTCGTTGCAGAATTCCGATATAGTCTGTAGAGTATATTTCTGATGAGAAGATGTGACAGAAAGAAAATTGGTTGGTACCAGAGTAGTAAGGTCGCACCTGGATGATTGTGGGACGATTGTGTGTATCGATCTGCTTGTGTATAGAATCAGTGATATTTGCTTATTTACTTAATCCGTTCCTCGTTTACCGGATCTAGCCAGTGAAGAGGTTGCTATCTTCCTAAACTCTTTCAGCTTTCTCTTATTTTCTTTCTCCATTTTGTTCTGTCTTTAGCTAGTCCTTCTGCCGATTTCCAGTCAAAATGCATTTCTCTTAAGAAACCGTATTTCGTCATTCCACTTACTTCTTGGACTTCCTTTCGCCTTTTTCTTGAATTTTCCGATTCTCCATACCGTCTTCGCCAATCTTGTATTTGGCACTGTAATCATGTGCCCAAGCCACCTTAGCGCATTCGCTTGTATTCTTTTTTCTACAGCTAAGACACCGGATCTCCTTATTTCTACATTTCTGACTTTGTGCATAATCTGCAGACCCTCAATTCTTTTTAGCAGTTTCATTTTACTTGTATTTTCTGTCTCTGTCTTTTACTCAATAGCCACAGTTTTGAACCATATGTTAGGGTAGGGATATAGGCTGAGTTCAACATCCTTATTTTTGTTTTTGTAGATATTTTGTTAAATAGGTGTTTAATTAGTTGGAAGTATAATCTTGTAATTGCTTTTATTCTTACTTTTACCTCAACCTTTCCGTGATGTGTTACCATTATTCCTAAATATTTAAACTGCGTTATTCCTTGTATTTCTTTGCTTTGTTGGTCTTTAGAAATACTCATATACATTTTGTTTTGTTCATATTTATTTTCAGTTTATATTTTCAGAGTTCCTCACTCCACACCCCAAGGTTATGTTGTAAGTCTTCTTTTTTGTTTGCTAACAATACTAGGTCATCTGCGAACACCAGTTGGTTAATACTTATCCTCTCCATATTAGAGTATCCCCACATTGTTTTCTTGATTCTATCTAAACATTCTTTAATAGTTTTATCCATTAGTCTCACTCCTGATGTAGCTGTAAATTTTGCAGATATTCTATTTTTTTGTTCTTACATAATTGTCGGTGTTCTTATATGGGCTTTGTACGTTTTCTACTAAACTTTTGTTCACTTTACAGTTGTTCAGTATACTCCAAAGGCCCATTCTATCCACTGAACCGAATGCTTCTGATATATTTATGAAGCACACACGTATTGCTTCGTTATTATCTACTACTCTTTCTATGAGTTGTTTTACTATAAATATTGCATCGATTGTGCCTCACCTCTCACACACCTTTTGTATCTCCCTATTTAAATGACGGTAGTATGATTGCTAACTCCCAATCTTTCGGTATTTCGTTCTCTTATTCAACAGTTTTAGAGATACTCTTTTTCCTATGTCTCCTTTGTTTTTTACCATCTCTGCTGTTATTGCGTCCTGTCCCAAGGCTTTCCATACTGCAAGTTTTCTTACGACAGTATGTAATTCTTCCCCGCACGGCTATCATCAAAAAAACATAAAAAGCGTCAAAAAAAAAACAAAGAAATGTCATCTTGCAAACTAGGATCGCTGTTCGTTGACTGCAAAACGAGTTCACAACAAGTATACAACAGCTTTAGCACAAGAAAAAATTACGAAATGTCAAAAAAACCTACGCAATGTCAAGAAAACCTACGAAGTATCACTTCTTAAGATACGTAATGCCTTTGTGGTAACAGGATCTATCACAGTGTGATCAGTTGGCCTAATATTTGGTATTAGCTCATCGCTTACGCGATATTCTATATTTCCTTCCCCTCCTAAAAACTCCTTAAAATATTGTAGCTGTCCATGTTTATCTTTAATATAGTCCACTTCGCTGTTATTTTTTCGTCATATTTTTCAATCCTCTGTAGAATAATTTTTGATTCCCATTAAAGATTTCCTCCATTTTCTTCTCGAGTTTCTGACATGAGCTTCTTTTACGACCTTCTGCTTTACTATTTTCCGATGTTTTCTATATTCCGCAACGGATTGTTCTGGTATGTGTATTTTCAACGCCTTTTGTTTCATTTTTACCGCATTTCTTCTATCACCGTGGTGGACAAGTGGTTTGCTTCCTAAGGTTGTGCTCTACCGTTGCTCCACACACCTCTTCTGCGCTACTCAATATACATGCTTTAAATATGTCCCATAATGTGTGGAGTGATTCACGTCTTTTAGGTAATGTTCAAGCTTTTTATCTAAAAGTGATATTTGCTATGTAAGAACAGTATTACTGAATACGCTGCTCATGAAGTGTACCTATTGGCTGTGCTAGACGAGTTATTTATGAGTTCTCCTTTATGAAGAGAAGTTATTTTCAAAGTCATAAATTATGATCTTTCTCGGTTTTTTGTGTTTTCAAAAACTTTGAGAAGCATTACGGGAAATCACCACTTGAGACAAGAAACCTATTACCAACGCAGATTATTAGCACACAAATCCTCACTAAGCACCTGTGCACTTCGTTTCGCTCATTTCCTTCTAGCTGTTGTATACAACTTACAGTTTAGGCCTGCTATAATGCCATCTTGCAAATGTAGCACATTTTATTTTATACCATGATTGCTCAAGACGTATAGCTGCACGAGTGCACATCAAGTGTTAACAGTTGACATCTATAGGAAAACCCAAATTATGTCACAAAAAGCGTATATAGGGTCAAAAAAACGACATAATGTCACTTTTCAAGATAAGTAATGTCTTTGCCGAAAAACCTCAGGATAATTCACTTCGAAATAACTGAAGTTTCAGATTTGTTAGATTTTCTGAGAAGCTGCTGTAGTGTAAGTCCAGAGGTACAGGATTGAAAAAAGTAAACTTTCCCCAAAAACAGCTCATTTCGCTCTAGTCAGACGAAACTACATTTTTTTCAGCTTAAACATCAAACATCTCAAAAATCTTATTGTTGGGTCACTATGTTACAGAACCTGGAAAAATTAACAACATTCTGTTCCTCACACTCTAAACGAGTTAATTAAATGCGATGCACACCACGTTGTGAGGAAAACCTGGTTACTAAGCTCTCAAAATTTTGTTTAACTATCAATTACTATTTGAGAAAAAACCGATTCTCAGTAGAGTCCTTTAGCGGTCTGCATATTAGTATGGGAGGTCCATTGGATATTTTTTATAGGTCATCAATTTGTAGTGTTCTATATCTGTACCCCGGAGCCAGAATAGGTCAAGTTCATTGTTGTTAAAAATGAGTTTGATATGTTAATATTGTGAATTTTCATTTGCTACATGCAGCGTCCATGTATCTATATATCTGTAATAATGAGGAAGTTACGTACAACACAATGCAAGAAAAATATTTCAAATAAAATTATGTCAGAACTACTTATTTGGAATTAACCTAGTCTGGCAATGAGGTACAGATATGTGCATGACATTGAGGTTTTCTACTGGTGAACTCTACGCACAAAGTTTTGATCATTGTCGTTTCTAGCATAAGATCGTGGTTACTTGGAGTACATTGGAACCGACCTTGTATGTAGAGTAATTATTGTCCGTTCCACCAAATGTAACGTTAGTGGAATAAGGCGTGGCCCAATTTCCTGGAATTATACGCTTGGCACGCAGTAGCTCTGGAAGCTCGGAAACAAACGAAGACGCCGGAGATGCGCTGCGTTTGCTTCAAAGCGAGACAAAAACTGCAGACTGAGCATCAGAATCTCACCACCAAGACTACTACTGTTTAACTTGGCGGAAAATTAGAAATTATAATTAATTTGGATCCTGCTTATTTGCGACCCAGATTTTGACGCCACAGCTGTCTGGATGCGGAATGGGCCACTAGCGATATTTTGATATATTTGGGGAAGCACCATTATCAGTTCCTCTCTTCTACAAGATTAATATCAAATCAGAGCTCCATATTTACTAAGAACACCTTACACTCAAAGATACGAAATGAGAGAACAAGATTTAGCGGGTCTAATTTTCGCAATGTACGAGCTCGACTACCACTCTTTTACTAGCGATAAACAGATTGATGAACTCGTTGACAAAGTAGTTCTATAACTAGAACATCCAAAAAATACTACCTGAGGCAGTTATCAAATGGGATAAGTCGAGTCTTAAGAAACTGATGCTATTTTCGGAAAAATTAGCTAAGCGAGGGAACTGGCACGAATACTGCTGTAAGTGCTTTAGAAAACGATTTTGTCCATACAAATGTGACCTTTGATAATACATTTGAGTTTACTAAAGCTCATTTCGGTATCCCAATCTGTTCACAAGCAAAGTGAGGCAAAGATGGGCAAGCTTTGACATACTGTATGGGGTGCAGAAATACACATACAGACACAGTTGAACGGTCAATAGCGAAATCCGTCAGTTTTCGACTGGCATTCAGTCTCTTTAATTACATAAACTAGACTTCTGAGGTGCTACGTTTCTTCTGTCTTGTTATACTGGGTTGAATCTTGGACTTTAAAGGGAGCATCCCTTTCACTATCCCGAATTTTGAAAATACTCTGGGTAAACCATGTTAATATGCAGATTGAAAAAAAATAACGGGAGTCGTTTCATTCGTCAAAGCAAGGAGCCATATTATGCGAAACGAGCATAGATATGCACCACTACAGACAATTTCTCAAAGGCAAAATATCCAGACCAAGCAGGAGAAGCATATCGTGGCTGAAAAACCTCATAACGTGGGTCTTGGTAACTACAACACTGCTCTCCCGGGCGCATTTTAACACTATGGTATAGGATTCGGCACCAGCCTTAATTTTATTGGTCAATTTCAATTTATTTAAACAATAACAAGCTGGGTGCCGAAATCACTACCGGAATGTTAAACAGTGCTGAAAACAGTGTCAGAACGTTATCAATAAACTACTTCTACTAATATATATATAAATATAACTTGAGACGTGGTCATTGTCGTCTAGACCAGTTAGGTGAAAAATTAAAGCTTCCGCCTTTTGTTGGGTACTTCGACAACATTTAAGCAAGGAGGACTCTTTAAACTTTTTTTACTCTCTCTAGCTTTCAATGGTCTTTGCCATCATCATCAGGAGAGTAGTATGTGAGGATGTTGTTAATTGTTGTTTACGTTAAGGATGAGGGAAACACCCAGTAACATGGTGAAAGCTGGATAAATGGTACAATGGTCAAAATTATATAAAATACACACAGCTGTATGACAAGAACAAGTTAAAAACAGTTTAAAAAATTTTTTAGAAATTGAAAGTTAAACATTACATCGTGAAGCCACTTGATGATTGCACATGCCCACCATTTTGTGCAATCACCAGTTTTTAACTTGTTCTTGTCATACAGCTGTGTGTATTTTATATAATTTTGATCATTGTACCATTTATCCAGCTTTCACCATGTTACTGGGTTTCCCTCATCCTTAACGTAAACAACAATTAGCAACATCCTCACATACTACTCTCCTGATGATGATGGCAAAGACCATTGAAAGCTAGAGAGAATAAAAAAAGTATAAAGAGTCCTTCTTGCTTAAATTTTGTCGAAGTACCCAACAAAAGGCGGAAGCTTTAATTTTTCACCTATATAAATATATATAAATTTTTCATGTAATTTTTCTTATTGCTAAACCAAATTATTAATTTTAAAATCATTAAATATCGTAATAGGAAACAACGTGCGTTGATTATTATCTTACGTATTTTTAGCGGAAGGTAAGTAAATTTAAATTTAAATTGATAACATTCTGACCCCATGCTCAGCACTGTTTAACATTCCGGTAGTGATTTCGGCACCCGGCTTGTTATTGGTTGAATAAATTGAAATTGACCAATAAAATTAAGGCTGGTGCCGAATCCTATACCATAGTGTTAAAATGCCTCCCGGGCACCAGTCAACAAAAGATGATAAAGAAGAAGGACAAGAAAAAGAATAGGAAGAAGAAGTTGAAGAAGCATTACGGACACGCTACTTTCTTTGACCTATTCTTATAACAACATTGTTGCATATTTTACTTACCTAACTGAATCCACCCTTGATTTTTCAGAGATTTAAAGATTTGATCGAAAATAGCCAGTATTGAGGCATTATTCAATTCAAACCTTTTCTATGCACATCGCGTGCAGCGCTATGATTCGGCTAGCGAGAAATGCTAAAATCGTAATATCACGTTCCGAAGCGTGTATCCAGCAATATCTACAGCTTATATTTCGAATAACAACTTGACGAAATGAAATAATACTCTCTGGATCTGAATTACATGCGGTCCGCTGTTATTTATTTCAGTGGAATATTTGATGTCTACGTTTGTCTTTTATCGACAGTGCAAATCGGCATTTGAAAGGTCACTCAACGATAACACTATTTCTACTGGACTTTCAAACTAGGTTAAGAAGGAGAAAGAATGTTGTCGCTACTCTC
The DNA here is from genome assembly GCA_963669975.1 of Acanthoscelides obtectus. Taxonomy (NCBI): domain Eukaryota; kingdom Metazoa; phylum Arthropoda; class Insecta; order Coleoptera; family Chrysomelidae; genus Acanthoscelides; species Acanthoscelides obtectus. The sequence continues at coordinate 72,009,925 of CAVLJG010000007.1, read as the reverse complement.
TATAACATAATGCATCACGGACTGGAATGGATAAAATATGATATGGGCTAAATACTATCTGAGTGTCTTCCATCTATGTGACCATAACCAACCGTGCACAACGTAGAGGCATGCGTTTTAGCAATCATCAGTACGGTATAGGTCTGCTCACTGAAACAGACAACGGAAAGCAAAGAAGACGATAATAGTCTACTGAAGAGGTCAGTATGTGGTGCCTGAACAGGTGGAAACTGCCACCTATGACTGGTGGAAAGGAAACAGATTATGTTCAATCTGGGTTCAGTTTATGCAGCTTTTGCATTGTAGGTCAAAGCTACATATATGTAGTTTCCTGCTACCGACCATCTCGACTCGATTTAGTCGTAATCATTATTTAAGTCGAGAGTGACTATAACTGCTTCCTTTAACTAAAAACGTGACCAGGCTGAGAGGTGTCATATCGGATCTTGCCAAAACTCGGCAATTTTCTGTTCTTAGTGTACATGGTGTGGGTTAAAATCAGAAGTTAATGCCTGGAAGGTTCATCAAGCATGCTGAGAGCATGGCAACATCCTATGATACTAATGGATGATTCATTGTATAAGAAGCACTAAATCACCGAAAAGACCTAGGTGTAGGTCTGCAGGTACCTAAAGGTAGAGAAATAGTTAGAGACTGCACTTTAATTACAAAACTACAAGTTTCCTCAAAAACAACTTGCTTTCAGGCTTCTCATTGTAGAAACAGAGGAAACATTTTTTCAGAAAATTATGTGTCGTGACAAGCATGCTGAGAGCATGGCAACATCATATGATACTAATGGATGATTCATTGTATAAGAAGCACTAAAGCACCGAAAAGACACAGGTGTAGGTCTGCAGGTACCGAACGGTAGACAAGTAGTTAGAGACTGCACTTTAATTACAAAACTATAAGTTTCCTCAAAAACAACTTGCTTTCAGGTTACTAATTGTAGAAACAGAGGAAAAACTTTATCAGGAAATTATGTGTCGTGACTTACCAAATCATTTTTTTTTCAAGAGGATATACTCACCTGAAACAAAGAAAATCATTAATAATCAATCTTAATAAAAATCGTTATGCGGCAACTACCAAGCTATTGAAACCGGTTGCGCAATAGCACAAACCCCTATTTATAATATATGAAATCTGCAATAATTTATAGTTGATTTGGTATGCTTTCAAACCCCCCCCACAATAAATAAAACTAAATGAAGGTTTACATGAGTTCGCAATTTTGTCTAATAACACATTTTTATATATAATGCCGGTTGTCATAAATATTTAAAATATTTTTGTTCGCAGCAAAAAGCTGCAATTCATAAAATATAATTTTTATGTATTCATATAAATTCTGTCATATTCCCTCTGGCGCAGTGATTTGCTGATGTAGTTTGTCCGGACGCATCCCATTTTTCCTACTATTTGTTTTTGTGTATGATGGATGACCGTTGTCAGTGGTGCCGTGTAAAAATCTTGAACGGTATGGCTTTCTAGATACTGTCGAACACAGCGAGAGTGAAGACAGCAAGCTGATTGGCCGTCTGTGTATCTATTATAAAACTAGAATCGACCACCCTGAAGACTCTGCTAACAATACGAACTGGGATACAGTTCCAAGAGGCAGCTCGCTGCTTTAACTATGGCAGTAGCCGATTCTGGTAATAGTTGGCGCTTTCGTATACAGATAGACGTTCTACTCTGGATAGAGGTTGGTTGCTCAGCTTTCGTTCGTTGTCATACCTGAAAGCAATTCTAAATCATGCTGTGGAGTTGCCACATAGCAATGGCAATGGCCGATGGTTTGCCATTTCTGATCGGACGAATGAGAGTCATATGACTAGTGCAGGATATTCGCAAAGTGAAACATTGGTCGATGCCAGGATACGATTCACTGTATTATCCCCAATATGCATGCTTCCTGTACAAAGTATTCTTCAAACTTCCGAACGTCCATACGCAAATAAGCCCTTCTATAAGCTGCTTACTTACTGATACACAGGACATATCTCAAATATGCATTTACTCTATAGTTCTGGGTGGTATGTAATAACATGTTGACACCCTACACATACACCATGAACAATAATGTCATTAACTATTCGACAGACCTGTGTGAATACATATAGAATACATCAACAATAGTTAGAACCTTTAATGTGATGTGTCAGCTGTTTACACTGTGGATTAGGTCCAAGAAAAAAATGGTGATGCATAGCTTAATGAACCAAAAACTATCATGGAGATGAGACATTTCGTAAAGATAGATTCTAGGGACCTGAGAGATGCGAATATGCGCAAAAGACACTGGTTGTAAAATATCTAGCTATCTAGCCGGTCTGCTGCTATTGAGAGAGGCCTCTCAGGGCTGCCTTGCAGGGTAAGATGCAGTGCAGGAGAATGCGGAAAAATGCAAGAAATGCAACTACGGTATATATTTATCACTTTATACACGTGCACACGCGGATATCTGACTCCTTCTGTATGCGTAGATTCAGAACCCTCCCTTCTTTTCTTCAATACCAAGCGCAAGAAAACAAGGAAGGGTACAGAAAAAATATAAGAAAGAAAACTGAGGTAAACCTTCACCTTCACATGGAAGATTAGCTGCGGTCCCTGAAGGCCAGTGAAGGGGCAGTGTATCATGCGATACGATTGCTACTGTTCCCAGTTCTATAAGATGCGAGGAAGTATTTCGTTTCCTTGTGTGTGAATTGTATGTAGATATTCTGCCTTCCATCGTTTCCAAAAAGACAGAACTGGCTTATCAGTCAAAGTATAACGTTGAAGAAAATTAAGTCCAATATGTCTACAAAAAAAATAGGAAGACATATCTACCAAGTTAACTTTGGAAATTCTACACAATCTTACCGATCGCCAATAACTCCTAAATACGTAAAAAATTGCATTCCTCAGATAGCCCTCACATCGTGAGAGCTACCTACCTATATATTTGCTATATATTTGCCTGAACTCCTGCAACCCGCATTTTGCCAGCATGGTTTGTGGGTGGCCAACAGGTGGACTAGTGTATATGAATATACTGGAGGAACAAGATGTGCAGAGAAAATATGAGCATTTAGATCACGTTTAGCATTAAGCTGCTTCACCGTGCAAAAGCCTTCATATCTATAGATTCGAAGCTAGGAAGAAATTGCAATTTGGCATACGTGATCGCAATCTGATAGTTACGGAATAAGTGTGCTGATATACGTGTAAATTTGATTAACTCGTTGATTCACAGTAAAGTCACTGACACATCCTGCTTTTCGATGTATCCGCTTACTAACCTCAGTGCACGCCACTGTTGGAGGGACATTACATCAATGTTTTTTTAACACGCCCGCATCGCATAATTATTATTTGCATACGATATTTGGCGCGGTTTGCAAAATTTAATATATTCCTCTGATCGAAATTATGCAATTTAAATTTGCTGATATTCAGGAGAGTGGACGTGTTCGTATTTACCGGATGATTTGCTCTCCGTTTGACGCTTTGAACGCCACAATGAACAATTTTTTCACGAATTACATTCAGTAATAGGCCATTAAGTTATAATTTGGTCAGTGGTCGTATCTCATTCTCCATGATAACGTAGTATGTACAAGAATGAAATAAACAGTTACTTATATATCGCAATTAGATGATCTTGCACCTGCAACTTATGTGGTTCCTAACTACCTTCGTGTCGACGGAGTAGAGCCAATTCTAAGATACATCGCTATTCGCTGAAATCAGTCAATAAATATATTGTAGAATAGCGTCCAACTTGTTGTAAGAAGGCTTTCAGGTGTAGTATCACTAAAGCCAAGTAACACTAATTGAATTGCGGCGAGATTTGCCATTTGCACACGTCAAACGTGATATGTCGCTTGCCTTTGCGTCGTTCCAGTGTGCGAGCTCTCTTTTGATTGTGTGTAATGGAATTCAGTGAAAGGATTCCGTTTCGCGACCCTTCACCTTCCTTTTACTCAGTGCACGTGCATCTTTAGATGACATCGCAGCGAATCGCCTGGGTGGCTGACCATGCGGAAATGTATAACAACGAAATGGCATATTCTTGCAGGGACAGGGTCTGTTGAAGCCTAATCAGCCTCCGATTAGCAACATAATTGAGACTACACCTATAATGGAAAAGTTGATTTAAAATCGACAATTGTTGAAGTGCAGAAATGTTTCCGCACATTTTAGGCAAGCAAGCGAACTAATCATGGGCCCCACTGCCAGGAAGGGGTGCGTCTATCGGTCTTAATGCAGGAATAATTTACGATTGTTGGTTGGGTTTCTATCTGGATATAAAAAGTTTTGAGCATCACTTCCAGGTCATGGGAGTTGTGTCAATCCGCTTTGTGGAAGATATGGCTTTCGTCTAAATTTTAGATCGTGGTGAGGTTCAAGGTTGTCATTGCCAACTTATGCTGAGCTACTAGAAAAAGAAGGCATGAGTCGAGAAGTACGTAATTATCTCAGAAACTACCGTGAATAAGGATGCAAAAGGGCTAACTAAATAGCCTGTGTACCGGTTATTTTATTTATTCGTATGGCTTACATAACACAGCTGCTAGATTATAGGAACATAAAAAATAAGATATGCAATTCATGGTTTTAGTAAACAAGTAACCTCACACTAGAAATGTGTATCCCTACATTCAGCAAAACAGGTGTATGTGTTAGAAAAGTTAGTCAAAACCCTCTTTTTGCAATGTTTTGACTGATTTTTGAAACGATGCATAGTTCTTTGTTATGTTCTTATTCATATCTTGCAGAATGGAAGGTATTATTATTTGCGTCATGCACCAACAAGACTCTTTCTTGTTTAGCCCACTGTAGCACTGTGCACACAGGAAAAAAATTGCCTAGATCATATTGGCTTGCATTTCTCTTTGGTGTTGCAATTCATTTTATGCTGGGCTATGAGACTCATATGTTCAATATCTCGTATCTGCGAAGGCTATGACTTCACTATTGCCGGTTTAAGCTGTATCTGTAAGCTCGGATGTTCCAAACGATCTAGCAGCCAGTCTTGACTATGTAGCTGCGACAAGGTCACTTTGTATAAATTGTATCATGGGTGGCAGCTGTCCTCTTGCATAAACTAAGAAATGATTATATATCACAAACATTTTGAATGATATAATTTATCAGTGAAATTGACACCAGTGATTGTCATTACTTTGCTGGAGGTGCTAGCCTCAAGCAACACTCAAGCATCTATCGAGAAAATATTCTATTTATCTCAGATGTCATATGCTAGTATGGACCGTTGAAGCGCTTTATCACAGAATCTGTGTCATCGTAGGACATTTCATGAAATTTACCTCTCTCCACCTCTAGATTATATTCCAATTTCAACAGTTGAGCTAGTAATATTAGCAAATTTACAGTTTTCTGGGAAGGTGCCGGATTCATCAGATTTCTGAAAGATTCGCGAAAGAACTGGAGCAAGCTCCACTGCACACCTCTTCGGTGCAATGAGAGGAACCAAATCCAGATCAGAAGCTTTGTTGGGGGGCATCCGTGGTAGAGTTGGCAGCGAAGCTTTTCCGCCTTAGCCTTTGAGTCGGTTACAATTGTTCTATCCTGACACGTAAGTGGTGGAAGGGTACTGTAAGAAAAGTTCCTTTCAATCTGATTTGAAACACCGACTGCCATTAGGCTGCAAGATTACCTTGCCAAATCAGAAATATCTTTCCTCCTTTTTAAAGAAATTGTAAAAAATCTTCAAATTTGTAAAGTTAGCGAGTTTCACTTCATACGTTGTTACCAGACATGCCGAAATCATCAATTGCTGTCGCCATATTCATCCCGACCACGGCATCCCCACGGCTAGGCGATCCGAATGTTAAATTTGTGTTGATAGGGCAGCGGATTATTCTATAAATCGTATGTCACAGTTTTTATGCAGCGATTGCAACGGTTAGATGATACCAAAAATATTTTCATAAATAGGATATCTTTCCCATTCCAGATCTAACAATCTACCACAGATGGTTATAATCATGGTACCTATATATATATATATATATGAGAGCTTCCTTATATTTGTTCATCAATTTGATGATACAACACGTCTACTAAAGATGATCATGATCAGGATAGTAACCTATGACGAAGGTTCATTGTATGTAAAAATTTTCAGATACTTCATTTGCAATTTGAAGATGCCACAGACCATGATGTTTTTTTTTATATATATACTCCAACTACCACGAAGGCCTAAGGCCTAAGCACCCATTGGGTACCGTGGGGCTATAGGGGGATACATGGGAAAGGGGGGACGCCACCACGGACTCTGGCGAGGGAACACGTGTGCATGCAACATGCACACATTCTGGCTCCGCCTACGAGAACCGCCGGGTGGTACCTCCGCGTTCGACAGTCAGAGACCATCTACCACCTACGAAGGCGAGATTCGAACTCGCGGCCCGGCCGGCCGGCTGATCATAGGTACTACGTTTGTGTTCTTGCCTTAAATTTAACACCAGCAAGTGTAAATCGTTTATTCCAAAATTCCCTCGCACCCTCCACCACAGGACGCGATCGTCGTTAGTCTTGGCAACCCTGCGAGTGACGGAGAGATAAATCCACCAGTCAAAAGGGCAAGCAAATAAGAAAAATTTTTTTTGTTTATGATTGTGGTAGTTAGAAGACATTATTTGTCAGAAATTACTCATAATTTTTTGTCTATGTCTATAGTAATTGCATTATGCTTAACGGAGATGTAGGGATTGACACGTTTTACACATATCGGTGTTTCAGGATTGAGAGGTCATAATGCTTTGATTGCTTTGAAGAAATTCATTAACCTATAACTTAATAAATAATTACTATTATGATGAAAGGGAAGATGAGGGAATTGGTTGGAATGTATTTAATATTCTATTTTTTGCAAAATACAGGCAAATCCACACTATTCAACAGCTATGTAGCTATAATGATAACATATACTCAAACAGTATATAGGACTAAACAAATTTGAGATTGTCATGCATTAACAAACGTTCAAACGTGCTATCAAATTTAACAGCTAGAAAATCGACCTATCATTTGCCGAATTCCCATTGGCTAATGGAATAACGGTCTGTTATTTGTAAATTTGTAAGAAAAAGCATGAAAGATGACCTGTTTTCTCTGTATAGAAGCATCATGTTGGGATCAAAAAGTGCTCTTGTTTATGATACAATCGTTTTTTCACGATTTTATTCAATATTTCAATATAAATCACTGATATTCAGAGGACTTTGACTGCTTTCGTCAAATTGCATTTCAATGAGGTCTTTTTTCATTGGTCTAAGCTCGAAATGTTATTGAAATCGGGCCTTATTGAATTATCGAAGAATTTGACGGTCATGCATTCACATTTGCTGCAATTATTTCGGCGGTTAACGAATGTTATAAAACCTTGATGGTAAAAGGAATATATAAGGGACCTGGAACAGAGATCCATGGTTCTAATTAGTGAACTGGCCATATTTAGCCTGTGTTCAGTTGATGTTACTTTTGTATAGTATGTCAAAGCTGTGTGTTGGGCGATACTTGTTCATTTCGTCAAAGTGCACTGGAATTTAGATATGCCGACAACCGTATGTGGTCATATTCTTAGTACACTGACAAGTAAGATCACATTATTACAACTGTACCTATTACCAGCTATATAGTTTCTACACTACTATATTTAACTAACTTTACACAATATTGGTTGAGAAATATGTTTCAGAAGGCCTTATTCGGCCAGCCCTCTGCTGTTTACATCATTAGTTTTTTGTTACTTATCCTCATGTTTATTTTTTGTCTGTTGTATTATCTCTGTCTGTTATTTATTTTTTCTTGTTCTTTCATTTTGAGAGTCTGAAAAATCAAATTGCTGGTGTTGTTCTCGCTTTTCTGGACATTTATTGAATTTAATTTCAAATAGCATGATTAATTAGTATCTGATCGATAAGTCTATGTTTTAATATTTTTTGTAATCTCTCTCACCACCTCTTACTTGTTGAAGGTAATAGACGCAAACAAAACGTATCGACAAAGGATCGTGTTTATTTCAGCAATGATATATGTAGGTTTAGTCAGTTTAATCGTTTAATCACAGAATCTGTATCATCGTAAGACACGTCACGAAATTTGTCTTTACTTTTCTCTCCCTTCATATAATATTTCAATTTTAACCCTCAAACCAAGGGTATTAGTGAGCCATCGTGCACCTTGTACTCTTATAAATGACAGTCATAAATTCAAATTTGCAGCAATCCTTTCGGCGTGGTACGAATATTACAAAACACTAAGGGTAAAAGGAATACACAAGAGATTTAGAACAGAAATCCATTATTTTAATTAGTGTAGTACAAAAGGGAAGACGCTCGGTGTAACGAACATTGTAGATAATATTTCACTAAAAAGCGGCGGTCGCTCGATACGCCAGCGACTCGCTGTTTAATTAAGCCGATGCATTCGGAACGGTCTTAACGACGCGGCTGCTCTACTATGAAATTATTAGTTTAGTTATGTTGTACATTTTAGCGCACATGGAGATACTAATAGTAGTAATAACGTGGAGACGCGACGCTTTTAGTCCTTTTTGTCCTCCCCGAACGCCAACTATGAAACAAGCAACACTACCCGTCTTAAATTTTGATGTCAAGCTCCCAGACGTTTGACCGAGCCTTGGCCTTGGCCAAAATAATTAAGCGCCCTTAATAAAGTTTCTAAGCTTGTTTCATGTTTGGCCAATGAGCCAATATTATTTTTAAACGGGATCTCTGTGCCAGAAAACACAATTGAAAAAAATGGTCACCATATTTTTGGAAACATAAAGCATCTGGTGACATCTGGTACATAAATAATTGATTACGTCTTCTTCCAACTCGTTCCAATATTTTTTTAGTCTGCGCTTGGAAATCTTGACGTGAAGCGTGGTGTTGAGAAGAGATTTATCCAAAAATGCCAAAAATAAATTAGTAAAAGCGTAAAACTTCAGATTTTTTAAATGAGCCAAGGAAAAAACAAAAAGAAATTTCGAAGTTGGTGGAATGTTCGCGGTGCGCAGTGCAATCTGCTATCAAATGGCTTGCTGAGATTGGCAATAACGCAAATAAACCAAGATAAAGCAAAAAACGCGTGACTACAAGCCGTGAGGACAGGAAACTCAATCGTGAGTCTATAGAAGACAGGAAGAAAAATTTCGGAGCTTACTTCGCCTGTAACTAATGAGACCGAAAAGCCAATAAGCGCTCCAACTGAGATAAGAGCCTAGTAGCAGGCTTAAATACGACGTGGTTGAGCTATGAGACAATAAAACTTTGCAGATGGGGATTATTTGAGGTTTGTTTTGTTTAGTATTTATACAGCGCAGCGCATGATTGTTGTGCTAGTCTTTAAGAAACTACTCTTATACCTTCGCTGTCGTGTATTTTTGACGGCACAACTTTATGGTTGAATTCCAAAAATATTGATACGTTGATTTGGCATGCCCTGTCTCTTAATTTAGCTCCAATAGAAGATGTGTGAGGTATTTTCAAGCGACAAGTAGAAGCACAGTATTACATCAACAACCGCATTAAAAACGCGTTGGTACAAGAGTGAAATGCATTTCATCCAAAGTAATGTGGTGACCACAAGGTCAAACACTATACGCCCCACAGAATTGGTGATGTGATAAAGCAGAAGGAACAAAATATTATTTTGTTAATTATCTCATGGAAACGTATCTACTAAATCATCAAAGGCAGCTCTATTATTCTGTACACATGAAACATGCAGTAAGTTATAGGTCAGCGCTTTATAAATCAGACTGTGTCATGCCGAATATCTCAGCTATGACACCTTTGCCCAAGAGGAGTGGTGTTTCTTCTCTCAGCACTTATTTGTTTATTTATTCGGTACCTCCCAACATCTAAAGCCCAATTATAGGGTGGATACATATGAAAATAAAAAACAATCATAACGTTCAGGATTGTTGTTAAAAGGTACAAATTTTAAAGCAGAGACTTCAACATAGCACTTTGAGATAGTAACCATTCCGTCATCACCTATCACCCACAAAAAAAAATCAAACCGAAAGTATTCAAACAAATACTAATGAAGTATTTATTCATGCATCCCAAAGACGAAATATGTTAGATGAAAATATATCCAATAGGCTATTAACTGGCCTGGCCTGGGCAGGTCAAAAAGTTGTACCATTTGGTGACGCTAAAGGACAAAGAAGTTAAGTCGTTCCAAGAGGACAGTACAATCTATGTTATAGTGCCATGGATAACTTCGTGAAGGAACAAAACTAATTATTTTCAGGTCTGCTCTCTAAGCCACACATGTTGCGCCTCAGCAGCACGCTGTAAGGAAAGGAATTGAGGTGCATATTTCATTTTCTTTGTATGAAAGATATCAGAGATTTTCTTTGTACGAACTAGAGGTTTTCAATGAATATACTTCATTACGGCAACTAACAACAAACGGACTGCTGACGTAGCTCTTGACTCTGTTAAATTTAAAAAAGTAGTGACAACATGGTGATTGTCAACATCCATAAAAACGTGGCACCCTAAGAAGAAGATACTTCAATACAATGATACTAATGTATGCTAGTCCAATCATATTAGACAAAAATACATGAGCGCATAAAACGGGTACACCAATTTTTGTGGGGAACCTTTTTATTCGACAACAAAAAATGATAAAACGGGATTTAATCGAAACTGTTGGCAGGAACGAAAAAACTCTTCATATAAGATTTGTAGGTTTACAAAATGAGACCACACGTAGAAAGATCCGACTAATTGCAAAAAAGTTATAATTGAAGACCGAGGCAAACTGCAGGTTTTGGCACTTGTTGGTAATGCGACGATGGTTTCTCGCAGATATATGAAATTCTTCAAATTCGTAAATTTCGTACTTCTTAACAACCATAACAAAATTGGAGTAGATTGGTGAAGTAGTTTTTGAGAATTTTTAATTGTTTATCCCAAAACACCTGTTTTCCGGCCATCACTACTAGTTTACTGAGTAATATACTGGGCTAGTTCAAAGGGCATTTAATAGCAAGATACACTAGTTTACCTTGCCGATATGAATCTCTAACCACTCCGGAAGATAAATGTTATTTTTATGCAAAAAGGGTGGGTTACGTTTTTTCTTCTAAACAAATCCAAACATTTATTATTTGTGAGTAATTCTCAACGAAAGATGATAGATACATCCGTTTTGTTTTAAAATGTGTACAGTAACGTATGTTTATCGAATATCGTAGCGTATTTGTTCAATTAGTCACAAATACGAATTTTTTGAATTTGCTTAGAAGAAAAAAACGCAGCTTTTGTTTTTCGCATAAAAATAACGTTTATCTTTCGGAATGGTTTGTGGTTTATAACGGCAAAGTAAACACGTGTATTTTGATATTAAATGATCTTTGTACGAATCCTGTATATTGCTCAATAAATTAGTAGTGATGGCCGGAAAACAGGTGTTTTGGAATAAACAATGAGCAGTTCTCAAAAAACTGCTTGCTTGACCAATTTACTCCAATTTTTTGTTGGTGTTAAGAAGTATAACAAGTTCCAAAACCTGCATTTTGCTTCGTTTTTTGGCCATAACAATTCTGCTATTAGTCGGATGTTTTCACGTGTGGTCTCGTTTTGTCGGTCTCATAAGTACCTGAGAATCTTTTATGAAAAGATTTTTCGTTCCTGTCAACACTTTCGATTTAATCTGAAAAACACGTTTTCTCATTCTTTGATGTCAACTAAAAAGCTTTCCCACAAAAAATGTTATACCCATTTTCAGCGTCCATGTTTTAAATACCTCCTTAAACAAACTGCACCAATTAAACCAAACTTTACAAATATTTCAGAGAAATTTGCTGATATGATTAGACTATGCCTATTTTGTCCGAACATTTACTCTAACACCTTAACAACAATATATTCTACCCCACTGATCTCAAAACGGTCAACGATTCGTCACTTTTTCCCTAAATAAATAATTTTATCATTTGACGTACCTGTTCAACCACATATTATTTGTCTAAGTAACAGAACGCACGTTGTCCTTTGAATAATATGTCCATTAAGGTTGCATTATACCTAGAGCTTGCGCCATTTTTATTCGTATCCCAACATAAACGATTCTTAATGGCTAGTAAAAACTAAGCATACAACAAATTGCTGGAGCAAAAAATACATCATTGTTTATTTAGGTAGTCCATAAAAGCTAGTGGTCACCTAGAATACCGCGATTAGCATATAGATCGTATAATGGAACGGAAAACGTTTGACTATCACGCGAACCCTTTGGACACACAGATACAATCAGTAGTGTTACCAGTTTAGACCAAGAAAAAATATATACTTCTTCGTAATGCCGGCAAATTACTGAGTGTTATTTGAACACCCTTATCTCAATGCTATAAAGTGAAATGTGGTGGCTTTGTTTTAAAGACTAGGGACAAGTGACGGCATTATTGCTTTCTTGCATGCAGCAAGAAACGAAGTCTTCCGGCTTCAGAAATCGCAAAACTTAAATGTCTCGGGATCTCTGACACTGAAAAGTTTACATTTGTACTCCAAGACTACATTGTAATTGTTTGCGATAGATACAGAAATCGCTTGAATAAAACTAACAATTTCAGAAAATCCGTTTTTCGGGTGATTATTATTCTACCAAACATGGTACGCTTTGTCACAATATTGCGGCTGAGTTAACAATTTGAAAAATGTTTTGATTTGGAACATTAATATGAAAATATGAAACGTTGTTAGACCTAATAATCTCGCAAGAAAGTGGAAATTACCATTGCGCAAAGTCACGCGCTCATCGGGAAGATGTCTGTGAATAAGGTACCTGTATCAAATAAGGCCAAGTTAATGTTTGTAACTTCATAAATATTTACGAAACGATCATGAAATTTCAAAGGTATTATTATAGTATTCAGTAAATAAGCTGTATTGGAGAGCTGCAAGAACTTTTCTTTTCATATAAAAAAGTATGTATTTTTTGAAACACTACCGTTGGCTTTAATAGGAACCCAGGTATCCAAATAACGCCATGATCTGGTTTTTAATAAAGTTACGCTCAAAATATAAAACAAGACTATTGAATAAACGAAATTATATTTATAATTAACAGAAATAAGTAATTCTTAAGTCCAGGTAGATTTCAAGTAAAAATCAACTTGTTTTTTCCTTCGTATTGATAACAATCAAATGATACCTCATCGCCTCTAAACAAGCCTAGACATTACTCATGGACATATTATCATATGCATGTTAGACAGAGACGCATGTCACATATTTTATCCTTGTCGTATATGAAACAGTACCAGTTTTCATCTTTATTCTTCTGGGAACCATCTAACATAGCCTGATTACGCACATCTAACCTTAAATAAACAATTTACAAAATTGAAGACATTGAAAACCTGGAAACAGCAAATAACTACCCGCCTATGCCTGATAGACTTATCTGATTGAATTAATAAGAGATTTCGCAAAAAGAATCCGACAACGTGCAAAAACGAAGACAAATTTGAAGCAGAAATTTTATAAGGAACATGTTGAAAACAGACGCTGTCCCACTGCGCCATCTAGCGCCGCTATACAGCTACCGAATTTATGACTGCTATGCTAATAATGCCCAGCATAGAAACTAGTAATGTTTATTGTTTGGTTGTCTTTTTGACTGGCGGGAATCTATTACATTTGCGGGTTTTGAATTTAAAGTAGGAACACAAACATAGTACTTATGATAGTTGGAGCTAGACTGATAACACTTCTTGAAGAATATTTGAAAAGTGTGAACACCATCATGGTCTGTTGTCAAATTGCAAATGAAGTATCTGAAAATTCTTACATACAGTGGACCTCCGTCATATTTTACTATTCTGATTATGATCATCTTTGGCAAATGTGTTGTATCATCAAATTGATGAACCAATATAAGAAAGCTCTTATATACCTACATACAGCGGATTTTCCATGAAAATTGACTAGGTATTATGATTATAAGCATCTTTGGTAGATTGTTCGATCCAGTGTAAAAAAGGCGAACTTTAATGGAATTACCCCACTGTAGCCAAAAATGCTGGAAATAGCCAGCGGACAAGTGGAGAAAAAATGCAGAAAATCGCTAAGTCAGTGTTGTTTTGTCCAGATGTCACGTGACTCAGTCGCGACTAGGATAGTGATGGGACATTTTATTTATACTGATCGGTGCATGAAAATAACTGAATGACTCAGCACACTGCAAGTGGGGAAAGCGGTTTTTCTTAGGTACCAGAAGGAACTAAGGAACAGTCAAATAAGAATTCCATCTGACACGCATGAAACATCTGTCGAAATCAGGTTTAAGTGTTGTATGAATATGTTTTATTGACATCGATGAATTTCTAGAACATCCAAATGTCTGAAAAATCTTTGAAAGATTTGAAAATCTCCAGAAAATATATAAACGTAGCCAACAGTCAAGCGAGTCAAAAATTTGTCGGAAGCAAGTATCAAGAAGCACAGGCTCCAGGGGCGCGGGGGAAAGTGGAAATTCTCTGACATGTGAGGCAACTTGGAGTGAGATGAGATTATAACTGAGACAGTGGCCAAAATAGAAGCTACTGAAATCAGCTATGTGTGGTCTAAACTGTTAAATATTACCAAGGTATTCAATTGTGTTTTCTTACAGTGAAGCCAGTGTTAAACTGGTGCATATTCCAAATTCTTATAACAGAACCAATGTATATATTCATGTTTCTTTGGTGCGCATTTTGAACTAGTGTTTCGCTCAGTGTAGAAACATACAGAACTTGAAGCAACTCGGGCTGTCGGCTGTCTGCTGCATTTTCCATCTTCGAATGCAGCCGTGCTATTTGCTCGTGGTTTATTATTATTCTTTTCGATGATTCATCATAGTAAAATGGAAAAGGACAAAGAAACGAAAAATATGCTTCATTGACAGATTACGCGACAGGACATGAGGGTTGTTTAATGTTGTTTTGGGAGCAACTTCAGGATCAAAGGTAGAAAGTATTTTAAACACAAAAACTGAACTAATTTTATCAGAAGAGACACTATATCTGTGAGCCACAGAAGCAAGGCGAATCTCAGGCTTTCGATTCTCTCATCACTAGTGCGATGAAATGACAATTTGTCCCTCCTTCGATTACTTGAAATAGTGATGTGCTGTCTAGTTCTTTGCATTAAGTTGCATTCAGTTCTAGGAACTGGTTCGTGAACAAACTACTTTATGCACAAATACCACAAAATACCACTAATTTAAAATGTCAATTGTTCTTTGGTCTATTTTCCAACGTTACTGTAGTCTATGTTTTGAGGTCACTTGTTACTTGTTGTTTTGAGCTTGTTGTGTTATTTCTAAAAAACGGATTTTCGGAATAAAAACAAGATCTTTCTTGTGCAGAATTACATATTACACTGTCGTGTACAGTTATATCTGCACTAACCCCGAAATACGTTGTTATGCTGAGTGTACCATGTACCATCACCGATGGTGCGACTGATACACTGAAATTAAAATAAAAAAACCGCAACTGCAATTATTTTACTCAGCCATCAAGCATTTTTTTTAAATTTCGTGCTCAGTTTTATATAATTTCATAATATTTATTAAACTGAAAACATTTCAATGGCAAGCTGTCACTTCATATTTTACAGTGTTTTGTTTTGAATACTTTGATGCTATTTGCCGCTTAAGATTTGACGGACAGATCTTGAGGCTGATTGGGTATATTTGAGGGACTGTTTAGTGCTCGTACCCTATTGGTGCAGAATAACGGTTTGTCAAATGGTGGAATCGGCCCGTAGACTAATACTCGTAGTAGTTATTCTGTAGCCCTCGTATATGGGACATTTCGAAATCGACCAATTAATAACATGATATATGTAAATGTCGAAGCTAGCTTCCATCATCTATTCATCGATTTATGTTACATGACAGCGCAAATATTTGATGTAAACCTCGTTAGACAGCCTGCAAATAGATTCTGACCAGCAATAACACCATGCAGATTGACATCTCATTCGGTAGAACTGGCTTGGCGTTTATTGTGCATTGTGCTGCTTTATACGACGTTAGTGTCAATCGGTATGGTTGTCACTTGCTAATAGGATCAACAGTATTATTCATCATTATAATTTCTTATCTCACAAAAAAGATTGTGTAATTGCGGATATTTTAAATACAACGTCGTGCACTGTTTGAGAACCTTAGCATTTCAGCTCTTGTTTGTCTTTACATTCATGAAATCAGCATTTACAACCATAGAAAATAGAATAAAAACTGAAAATAATTGTTGTATCCATCTGAGGAATACGAGGAACGAAAGTAGTCTGCATGTCCCTCTAGCAAGGCTAAATTTCTGTTTAAATGCTATAAACTACGTGAGAGTAAAGACACATATAATCAGTTGACAACTAGAAAACAGTTAATTATAGGACTATACAGCTTTTCAGAAGATGTCCTCACGATTAATTTGTTTCTCAGTCATATTTTACTCCTAACGAGTTTTTTAGGACAAATTTCAAACATGTTTATAATTGTCGGCTTTGGTCACTGTTATTGCTTCATGGTGCATTTTCTTTTATGCCATTTGTTTACAGGATCTGTGTTTTCTCTTAGGGCGCGTTTTCATTTAGCATATGGCATGATATGGTCAAAGGGTTCCAGATTGGTGCCAAATAGATGTTGCAAATGAGCAAACGTATGTATCAACAAAATACTGTCAACATTTCAGTTAAACAGAAATCACTGACAACAAGCCAAGAAACTCATAGAAGATTCAGGATAGACACCGAACGGCGTGAATACTGAACAAGACTAGATAATCCCTCGATCTTCTTGTTGAAACTCTTACAGGTTCTCGCAGACTAAGAGTACATCAGAAATGATCCAAATGTTGAGAGAGAATGAAACAGCATTGCTTCCTAGGCTAGTGATCGAGTTTGATACAGAGGAGGTCTGTGTAACAAACAGGTTGTCAGACATTTCGAGTTTCGCCCAAAGCTTTGAAAGAAGAGCCGTCCGACTGATCAGTGGCTTTTCTCTAACTGAGAATTTCGGGATTATTTCGCACCGATGGGCCATCGATCGTCTAGCTCTCCTCAACCGCTATGTCAACGGGCGTTGCTCCTCAGAGCTCGCCTTCGTGATGCCGCCGCGCGATGTGCCTAACATACTACTCCTTTGTCTCTAGGGTATCGAAATTGTGGAACAATCAACCTGAGGAGGCTTTTCCTGGTGCTTCTATCTTTAGGTAGCTCAAAAGTCGGATCATCAAGCCCTTCATAGCAGCCCCGGTACCCTGGTATTTAGGCTTCAGTCTACGCGGCTGATTAAGAAGACTCAACCGCAAGACTTATTGCTGATTGTATTTTTGGTTCTAATCAAGGGTCACAGTGGCCTAGTAACTGCCTTCCTACCGCCATTATTACTAGTCAGAGATGTCAAGTCCATGTTTGTTTTAAAACCTTCGCGACCGAACAATGGACATAACGATCAACACGGTGTACTGAAAGCTGGGACATGCCGCTTCAGAGACAACTACGTATGAAAAAGCGGCAAAACAGCACCGAAAGCATAAATAAGATACTGAAAGTAATGACTATCCATTTGATGAAGACTGTATTGAAAATACCGTTGCTACTATTCAAACTCTCTGACTAACTTATCACAACACGTGCAACTAATTTATGTCAAATTTATAACCATGTCGACTGGACGATAGCTTGTAATTCATCGGACGCAGTTCCTTGACTTTCCTTTCCACTGCCGTCGTGGCTTCATATTTTGAAGAATACCAATCTAAAAGCTTCCCAGCGCCCTTCTTTGAAGTTTCAGACGATACCAATTGATAATTCTCGGACGCTTCCGAAGTCGACCGAACGCTCTCGCACACCACAATCGCCACTCACAGCCGCGCAACCCTGGTTGCCTAAGCGTGGTAGTTTCTGGACACCTGTCGAATCTTCTGGTCGATGCACGAGGGTATCTCGCTGGTACCCAGAGTGCCACTTATACGAAAGCGTTACGGTACTGTTCCAGTACTGCTCCGTAGCATGATTTTCTCAAATACTGTTTAAAGTTATCGCTGTTCAATTCAAAAACACAACTTTGTTAACCTTTTCCCAAGTTTGCAGCGATAGGGGGCAGTTTATTACTCCAGCTGGGCCCATCTCGATGGCATTTGAAGACGCTTACGCTAGACTAACAAAAAATTAATAACTCAGTTATTGGTATAGGAGTTCGAGGTATTTTCAAATGCGATTAGTAAATAAACAGTAAGTTAACCTACAAACCGTGCGACACCTGATTTGAATGCATGCCGTAGCGTTTCTTAGATTTCTTTGGAATCTCTTATCTCAAGTCGTTACAATGATAATTTGTTTGTTGCTATGTGAACTATAGGCTGTGCAAAGAACAGTCTCAAGTTTAAGGACACCATGAAGATGTATGTGTTGTCATATTTATTTATCGCATGTGAATGATTTTTCTACCCGGCTTGCATATCTACTTCAAGTACTCTCACCCAAACCAACAAATAGTCATATTCAGTCGTAACCACGTAATGGCAGATTTTTTGCGCTTATTGTTTATGCGTGTTGCTGCATTTTATAGCCTAGCCGGGTGCAAAAAAGAATGGTAGGCAAGTGCATACAATGTGTGCCAGGCGGCAACTTCGAGAGCACCGAAAGCTGAATGTTTAATATTTAACGTGACTGTTGGACGTGTCATGCCCGAGTATTAAGCATCTGATCCTGTATAATGAAATTCTTTTTAGTGGCGGGGCGGCAAAAGAGCTGGCGCCAAACATTAATAGTATAGTCGAACTCATCTAAAACTGCATATAAACGTGAATTGAATTGGATTATATCTTAAAGAAGATCGTTCGGAACCAGTGGTAGCTGATTTCAGACCGCTGCTATAGGTTAGTTGTTTTTCTACATTAGGGAAAACCTTTTCTTTTGGTTTTTTTATCTTTCCCTTAAATATTATCTAACTTCTTCGCCAGCAGACCTATCATACTGACGATCAAACGTGATTTACATTGAGTTACGTCCTAAAAGCTAAGGTTCTCCTGACTCCCTTGAACATATGTGAGATTCTGTTCCAAACCAAAACTATTCACGAAGGAAACGCTGAATCAAAACTGTTCATGAAGGAAATGCTACCAGAAATACTCAACATGAGTACTAAGTTGTATTTTGGAAGAGCAGCTTGCTCAGATGCTATTGCCAACAGTTTTAAGCTGTTATTTGTATAAGCTCTATCAGCTGATAGTTGACCCACCCAAAAAATATAAATTATCCTAGGAAGTAGTTTTTCATTGAAAATATGTGCGGATTCTGATCGTGACATAACTTGGTGACATTATACAATTTCCTTACAAGTCACCGATATACGCCGGAGTATTAAACTTTGGTTTCGAGATACCCTAGACGAACAACTAATGGGTGTTATATCTGCTGCTCGAGTTGAACATGGAATTTCAGCACAACAAAGAATCGGTCTACTTTCTTCCATAAATGGTGCATTTTGTCGTTTAAGCAAGACTTGCTACACTATAAAAGTCACCATGGAACAAGTTCATGAGCTATTTCGACAAAAGGTGATGTCCCGCTCTGGTGATATTGAATAGCCACCACGATCAGCAGATTTGACTTCCGTGGATTTTTGCACGCCGGGTACCTTAAGAGCAAAATTTTCAATAAAACGTTCTTCCTAAAATGTATGGTATACTTCACTTTAATTCTGAAATCCTAAATTTTCTCTGGGACGCCTTGTACTATATGTATGTAGGAAAGCTTATTACAACCACAAATCGTAAGATAAACAACTTATAATTGCATTTGATCTCAACTCTCTCTCTCTCTCTCTCTCTAGTTATCTGTTACCTTTTGCTATTGGTCACAGCTTTCTGACTATACCGGAAAGTAACTTTAATTCTGACAACTTGTTTCGCTATGTGCTTATAAACTCGTACTCACCTACGGATCTGAGACATGGATCACAAGCCGAGCCCAGAAGGGCAAGGAACAAACTGCACAGATGTAATTTTTGAGGAACGCTGAAGGAGTAACAGGCAAGTACAGAATACGGAATAAGCGAATAACGAATGACTTTGGAGAGCAATATATCTTAGAATTTATTGAAAACAAAAAATTGAGGGACATCTACAAGGAATAGGTGACGAAAGACAAATGAAACAGGTATGGGAATTGAAAGTTAAGGTGAAAGAAGTAACACCGAAGACAACATGGGATGAAATACTAGAGAAAAGACTGAGACAATGGTGCAAGTTGGTGAATGAACAGTAAACTTTGACCATTTATTGATGTATTCTACTAGATAGACAGATAGGTAGAATAACTTAATGCTTCAGCTTAACACCATATTATGTAGTAAAATCGTATCAGATTATCAAGCGTGCTTATCTGAATGTTAGCTATAGACAAAATTTGACTGGACCAAAATGCCGGATGGAATCCAACGCTCGTCTAACGCACGAAATCCGACGGGCTGGCGAGGACATGCATGTTTAATAACTTGTAGGACGTAAATTCACGTTCATTAAAATGGCTGCATCCACTTTTAATGAAAGCCAGGGACATTGGATTACTTCCGAATCAATTATTTGAAAAATTCATGACCACAGTTGCCATTGTGTTCCAAGCAAACAGACACTGTATAAATAAGCCGCTGATGACCAGGTTTTATGGAAACTTGAGCTGTCGCTACCTTTTTCGTGGCATGTTTTTCCGAAGCTATGGTCAGGCTCAACTAGATATGCTTGCTTTCTATCACAACCTCAGACAGCGCTGTTTCGTGCCCTTTATCACTCGTGAGTGAGATATGAAGCGTTGCATCCGATTGCTGGAGGCAGAGGCCATGACTAGGCCGAAGCCTGAAGATGCGTGATAAAACAAGGTAGACCGTCCATAGAGTGATCAGGGCTTTGTCATAAAAGAGGTCTAGTGATCAGAAATTGTAGGAAACCTGAAGCAGCATGAGTTGTATAGCATCTGGATGCTGAGAATGTCCAGCTTTCAATGCGACAATACAACTGTAGTTTGGCTTTAGTGAACATCTACCGTTTTCTGTGCTTTAAAGCGTTTCTCCTAGAGGTAGCATACAGATAAATTTAACTTGCAAAAGATGAAATAAGGGGTAGTCGTTGCCAAGTCTCGTAACTCAAAGGATTTTTTTCTCAAAGAGGCAATTAATTCTCCAGAAAACTAATTACTCCGCTTTAGTAATATTTTTCTTCACACACAGACAAAAATATGAAAAATGTGGTCGATATTTTAAGCTTTCACCGTTTTTAAAATCTATTGTAATGCGGAATGAGCGTGGTCATTTATATTCCTTGCCGGGTTCTTGTTATATATCGCGGATTCTTTATATAAAAGTTATCAGCATTTATAAGGAATTCTCAAGCATTCTGAGATTCCTGTTGTTGCCGTTCCCTTTAAACATTACTCATAAAGATGATGACTTCTTATGACTAGTAATTTATGCTATAATTGTTCGCTCTAGGGCGAACATCCACGCGACGAATCTTTCACCTGGACAGCCGAAAATAGGTCAACTAAGTGATGTGACAATGGCATCTAGCAATATTATTTATTGAATATAAATAATCAGATACAGGCGATAGCATTACGGGTGTAATATTCACCAGTATTCTGCGAAAAAGAATCAGAATACGTTTTATCCATTCATGTTTATTATATTAGCTGTGACAGTTACCATAGCTGACCAATAGTAAACCAACCATAACGCAAAAAAGTTGATTTATGCGTATATTCAAAGTATTCAATTCAATTCGCCAAATGAACAATGCCTGTTTTCACTGATATTCGTTCTACTCTGTGACCTTACATCAGAGTCTTCGGATTTTCATAGCTGACAGACAACGATAACAAAGCGTAGGCAAGTGGACTCAGATACTAGATGTATATACAAAGTCCATTTGTCCCGAATTGCGTTGGAAGTACAGATTCAATCAACGCCATTTTTATGCTTGTATTCAGTATTTCGTGGAGATACGATTATCTGTGAGATGACTCGCAGTTTATTCACAATACATTTTGCGAAGCGCGAAGATTTAAATTTAGAGGAAGAAATGTGTACCTGGAAGCCAAACTACCTTGGATACTGTAGCTTAATTACCTAAACGGCTGTAATCATTAAAAGTTCTGGAACTTTGTCCAGTCCGGCAATATATCGCAATTTTCGTTGGTTGGACTAAGCGTTTCGGAATTGTTAAAGTTAGGCAGGCGGCAGTGCGGAGTTTAAGGTCGACTAAAACTATTTGCATACTTCTCCTGGACTTTGCCTCAGTCCAAATGTTTCCTGTGGGATATGATAATAAAAATATATAGCCTGTTAATAGCGGAACTACTACTGCGGGATTCCATTAGTTGATAGGAGTTGAGGCTTGGTTGAAACATTTCAACTGATCGACTAGCTAACCGATATATATATCTTTTGGACGGAACATAGATGACTACAATGCTCAGGTTTCTGAAAAGAAATAAGTTGCTTCTCTACTACGAATGTGGTTGATAAACATGGGGCTTGCTCCAGGGGTGAGATTAGATGATACCAAGAGACATATGAAAAAATTACACGAAAAGTCCATATAGACATGGGTCCTAACGTATCCCCTTGCTTGAAATTATAATTTCGAAACCGGAAAAGGATATATTCCTGCAGTGAATCAAGATATTGACATAATTTATTAACATGCATTTCGCATATTGTAGCCAATATGTATAAAGGTTTTCGTGACGAAAACTGTGCCAGTGGCGGAGAAATTGGGAAATTTTGACCCCTTCAGTAAAAAAAATAAAGATTATTTTCTAAGCCCCTGGATCAGCAGTTACATCTTTGAATAATTGGTTTGAATTTTTAAGATAAAATCTGTATAGAAAGAAATCCTCCACTCATTGTACGTTTAAAATACGCTAAAGATAGTGGAGTTTGATGTTGAAAATTGTATGTGGTGTAAAGACTTTTTGGATCAGCTATGATGCGCGTTTTCGTCATAGCAGAGAAATGTACCATATATGAGGCAGTACCAGAGCCAAATAGTAACATTTTCAAAGTAGATTTCTAAATTTATTCTTTTGCTCTACTGGACATCGGAATGTATACAGTTGGATATTCTCAAGAAAAATACATTAATTAATGATACTGCACAGGTACACAGATACCTTATTGAAATGTGCCATCTATTACCTGATAGATAGAGATAGCTTTATTGTCCTACCTGAGACCAAGCTCATATCATGCTGAGGAGTTGCCAAACAGTACGAAACAGCTGTCCATGGTTGGCTATCTGTGGTTGAATGAACGAAAGCTATAATACCTCATAGAGCTTGCTTCAAATAAGTTTTTATGAATGCGCATTAAGACTATTCTCAGCCTAACCATTTTTCCAAATGTATCTATGAGCATGGAAATGTCATTATTGTTTATAGTAGCATCAGATGCACCATCTGGTCATATCATACAACACGAGTACAAGCGATGAACGTAACTTCTATTAATCTGCGATTATAGCCAGGCTAGTGCACATTAGTCCTGTCGAACACAACTACTCCTGCGGATAACACGCGATAGTTTTGTTTTCATCGATTCTAACACATGTTCCGGATCTATATGGAATGCCGACAAATTGTTTTGCGTGTCCCTTTGCAATGAGCATATATTGAGTAAAATGTTACGAATTATTGAAGTACGTGTGTTGAAAATACATATTTATGTGATTGATAACGAATTTACTCGCACGACACTGTTCTTTGTGGAAGAAATATTAAACTGAAGTTGGGGACAATATCAAGATCAAAGGTTGAGAAGCCAAGGACAAAAGGAATAGCTCTCCCGAGATAAATAAATTCTGTACGAGATAATAGTTAATACGTGATAACTTTACGAGACCTAAGGAATCTAATAAAAAAAATTAAAATTACAAAATTTTCTCTGTCATAATGACATATCAACTTGTGTCCAGTATGGTTTCCGAAAATACAAAAGTACTCAAATAAAATTCTTTTGCAAGTTGTGCATCAGCTTAGATAGAGATAGAAGATATGCTGGAGTACAGGCAATCGATTTGGTGAATCATCGTCTTCTGCAAGAAAAAACTTATGAACATGGCTTACGGTGGAAAGTCTGGGATTGGCAGAATAACTTCATCTGAGTTGTTTATTGACATTGATGTTCCCCAGGGGTCTAAATTGGAACCCTTGATAACTAAATTCATGAAATCTCTGAGGATAACTCAACTATGTATGTGAATGTTAACACATACCTATGCGATGAATCAACTAATAGGAGTTTTGTCAAATAAATGTACCTCGATATATTCCCTACATCAAAGTTGGGGATTGAGATAGACTTGAAGAAATGGGTTATGGTGAATCTAACTGTAACGATATCACAAACATTCTAAATGAAGTCTTTCGACACTAAAACCTCGATTTGTTTGTCATGAATCGATTATGATGTCAATATGATCACGCTCATGTATCACATGGAGAGTCTTCAGATTGCAAAAACGTGTTCAAGAGTGTATGTGAAATAAAACCTAGCAGAATGAATATTAATGCAGATTTTCGTCAATCTAACATCCGTTACAACAGTAACTTAATTGCTCCAGCACATAGCTCTACCTTGTATGAGAAGATCGCTAATTATTCCGGGATTAAAGCGTACAGTACGCTGGATCCTACTTTGCGCGGTGTAACTAGTAAAGAGAAAATTAAAAAAGCTGTTCTCCAGATATGCTTACTATCCAATATCAGAATTCCTGAATTCATAATAAAATATGATTTATACTGCTGCTTTACATATACTTTTTATTTTTTTATTGTGTCTTATTGTAATTACTTTGTCACGTCTGTTGTTCTTATGTCTGCCCTAGTTTTAAGGCTTTTCTGGTTGATTTTTCAAAGAATCTTTCCAATACACGTAAACGGTCTTCTTGCGATCATATATCTATCTATCCTCACAAATTATATCCTTAAGTGATTCGTAACTAATGGTGGTACTTCGTAATCAGTGCATGTACCTGTGATCATAGAATGACCTACTACGTACGTCATATTACTAGCATAATAGCCAGATTTGCATCACTCAGAATCTCAGGAGTTGAGAAATGTACAATGTCAGGATTCCATTGCCTAGCCGCTAATTCAGACCACATGTATTTTAATTGCTGCATATTGTAATCAGTATGTCTATTTATAAGCTCTGGCCAAGAATCCCTGAATGTAGTATCACTGCTGCTCAGAACTTGGCCGTTTTTAATAAAGTTACCTTGGGCCGTTAGACATTACGGAGTAACAAGGCTGATCATCAGAGGCTGACACATCTTCCTCAAGCCTATGCTGGATGTGAGCAGACTATGTCAGCTCAGGTAGATTTGGTCAAGAGCGTAAAAAGAACATATGAAGGCCAGTACTTGTCCATTCTTGGTCTGAGAGAAAGGCCACCATGCCTACTGTTGCTAGTGCATCACTTCCAGGGTCCTATGGTAAATGACCTATTGCACCTTCATCTTAGGTGCATTTCCACAAAGACAATTCCAATTACACTGTCGCTAGCTTCTCGGGTAATTTCATATCTCAGTATCAATCGGACTGCCCCCTGTTGTCCCCATATATCATCTTACGCTGACAAGAATGTGTGCATGTGAAGCGTCAAGGCATGATAATTTTTATGAAAAATGACCCATGCAGAACTTCATTATCCCATAGATATTATCGTTGATTTTTTATAAGTTCCCCTATTGTATTTATGGTTCCCATCGAGACATCAATAAAAGATAAACATACCGTAGTGTAATCCGGCAATCGATTATTAAATATATGTCATTAACGCTTACGGCTGTAAGTTGATGGTAATGACTATAATTAATGACATTGTAACGTGCCAACTGCTATTCTTCATACCTGGACACATTTTGTTCAATAATTTATCACCACTCAATTTTATTATAGGGGATGTGGCCGACTATTATTTTAGATATTATTTATCGGGTCACCACAATAATTATGCCGGTTTAACAATTGCAGAGCAATATCCACATGTAATAATATTACGTCAAAACTGTAAAGCTACATTGGATGAGCGTTTATTTCTAAAAAATCACATTTTTTGCTTGCAGTATAATAAATACACCTAAACTAGTTCAAGAAACCGCTATTGCACACTTTTTTTACTAGTGCTGGGGAAGAACTGGAGATTCGATTAAAGCAAATAACTTAAAGACATCTTTGTGATCAGATTTAAAATAAGAAGCAGAAGCCTAACTGGACCATCTGTCAAGCCCAGAATGAATAGACATCGTGGTAAAAGTATTTGTATTGAGATTTTTGAATTATCGGGCCCTGCGTGTTGTGGTTAAACATTTAACATGCCTTGGACACTTGTGTCAAAACAACTATAAGTTATGGAGCATATTATAAGATCTGACCTATTATCTACTTTATCTCTATACGAGTCCTCCACAATCTCGCGTGTCGGAGGGAATTAAAGTTTTGTGTTATGTATGAAAGTCACGAAAGTTTTATTAAAATTATTGCGCACTTGATACTAATTGTTTTATCTTGTGTCCAATCAAATGTACATGTTATTTCATAAACGAACTTTTGTATTTTTTCTAGTGGACTATTAACATTATTGATCACATCCACAAGTGATAACGGACATATACTGCACCGGATTGCCTCGATAGTATACATTATATTTTTTCGAATGGAGTGGAAATAGCATACGGTAAGGTTTCGTAAACAGGAGGCTGAAAACCCTCTGTGAAACTTTGAGTTCAAGTAAGATAGTTCCAATCCAGATGAAGAAAAAGAATTGCTCAGTAAATACATATACAATTTATATTTACATATAAATATGGTATCCACATATTCGTAGGTACTTATATGCATACCTAATAAAGTTGTCAAGCTGTGAGTCATTCAGTAAGCCACAATTTCATATATCTTTGACCGGTTATATGGAACTGCCATGTTGGGGAAACTGTTTTAGTGTTCCAAAGAGAACAGTAAAACGGCCTATCGAACAGATGCAGGCATAAAAGTTCCTAAATAATGGAATCCCACATCTACAGAGAACTCGAGAACTCACTTCTCTACCTGTTTGGAGTCGACAAGAAGTCCCTGAGGGGTATGTTGGATCTCTTAACAAGACAATTCCATGTAAGCTATTCTTGAGTACAGCAGAAAAAACTACGTGCGCACTGCAGAAGGTACGAGGTAAGCCCAACGTCACTGAAGGCATGGCAAAACTATTTGGGGGTGTGGAATCGCGAAACCAAAAGCTAGATGGAGAGAAGAAGATGCGGTCTAAGAGATGAGATATTCGGAGCCATGGAGTTTGATGGTGAAGTTGTTTACTCATCGGAATGGTCGGACGTTCTGCTCTTTATTAGAAGATCAAGAAGGTCCTACAGATTAGTGAACTAACAGCGATGGAAATTAACGAAAACGGGATTAAGATGCTGCGATGAGAGGAACTGTAAAGCTGTAAATCAGGTGATCATGAAGCTTCCATTTGGCTCTAATGACTGTACCTGAGTGATTTATTTGCTATAACCTAACAAACCCTTCTCCTCAGCTGCAGCATGCTCTAAACTCGGCGCAATTTAAAAAAATAACAGATATTTATGAGCGCTTTCAATGGCCGCTTTACAGTAGCGGCATAGATAACGCTGACGAATTTTATCACTCGGAATTTTAACGGTCAGTTTCACCGACCGTTCAGCCTCTACGGACGGCCGCCTAGCCCGATTTTACGGTGAGACCGTAAACATTTGCTCCAAATGGGGATATACGTAAAGTTTAAACTACATAAAAGAGGCAGAACGATGAAGATAAGGTGGAGATAAACATGGAATCTTCATGGTAGGTGTCCAGACGGAGACCCTGCGTGAGACGTCATTTCTGAGAAATATCCCCCTATCTACGATTTTAGTATAGGCTGATTTTTTATAGGCCTCGTTAAATGTATATCTTGTGAAAATCATATTGCACGAGTTAAAAGAAATTAATCCACATCAAGGAAAAACAATTGATAAGAGATATATACCGAAAGGTATACGAAGCGCTACAGGGTGCTACAGGGCAGGATGCATTAACCAAGATTTACGAAGAGAGGCAGCAGACCAGAACATTTGGGTAAATTAGTAGCATTTCAAGTAGAGATCAGTTCAAGACTATATTGACGAGGCAAATAGAAGACTGTCGACCTGGGATAAGTCGAAAAGGCGTGTCCAAAGTCCATGATTATTAGAGTCCAGGTTGTTGACGAGTGGTTATGAAAATCAACAATTCAGGCAGTTTTTAGGGAAATGCATGAGCAGAAGATTTTTCGGAGAGCCATAAAAACGTAAGCGAAACAGTTGATTGAGAAAAAGCAGTCTCAGGTTAAATAATACCTAATAAGATAAGATGGAAAGATCATGAGGCCTACCTAGACATTCAACAGGTAACTGTCTTGATAAATATATCACACTTGTAGTAACAAAAAAGCACATACCCTGCAGATGCTTCACCGTGAGTCTGCGCACATGTTATGCTACTGTGAAGGTCTAGAGTAGCTGAAATTTCAACAATTTGACAACACGAATCATGGTGTTTGAAGCCATATTGTAACCAGCTTAGGCAACGCGGTGGCGTCGCGAGCTGTGTGGGTTCATATCTAGTTCCAAGAGAATTTTACTCTTGGCTACGGAAATAGTGGTTATCCGTAGGTGATGAAAGTATCGGACTATGGAACGTTAATAGATAGAGGATTCCCATGGGCGTTTGTGCTTTATGCTTCCGTTGTGAATCAAGTATCAAAAAAACTATTTACATAGTACCGCAGAAGCAAGCCTTAACATGCACAGCAGCTACCGGAAACTGGCCGGGCTATCTGTAGATACAAAATTTTGTTCATAGTTTGGCACCAAATTTTGTGAAAAAATGCGTTACTGAATTTAGTTTCCAATTTGTTTACAAATTACAATACGGTCTGTCACGTAAAGTAATTTTTGTAATAAATTTCGTACGAAATAATGGACAGTCAATAGAAAAAAAAACGATAACTGTCAACTTCGAACTGTCATTGATCACGTCAAAGTCATGTCAACCACACTTTTACTTTATTACTCTACTTTTTATCCAACGCAGCTTGCTTGTCGTTTCTGTTTTTATAGGCCTTGCTTTTTGCAGCATATAAATAAGTATATTTCTCAAATTCGCTCAGTAGTATGTCACACTGCTCTTTTGGCCATGACATCGTTTTAGTTTTTCAATCTACAAGTAGAACAGCATACAGCTTGAGCAAGGGAGTTTCGCGAAACTGATCAACACAACTGATCACCAGAACCGATGAGAGTGCTTCAGGTTAGGCTTGTTTTTTTAAAGCAACTGTCATCTCATCTAATCATCACAAAACACCAAGAGAATATCAAGGAGTAAACACAACCCTCGTCCATAATTCGTTGTCACGAAGTGATTCACTTTCAACATGATATTATTTAGAACGGGTTCTAAAAAATTTGGCACTTTGTTCATACAAAATTATGTTATCCTCAATTGTTTACGAAGTTTAGCGTCCTAAGTTTAGCACAACATTTCGTATCGTAACATAGGGACTTAAGTCTATTCTCCGTTGTATTCTATGAACAATAATTATAGCAGACAGTTGTGACAGTAATTTTGACTGTATCACTAAAATCTTGTCAAATTTCAGGGACTATGATAAAAGCTATTTTTTACGTTCGTGGACTAATCTGTTGGGCAATTATGTATAAATAAGTAGATAAATAAATAAATAAATAAATTCGTACAAGGTCGAGATGTGAAGCTCGATCTCGAGTATCATTCACACGTTTGGGAAGCGGTTCTATACTATATATACTTATCGTAGTTTAAAAGGACCTCATCTAACAATTTGCAACAGATGACTCTTTTGTATCGGAATGCCAAGTGATTTTGCGACTCTGAGAGATGGTCCATGATCCAAACGGGGTATACACCAAAAACTGACCAACAGACCATCTCCTATTTATTTTTAAGAATGCGGATTAACTTCCCAGAAAGAACGTTCTCTATTTATACTTCTATTATATATTTATACTAATATCGCGGTACTTCGGTATTAAGAATCTGCCTCTACGCCTGTATCGAATAAGTAATAGTTTAAGAAAACTAAACCACACGTTTTTATAGCTAACCGAACCAAAAAGTAGGAACTAATTTTAAATTACAAATATTTTATATTACAGTTGTATATGGTCGAACAATAAATCATAAATAATGACCTCAAAATAAAATTATAATAAAATTTAAGTTATTAACAGTATAATTCAAATCAGAGTAAAAAACGTGGGATGCTTCATATATTAAATGTTACAATCATTCATCCTGTTAACTTAGAGCAATCAAGTTCTTAAATCCGAATACCGGCTAAAGATCTTACATGACTAAGTGCTACAATAAGCTCTTCCGTGATACAAATTAGGACACTCCTGATGCGCAGCAACAAAAAGCAAAAATATGAAGTGAAACAGAAAAATCTGAATATGTATCCTTTTCAGCTGAAAAATTTGCAATGCAAAACAGTTCCATATCTTCAGGGCGATGTAATTAAAAATGAACTAGATGGTTTCATTGGAGAGTCGAATAAAAAAAGTTGAACAATGAAAACGGAATACATTTGCATTGTAAAAAATTACGAAACTTCACGGAGATTTAAATAAAACGTTGTGCATCACTAAACTACTCCGCCAGTTATCAACTGCAATTAAACAGATTAAAATATTCACTGGATGCGCATATCCATAAAAATTAGGAGAGTTGCTCTTACGCTCGCCACACCTCATCTGCTCTCGGCGATTTTCATTTTTATGGAATCGAACAACTGGTTGTCGCCTCTTATTGTAGCACAGCGGGAATATTTGAAGTAATGATTATACGGCGTTACTCAGAACCAGGGGGGTGTCAGCAATATACAAGGACTTAGACCTTATAACCTACGAGTGATGGCTGATGATTGCGACGAACACTAATGCCTACAGTTGATACATTTGATACTCATCATTCCAGATGACGCAGCTTGTCAAAGACGCACTGAGAGCGAGAATTAATTTGATTAAAATTTAAAACAGTACCCCGGTAATTAACATAATTGAGCGAGAGTGCCCATCGAGATACCGATACGGCCACGGTGTCGGAGCCAGCTGGATGTATAGGCCATGCAACTGACATGAAAGATAAGGATACCAGAATCGCCAAACGCCCTAGAAGTTGTCTGCAGGGACCTGAAAAGGTAGCATTCGGGCCTGCTGGAGGAATGCGCAACACCAAGAACTCAACTAATGGAAGTCGACAGAACTATCAGGTAACCAAATAAGTTCGTGCGGTTGCTGTATATCGCACATTGCATGTATGTTGTTGAATGATAGTGATTGTTAATATAATAATAAAACAGTAATTCGAAGTTGTTTACTGTATGAGTACAGACTTCGTACAAAAGCTGCAGCGGTGGCGCGAAAAGTATCTACCGCATCTGAAGATGATGCCGTTAGTGATCGAACAGCACTCAAGTGTTTAAAAAAATGTTCTTCTCGAGATCGCAGTTTGAGCGATGAACCGCGCTCAGGGAGACCAGAAATCATGAACAACGAAGATTTTCGACAGGTTGTGGACGCGAATTGCAGGACAACTTGCAAAAATGTTCAGAGTGAGTCCTGAAACTATTCGTTTGCACCTTCATCAGCTAGCAAAGACGTGGAAATTAAGCAAATGGGTCCCACATGAACTGACAAATGATAACAAATTAAACCGTCTTACCATTTGTTCAGCAAACATTTCACGCAACGCTAATGAACCATTTCTTACTCGGTTATTAACCTGCGACGAAAAATGGATCTTGTATTCGAAGTCTAAAAGTTCGTATCATTGGTTGTCGCCTACTGATTCGGTACCACACACGCCCAAGGCTTCCTTGCACCCAAACAAGGTTTTGTTGTGTGCTTGGTGGACAGCAACTGGAATTGTCCATTATGAGTTTTTGGACAGTGGTCAAACCATCAGTGCTAACTTGTATTGTGAGCAACTTCAACGAGTACAAGCAGCACTCATCCAGAAACAGCCTTCTTTCTTCTATTCTTGCAAGCCTCATACCGCAAAAGTGACCCGAGAAAAAATTTCTGAACTCGGCTGGGAAACGTTACCGCACCCGCCATATTCTTTCGACATTTCGCCCAGTGATTATCAACTTTTTTGTCTCTTGACAACTGTATGAGGCACCGACAGTTCACAACCCGAGATGGTGTAATAAATGCAGTCCGCCAATTCGTTTAGTCCAAATCCAGAGAGCTCTACAATACCAGCATACAAAAATTGGTTCCATGTTGGCAAAAGGTCATTGAATGTGATGGTAATTACTTCGACGAATAGATACTGTCTTATTGTTTCTCAATAAAAATTTATATTTTTCTACTAAAAGCCGCACGAACTTATTTGGTTACCGGATAGGTGCTGGAAAGCTTACCAACAAAATTTAAGTATCGAGGGAAATGCCATTTAAATAAGTAGAAAATAAGAACAGTAAAAGATGCATAGAGGGTAAGGGATGTTTGTCGAGCCATCTGAACGGAGGTGGACCCATCCACGTATCCCCGCTCCGAGTCTATCGATAATATTTATCCGACCGTCCTTACATCAACATCGCGCACAACTCATTAAATATTATTTTGATTATCTCTAAAAGTTTTGGCACAAAATTCATTGGCTTTAATTTTGACAAACTTTGTAAACTAAAGTTTGTTTAGTTACTCTACTATCAGTGGACATTTATTTATTTTCACTTTCAGATGTCGTATAAGTTAGAAATAATAAAAACTATCTACAATTTGGTTGGGCGGGTCCTAAAGCTGAAATCTGTCGAATATTGCAGAATGAAAACATTTCACGCCAAACCATTTATCGAATAATAGCGGAGTGCCAACAGTGAATCATGTCTGAATCTCGCAAAATGTGGAACACCACGTGCATGTACTGCACACAGGTCAAAGAGACTGGCGAGAAGAGCAAAAAATCAGGTTGGAATGTCAACAACGAGTCTGGCTCGTCAATACAAATTTTCTAAGAGTAGATATCGTTGAAACTTAGGGTCCAAACATACTCTCAAGCGCAACCCTTCATAAACTAAGAATCTGTCGTCAACTGAGGCGGGTACTCTTTGCGAATGGAAAAATCATTATTTTAAATGACGAAAAGTATTTCACTTTGAGTAATTCTGAGATGAAGGAAAACGACGAATTATATACGAACAACTTAGAGGAATGCCATGACAATGTTAGATACAAACATAGAGCGAAATTTGTAGATAAAACCTTTGTCCTTGTCTTCTAACAGGGATGTGTTCCAACCATTTGTGGAATAAGAGGGGTGAAGCTTTGAACAGTCAGATATTGATTACTGCTTTTCCAAATTGCTTCAGGTTGTCCACGAACATCATGCTAATGACAATATCATGTTTTGGTCAGACCTAGCATCATGCCACTACTCCAGAGATACCTAAAACTGGCCTCGACAACACAACATACCTTTTGTTTCCAAGCTTGGCGCAGGCTCTCCAATTAGAAGAAAAAACCTATAAGATGTCAGTTTGCAGACTAGGTAGTTTTTAGAACGCAAGCAGCCATTCCACGTTTGCTCACTAGGATCGTTCTGAACGTCCATCTATGGAGGAATCACTCAACTAAGCTACACGCATTATTGGTTGCATAGTTTTGTCAGGCCCTTGTAAGTAGTTTTTATCTGAGAAGGAAGTTGGTTGAATAGCAAGATCGCATCTGGATGGTCATGCGTATTGGTCTGCAGGTGTATAAAATCAGTGATATTTGCTGTGTGAGAAAATCATTACTAAATAAACTGCCAATAAAGTATATCTATTGGCTGTGCCTGACGGGTTATTTTTATGTTGTGCTTTCTGAAGAGAGGTAGGTTATGTTCAAAGTTATAAATTACGAAAAACTGAGGAGAATTACGGGAAATCATCACCGCGCCCGCGTTAGCATGTATATTGCTTGTAATTCGACAGTGTATAGTGAATATAACTATTTCCTATCTCTCTCATTTTTGAAATTCAGCAAATATGTATATGTAATTTCCAGAATGATTAAGAAAAAGTGGATGGGCAACTAATTTCTTGCTTTGAATCTCAATTAAGTGTATTTGAGACAAGAACCCAATGTAATTATCATCAACACATACAACTGACAGCTTACACCTCCACTAATGCCATCTCAGAAGCTGATTTTACATCACATCAGAGCTAAAGATTGATAACAAGCCTCATGACGTTTAGGCAACACTTACAACTAAGTGCTAGGTTAATATCTTGTAGAAATGCCTACATAATATCAAAAAAAAACAGCATGATGTCAAAAAAATCTGCATGATGTCTCTTTTCAAGATACGTTATATGCGTGCAGAACGTAACTGTCAAAGTCAAGACAGGGAGCGAGCAGTAAACTTTGGCAATTGAAAACCAAAACGGCGGCTGGTGGAGTAACTTCTTTACACTGAAGTAGCCGCCTAGGCAGAAGCCTAAATATATCAGGGCACTGTAGCTGCTATAAGTAACACACCATATCTACTACGTACTAATCATTATTATTATCATTAATAAGTTTATTCACAGCAGATCCACCCAATTGCAGGAGATATCAATAAATATTAATAAAGCACAGTAAACAAATACGCAGATAAGAATAACAATATGTAAGTAAGTAGTCAACAACATTCGATGACCCGAGATTTAGTGTCATGAAATATGTCGCAGTTACTGTTGAAAATTGTACACACTCTATGAACGGGAGATTTGGAGAAAACACTGGTGTGGCAGAAATGACTAAAATGTAGCACAATAACCTTTGCCAACGCTAGGAACATTAAGACCTGTGTTACTTAAAGCATAGGTATGGATAATAAATCTCATTATGGAATAAACTCAACAAACAAGGCAGAGCGGCAATATTTCGGCGTACTTGATTCGGCTGTTTGATATTAAAATTCTTGAGCAAAACGTTATGGTCGAACCCTGTTTGAGGACAGAAGCCATTCCGCTTAAAAGAAATATATTTTACAGCTCTTTAGATTCCAATCTGCTAATAGGTATTAGATATAGAAGCTTGATTATTCCAACATTAGAGAAACCCGAACAGTTGGTAACACAGTACGCTAGCATTCGGGAAGCAGACAATGTAATCATAATCATCATAAAGCATAACATTTTGTTTCCTAGGATATGTGACAACTTTACATTTTGGCACTTTTAGCGTAAGGAGGTTTTTGGACCACCATGAAATGATGATTTCCAAACTACTTTGAAGAAAATGGCATCCTTCTGGAGTTACAATGCTAATGTAAATTCTTAAATCACCAGCGAAAAGCTAATGATCAATAATGATTAAACACAAAAAAGGTAAGAAGTTAGACCCCTGGGGTACTCCTGAAATAGCTATGTAGTTATTAGACTTGAAACCACCATGTTCCACAAACAATGCTTTTTCCGAAATACATGACTGATGATATAGATCTGGCCTTGCTGATCCAGAATCTTAGCAACTAACCATCATTCACTTGTAGTACCCGTGTGTGTTGACTCAATGTCAAGGATGCGTTGTCGGCGTGCTGTGGTTGACTTAACATCGCATGTCTCTTTTTTTCAATAGCCTGTCTGGAGGAGTATTCTTAACATATACTTTTCATCTGATTGTCTCAAGGTGTGTATAGGGATGACTGAAAAATAATGTTATCAGTTTTTTTTGTTAGAAAATGCATTTTTGTGCGCTTTTTGTTGTTAACTGATAATAGTACAGCCCTGAAAGTGTGAATATTCCTCGTTTATGGAGGAATTCAGCGGATGATTACTTTTTTCCTTATAACTTTCCCGTTTCAAGAAATCCTTGCTTTACTTGAAAACTCAATTTATTGGAAAATGAGGTTTCAAGACAGTTAGAGATCTTTCGAAGAGAAAAAGTGAGAGTTTTCTGTGACTGTTGGGTATGCACATACAAGCGTATGTAAAGAGAGACATAACGGGCTAACATAAATACATTTGGTATGCTTCAGCGTGACGCTACCCACCATAACGAAATGCTTATGAGGTATGATGCATGGCGAATAACTCAGGGGTTTTAATGAGTACGCCGCTGTCATCTGTCTAAAAAAAGATCGCTATCATAGCGATTATTTTATATAATACTGGTATCGGTATGGATCGCACTTGGCTACAAGTGTGCTTGTAGTGCTTCTGCCATACTGTTAACCTGGAGCATCTTTGACAAAAGTTTAAAAGCTTACTTGTTTCTTCGCCATTTAGTTAATTTTTTTCCAAACTACGGACTTTAGGAAATCAAATATACCAAGAACACGCAAATTCCTCAAGATTTCCGTGAAGGAGTATCAAAAACTTAGACAGCATTTTGCTATTTCAAATAGAATTCTGTGGAAAAGAGCATACAGACTTTTAAGACAAATATGCTTCTTTACTGAATGTGGTATATCATTAAGTGCACCTGAATTATTGAGTTAACTGAAATGTGCATTTGATTATCAAAGTGAATCATTTGCTGGACGGGTTAATAAAATATTTAAGACGCATAATGAAGGAGCTCTTGAATGATCTACCGTCTAGCTCATAATTTTACATGGTTTATCGATCAAAACGTGAGCCACTATAATCATTAGGCTGTAGTATTTAACAGGCGAATGTTGTGGAACCGTATTACGGATATAAAATTTGTAACAAGTACTTGTAATCCACGTCCAAATTATTGTTAGCTAAGCAGTTAAATTCAACGTATCAACCAAAAAATTGTGATCTTTGATTAAACCATAATGTGTGTAGTAATAGAGACTGAATAAAGCAGTAATAGTTTTATCTACAATTCTACCATATGATTCATATTCTTCCATGCTATCTTCTATAAACTCCAGCACTCTGTCCACTCGATTTTGAATCAGCATCCATTATACTACCTAGTTTCTTAGAAGGATCCACGGGAACTAATTTATTACCTTTTAAATTTATGTATATATGTGTTATTAAAGCATTCCTTTTTGTGTTATTTGAGTATATTAACATATTCATCTTTAAAGGGTTCAATGGGGCTCATGAATACTACTGAACTTTTCAACTTGAGAAAGACCTTGATTAAAGTTTTTAATCAATCAATTCTTTGTTTGTTAGGTACACCAGCGTGTTTACACAAGTCAAAAGAAAACAAAAATTATATACAAAACGTAGTCTGACAAATTACTGATTAAACAGAAATTAATCAACTCATGATATGATGCATTATCAAACAGTAAAAGCAGATAGAGCAAGTCTTATAAGTTGTAAAAAATAACAGGACATATACACGTTTGCACATACATACATATATATATATAATACATAAAACACATTAAACATTATTATAAAAATCCACAAGATAACTTAGTAGAAGGTTCAAAGAGGCTAGAGGATCTCAGGTCTAGGGACACTGTTATACAGGGTGTAAACATTATAGTAGTCATTAAATATTTGAAACACACATGACAACAGCGCGTCGGCCTTTCGTCACTCTTATCGAACCTGCAATCGATCGCAAACGGTAACAGTGGTTAGTTATCGTTTGTTTTTGTTCGCGTACGTCGTAGTGTTTATTTACAATGTTCTCAAATCAAGAGTTCGCCGACATGCTGTTAATTTACGGTGAAGCTCGTCAGAATTCAAATCTTGCAGCTCAAATTTAACGCGACCGATTTCGCCAACGGGTACACCCAGACAGAAGGACATTTGTGCAAGTGTACCAAAGACTTCGAGATACAGGAAGTGTTCAGCCCGCTAATATTCGTACTCGTGAAAGACAGGTTACTGTAGAGCAGGAGGAACAAATTTTAATTATCGTGGAAATCAATGCAGATATCAGCACTCGGGAATTAGGCCGCCGCGTAGGACTATCGCATTGAATCCTACGGGAAAATTTGCTTTATCTCTACCGTGTACAACGAGTGCAGGCCTTGTTACCAGAAGTCTATCCTCGCAGACTAACATTCTGTTCGTGGTTTTTGCAGAAAAATATTGAAATTCCGGATTTTTTAAAAAACAATCTAGCGACGGACGAATGTACTTTTATGCGAGACGGGATATTAAATTTCTATTATACTCACACGTGGGCCCAAGAAAATCCTCATACGATTCGTGGAGGTCATTTCCAACAACGTCTTAAAATAAATATTTGGGCGGGTATTCTTGACGGTCAGGTAACTGGCCCTTTTGAGTTACCCCAAAAGTTGTCAGGAGAAGGATACCTTAGCTTTCTATTTCTATTTCTTTTTGAATGAACATAATCCAAATCGCTGGATCGGTCGAAATGCTCCTGATCCCTGAAAATGGCCAGCAACATCTCCTGACCTCAATCCGATGGACTTCTGGTATTGAGGATAACTTAAAGGAATGGTTTATGGGGCTAGTCCAATAACAGCTGAAGCACAACTTCGCGAAAAAATTTTGAATGCGGCTGAGATAATAAATGGACAACTGCGAGGACCTAGAATAAGAAGAAACTGGGTTCGTCGTCATGAAGCTTGTGTGGAAAGTGGAGGACAGCATTTTGAAGACCTTCTTTAAATGCAAAAAGTGCAGTGGGGGTTTTAAAAAGAAAAACAATGTTGGTATCAAAATTGTGTTCCCTATTTATAAGTGGATTTTTTTAATACGTTCAGTAAACTTCCACACACCAGGCGAAGCGCTGAGACAGTTAGTGGTAAGTCCGTTTTTTTAATTGTTTGCATTTTACGAGTACATTATCAAATACTGAAATAATACCTAGGAGCAAAAGATAACAAACTCCATCTTTATTTACACTGCATTCCGTCGTAATTTGCGTCTGGCATTGCGGCGTGGTCAGATTTTATTGTACTTTAAAGTCGCTTTTCTCTAAACAAATGTCATTTTGACCCCCATGTTATATGAAACTTTTTGCTTCTTTTAACCTCCTCTATCACCCATTTAAATAATGACTATCATAACGTTTATACCCTGTATTTGCTAACAATCTGACAAGTCTGAAAAATTAAATACTGGTTGATCGAGTAAAATGCTTTAGTAGTCAGATAGGCGTTATTTTTTTTAAAAGCTTTCGCATCCAGTTTCCTTAGACGGTCTGACATCAGGTTATAAAAAACTATTCCATAATACTTTGTGCAGTTACTGATGGGTTGGAGATGGCTTTGAGGAGCTAAGACCTTATTTATATTTCTGGTTCTATAACTGTGGTCATCACTGTGGGTAGTATGGCTCAGGTTAGTCTTTATATATGTTACATGAGACATGTGAAGATGTAAAGAGACTGTCATGATTTTCAATTACATAAAAGCCTCCTTGCAAGGTCCCGTGAAAGGCAAAAACTTTTCACGAATGGGCCGAATGACACCAGTTTAAGAATGCATATGAAATTCTTGATTAAAAGTATGAGTAATATGTTAGAAGAAGAACTGACTGAGAAACATTTTGTTCCAAGTTCCTTATCAAATTACATTTTACTACTAAACCGAGAACATCGATTACGTGAGTCTTCCAAGACAAGTGTTCATCAATGTAAACCCCTAGTAACTAGTAGTAGCTTTTAGTGTATTGGTGTCGTGCTGCCTCAGGCTAAGCATAATCATCTGCCACTTCGCTTCATTGATGGTCAACTTATTAGTGGCTAACCATTTTGCTTGACTATTTTTATGAGCCTCACATTCAGATATCAATGAAGTTGAAAAAGCATTCGCCAAAGTGGTGTCATCAGCGAATATGATTGAGTTATTATTCACATTATAGTTAGCCATATCGTTTACGTAAATTAAAAATAAAATAGGTCCTTATACCAAGCCTTGCGGTACCCCGTGAGCAGCGGCTAACTGTGAGGATGATGAACCTTTAAAGAATACAAAGTGTCGGCGATTACTCAAGTACGATTTAATCATTGCAGTGGATGCTTCATGAAAGTTATGGAAAGGTAGCTTTGGTGGACCTATTTTTCCTAAAAGCAAACTGTGTTGAGCAAAATAAATTGTATGCTTCAAAGTATTCATTAAATTAAAAATGGATATAATTTAAGATAAAGTAAATAAACCCGGAAAGGTATTACATTCTATACACTGATTTAATAACTAGATTAGAAGATATTTGATGAGGTTTTGCAAGATTTTGATCCTGACAGTAAAGACATATGGGTCACTACTCTTTAAGTTTTTTAGTTTATTTATAGCTGTTCACAAGTCATTATAACTTCTCAGAATCGAAAGTGTGAACTATGAGTAGGATGAATTCTATAATGCGATGGAGAGACATCATTTAAAAGTGTTTGCGGAATATGGGTAAAGAAAGTCGTTGAATTGACGTGCCCTGGGAGATGTTGAGGAGTCCTGGTTATGTGCGTTCGGTTTAACATTCTTTATGATGTATACATTATATATTCGCTGTTTCAAGGCCACTATTCCTAAATGAATATCAATAACAGGGGCTCACAGATACTTGTGGTACACCAGAACAATTTCTCTACATGAACCGGTAGCAAACGGCAAGAGCACCAACTGCTTTGCGATCAGAAATAGATCTGATCGCCATAATTTGCACCACCTATTTGGCTTATTTTACTGGGTGTTATATTTTCTTTGTCACTGAGTATAGCTTACTATTTGAATCTCGATGTATTTCGTGAAAGTAAAATCTTTGGAACCAGCCCTGGCTAAACTGGCCGTATATCCCAGCAAATTTCCATGGAAAATGCGATATGGAGTTCCTGG
The DNA here is from genome assembly GCA_963669975.1 of Acanthoscelides obtectus. Lineage (NCBI taxonomy): Eukaryota > Metazoa > Arthropoda > Insecta > Coleoptera > Chrysomelidae > Acanthoscelides > Acanthoscelides obtectus. The sequence continues at coordinate 71,969,066 of CAVLJG010000007.1, read as the reverse complement.
CTCAGACTTAACTCATATATCTGTCCGAAGGCAGGGTTATCCAGTGCGCGCCGCGCGAGGGAAACTTTTAACCAGTGTATAGGAGTCCCGTTTCCGTATATATTGTCAAATACCGGATTATTTATTGGCGGGAAAAAAGAAGTGGGAGGAATTTTCTCGGAAGATGGGGAGGCCGCAGTCTGTGCTGTGGTGCTCAGATTTGGTAAAGTAGGAGTGCCTTATCGCCGTCGTATCGGAAATTGAGTTTTACAGGGTGTTTCGGGGAAATGTTACAGGAGAAATCAGATACTGCTGGACAAGTAAAGGTTTTCTGTAGAATATTATAATTTTAAGTTATCCAGCATACTAACTGAAACTCTGTATGATAGTACCTGGGGTACCTAAGATCTGTACATCTAATTTTAGTATTTTCGAACCACTTGGTGTATTTTAGGCTACCTCCAGCATACTGAGTGACAAAAAAAGGTATACACATACGTATGTTTACTAAAATTCAAGAATTTTCTACATATCGATTTATCTTGCCATGAACAACAGGTGGTAAGATAGATGGTCAGGTTTTTCTGTTGAGTTTTCATAAATTCACGGTCGGATAAATCTTAAACTTCGTGTAGCTCATTGAGAAACGCTTTTGTGATTGCTCAAAATGCCTAGAGTGCGTAGAATTTGCCGGGTGTCCCAGCTAAGTGATTTTGAACGAGGTCGAATTGTCGGGTGGCGTGAAGCCGGTTCAACGATAAAAGAAGTTTTTAGGAGCACCAACAGATCCTTACGGAGTATACTGCAATATGAAGAGGGACCACAAAGCGACAAGACCGCCGGTTAAGACTTCTGGCACTGAGAGACAGATTCAGTAATACTCGTGCTATCGCTAATCAGTGGTTTGAACAGCATGGAAGGATGGATGGTATATGTACCGTATATCGCCGAATACAACATTTTGGCCTTTTTGCTTATCGCCCACATTAGTTGGGTCTAAAAATGGAATCAGGTGGTCTTTAGTGATGAATCCCGTTTCTGCCTAGGGATGCACGATGGTCGGGCAAGGCTGACAGGGCGACGTGGTGAAAGATTTGGTCCACAATTTGACAGAGAGCGTCACATTCACTGCACCGTGGAAGTTATGGTATGGTTTACTATTGGTTTTGGTACCAGTCATGAGCTTATAGATTATAATTTGTTATTGACGTATGTCTATTTTTATATTTTTATATTACAATAAACAATTACACCTCATAACTATCGTACATGACCTACTATTGTTATAGATGAGGGAATTGAGAGCTCTAATATCTGCCCCAACCTGTATAGAATATACAAAAAACGGCCCCACCCTTCTTTCCTAAGCAATTTCTCTTCCTCAAGAGGCATTGTTAACAGGAATTCAATATTGCCTACACAGCTCTAAGCACCAGGCTATCGGATAACATATTGGAGAGAATTGTATTTAGTAAGGGAGCTCCCATCAATATTTTCTTGTCGCCCGGGTGCTCTATAACTTCATAAACTAATCAATCAGACAGGATCCACCATATTGAAGGACGCTCGCTTATCCGGCAGGTCTATTGTCCAGTGTCTAAGGCTCCTGGATTCTCGTCCCTTTGTGAAATTGATTTTGAGATAGGTATGCGTCTATTCAGTGCTAAATCTCTGTTTTTTTTTGCTCGATAACCGAGACTGGAGGCATATACTTTAAGCAGAATATGCAGTAAGTACCTAGAGTTGATGTCCTTGAGTGATGCTAAGAAAAAAAGGTTCGTTTCAAACAGTTTCTGAGAATTTGTTATTTGTTCAAAACAACATGTAATAACCATTTCGACATTCTGTTAAAATTTGAAGACATCGCATGTCCAGACGATCTGTCGATAATTTAACAGGATAGTAAAACGCACTATCAAAACGCCAAACTGCCATAGCCATCTACGAGCCCCTTCCCACTTCAGTTGGCCCACTTCAAGATTTGTACCAAAATATGCCTTTATAAACTAAGCATGACGAAACTATTTACTTCTAAAACAATTTATTTTCTCAAAAACATTTTAGATAGACTCTAGTCGTAAAAAATACATATTTGAAATCACTTAGACCTATAACTAATAGAACATCTGAACAAATAAACAATGTGCGAATAAATGCGCGAAGTTAACAAAGCAACAATTGAAAAGATTACCATTGGGTAACATCACCTTTATTTTTTATTACGGCTGAAATTCTTTGGGGCATAGTGTTAACCAAGTTTTGGCAAAAATTTGGTGTAAAACATTCCCATCTTTCTTGAAGCTTTTGTCTCAGTTCGGTGATTGTACCAGCAGGATGTTGTCGTAGAACCTTTTTCACCTCGTGCCACCAAGTTTCAATAGGTGACAGATCTGGACTGATAGCAACCCATTTCTAAAGTGGTACATTATTTTCTTCCATCCATTTCATAGCCTTTTTTGAGGTATGGCACGCTGCACCATCTTGCCGAAACACAAAATCTTGGCAGGATGTCAAACATTCTTCCATCACTGGTAAAAGCGATTCTTCTAAAGTTGCCAAATTTTTGTTTTTATCCACATTTCCATCAATAAAATGAAGTTTTCCTACTCCTTTTGATGACATACTGCCCCAGACCATAATGGATGCTGGAAATTTCACTTTTCTCTTCAGACAGTCAACATGGAATGGTTAATTTTTTTGCCAATAACTCTACTGCGACTGTCACCAACACAAACTTCGAATCGGGCCTCAACACTCCATTGTATTTCACATCATTGTTGAGGTGTCCATTGTCTATGTTCTTTAGCCCATCTAAGCCGATTTTTCTTTTGAAGTGGAGTTAATAGCGGCTTTCATTTGGCCTATAAACAAGTTGTGCAACTTTAGGGTTTTTACATCACTTTTTTGTATAAGAAAACTTACCTTGCAAGTGCTAAATCCCAGTTTGTAGGCCTCTCTGAGTTGTGGACCTCGAAATTCTCCTTCCAACAGCGTCACTCCACAGAGCACTTAATTGTAAATAATTGGCACGCCTGTTTTTCACGATTATTCATGTTAATTCTCTTCGGTCGGCATTTGTGATATTACTTTTTTTCACATATCGTGGCATAATATTAACTGAAGCAGTTACGTTATATCTTATAACAATATTTCTCAAACTGTACCGCGATAAGTCTAACAAAGTTGCAATTTCTGAGTTTGATTTCCCAGAATTAAAAAATTTAATTATCAGTAGACGAATTTTCTCAATAATAACCTTTCCTCTACCCATTTTGAAAACCTTAACTACCCAAAACTATTTTAAACGTATTCTGGCAGCTGTGATTAATAAAAACAATTGTCATGGCTTTTATTTTTCACAGCCACCTAAGCGTTATAGACTTATTTTGCATTGAAATGAAAATAGGTTGATATGCTGTAATTGCAACATGTGTTATTTTTATGCTGCAAATTTGATTAGGGAGTGATAAAGTTGGTGTTTTCTACTATATAAGTTATGGAATCCTGTTGGTAACATAACTATGTGGTACAAGCCCATTATTCCAACAAATTGAATTGTATGGCAAGCAAGCCCATTAAGAAATATTTGCTTTTTACTTCTTTTTTTCGATACAGCTCTGTTATTTTTCCTATAAAGATTAGAATTATATCGAGGCACAGACAGATTTTGTTCAATACTTGTAACCACTATTCGTTCCTGCAATAAAGTCTGTTATTTTTTTACCATACGACGTGTGCATTCTCTTTATCTTATATTATCAAAATATTCATTGTTAATATTTTTAACCCATAACACCCTGCTACATTTTTATTATTTGTGTTTGATAAGAAAAAAACTAAGATTTCAATAGTTGGGCCAACTGAAATGGGAAGGGGCTCGTAGATCGTCGGGTTTTAGCCCATTGGAGATTTGGATTTTAGTGACGTATGCTACTCTCTTTTGTGGAATTTTTGCCTGTACCATCTTAATTTCGATATACTTCCACGAAATCGGCTCAAAGGTTATAACACTATTTACGAACTTCGCCTAATGTACCTTAGAAACGAAGAACCATTCTGAATATCTAGGTTATATACAAAAGGAACCTCCAAACTGCACCATCTTAAATCTATATTATTTCTACTTGAATCGATGGGCCGGGGTTCAAATGCTTGCTTCTAAAGCTCAAACACGGATTTTTGGGCCAGAGCAGAATATAGATTGAACTCGCGCTTGATTAACAATCAAAGAACAAACATTTGCAATAATGATACCTCCTGAAATGTCTTGGGCTTTGTTAATAAAATATTTAGGAATTTTACCGCCATTAAAGACTTAATTTTTCATATTGCTTTTCGGTGTCGCACATGTCATATTTTTCACTTTTTTAAATATTAGACTCGATTGCTTATATCTCCATTCTAGAGAAGAAGTCGTACGAGATCTTTTATTTAATGTTACAGATGCAAAAAAAAACATTTTTTTTGCGTATGTTCAAATAGATGTGAAATATTGGAGGGTGGGGTGGTCCAAAAAATTATATAGGATTAATATACATTTAAAATGGAAAGTTCTCGACCAATCTGCTGTAATGGTTAATTTGTCATTACAAAATGATGTCAAGTATATTGACTGTCCACTCCCCACGCAACGCCGTTTTCAGTTCATAAATGTTCAGCACCCTCTGAGAAGATTTAGTAACAAACATGTATATCAGAGAAATTAAGTGATCGTGTCAGTCAGACAATCATAGATATATTTCCTTACACTACCAGTAGTACCACACATCTGGAAACATCATCCCTCCCCAATCTGCGGATTTTAATCTTACTCTATAGAGCACTTAGCCAGCCCCAGATTTTCAATTTTCGTTTTTGTGCAACCCTGCGCTCTTCAATTTTTTTTATAGCTACGTTTCAGCCTTTGATGCTGCCCTTTTCCCACTTCCGCTCTTCAATTTTCAAAACCGAGTGCAGCTCAATTTTCAATCACCAATAAGTCCTTTCCAGTTAAATGTCTACAGAAATCTACCAGAAACAGACCGACTATACCGAAACACCGCACGACACCTCAGAAGCGATAGTAGTGGCAGGAAATCGGTGAGCCCAGGGAGCAGAAGCAGCGATGCATGTCGAAAACATGTCTCTATGATTTAAGGGAAATCGTACTGGGAAATGTTCAAAATAACCTCTTGCGTCTTTGGTACAGTAGTAACCATGTGTAAAAGTTTTGCCCAAACCCGAACGATACTTTCCAACTTATAGACTGGCCAAGTATTAACGAACAGACAGTCATACAGTCTAACGGAATGAGTGACATGTTTTTTGTTATGTACGTGTCATATTACATGCAGAAAACGGAATATATTATTTTTAGTTTTTCTCGATTGAAATACTTCCTCGCCAGAAGGCACAGGAAGTAAAAAAAGTTGATGAGCGGCCTTTTCATACACCCTCAACAATATAAGCCCCTTGTTAAAAAGCTTACTCTTAGCTTGATCTATGATCCAAAAAAACAAAAACCTTTTACAAATTTTGGCAGTGGCAATATTCAGGCCCATTAAAGGGGACCCTTTTTGAATAAGATTTTGCAAAAAAACAAGTGATAGTATAGTTCTGAGCAGATGCGAAAACACCTTCTGGGCTAATTACCTCTAGCGTCTAGGAACGCACAATTCATCGAGTTTCAATATTCGGTCTTAAACATCACTCCAGTTAAACAAAAGAAAAACAAACTGAAAGTCAGAGGTTTGAAGGAGGATTCTATGTTTACATCAAAACCGCAAGCGCGTCAGTGTCGCCGTGGAAATAAAGCTGGATTTGTGGGGAAGCGGCGGCGTTTCTGTGGTTTATGTATTCCGACAGGCGCGTTACAGGGAATGCAGTTCGAATCAAATTATATTGTTCATCTTGTCGGAGGCATTCCACCAGGATCGTATCAGGTTTGTTTTAAATTAGATGGATTGCTCGGTGGATCCCCACTATAGTCCAGACATCTTCAATACAAATAGATCATTGTCTATTGTATACTGACAGAGAAAAGAGCAGATAGTACTATAATAATGAGTTTATTATAAGTTATTATTAAACCAAGACTTTCTAGGTGTGTGCTTGTTTAGGCTAGAGCAAAAAACGGTCAGTTTTTCATCCAGTAATTTTTGTTATATCTGTTCATTCAAAAAAGTAAGTGGGCGACAGTTGTGTTTTGTAGCTATAATAGGGAGTTGATCATCGTACAATAAATACATTGTGAATAGCAGCTTTAATCTGTTCATTATCCCTAGAGTGGGCTTGTGTGAGATTGGTTGGTCGTTTAGAGAAGTTTTTCCCCCTAAATACGGTGACGGTTGGTTGTCCGAGATAGATTCAGATAAGCCGTATGAGAAGGTTTAGAAGTACAGGGCATGTTGGAAAAACGGCGCCACACCAAGATCACCACTTTAGGCTTTTATTCTTATGGGACCGCTTCTCGACCACAAGATCAATTGCCGACTAACGGTTAGGAGAGCTTATTACAATGCGAATTGTTTATCGCCTGATCAAGAGCTTTGGACTTTCTTCAAGCCAGCCTCAGTTTCTCTTACCGCGCTTTTCTAGGTACCGGAATAATTTATTTACCCCATCCTTCACATGCTCCAACGGCACTTCAACACGAGGTGCAAGTAGTTTGGGATGAGATACCTCATAAAATCATCAACTCATTAGGACTATGCCTTGACGTGTTTAGATTTTTCTGAAACTTTGATCAACTACTTATCCTAAGAGACATGTATAAAAAAATGTGGGAAATTAATTATTACTGGGTGCATGTTTGCTATGGCAGCGATTTGGTCCTCCGTAGGCTCATCAGTATGGCTGTAAGCTCTGGGTTTTATCAAAGGTACGAGTATTTCACCAGACTTGTATCAGGCCTGTTTTAAAACAGGTTGGTTGGTGGATAGTGGCCACGTCATATTATATGTATAGCACCACCGGTGCAGCCAATTGTGACCGCTTCGTTCTTGTTTATATTCGTCAGTATGGTATACGGAGTGGGACGTTTCCGAAACATTGTGCAGTAATTTTTGTAAAAAAAATGTAAAAGGATTGAGATAACTCTCTTTCATCCTCTATAACCCCCTATACCCCATTTCTTGGAAATGGGCAGGATTCTCTAAAACGCCAAGTTTAAGCGATTTTATTCTCTCTCGTTTTTACCCTTTTTCTCCGCTGCCATTCGACGATTTTCAAAAGCTACAAAGAACTTCCGCCCTTGTATAAAATTTCGTCAAAATCCGACCAGCAGTTTCCAAGTTTTAGACGGGGCAGTCAGACAAACAGACCGTCGGAAATGTCATATAACATCCAACAAAACTCATTTGGCGTGGGAAACAAAACGATCTTTTATAATTTGTTCAACAAAATTGCACTGAGTTGCCGGTCAGCAACCTCCTGATCCATGTTGAAAGGCAACGTTATTATGAAAAAAATCGAGTTTTCGAGATTTCGAGATTTCTTCCACGAATTTGTTTTTAAGCCTCTCGAAACTGTACTATAGAGCCCTCAGGCTAGCAACGGCGTATCTCCTCCTCTATCCCAAACAATATTATTTTTGCCGTCGGATCCAACGTAAAAGAAACACAACGTTCTGCCATCGCTCATCTGCAACGTATATCAGCATGCATATAAAAAGGATTCCGGAATTAGCTTTTTAAATATCCCAAAAAAATTTGCTTTTATTTTTGGTTTCATGAATAAATATGAATATCGTTACCGTCCCTAGTGGAGATACAACAAAGTCCCGTTGCAGTCAATGTATTGAGTAAGAGGCAGAGTTTTTGAGGTATGTATTGGTGTTTATGTTCTGTATAAATGTCCTTTCAGTTTTATGTGTGAAGAGGGCGCACTAATAAACATGAAAGCTTGGTAGAGTGATGATAGTTTTACTTCTAAAGATCTCTTTGTAGGATTCTCTTCTATGGATGTTGAATTTCGATCTCATTACCCTCTTCTGATCAACAAATGCTCTAGAAATTGAACTTGATTGACCCAAATTACGATGTTCCTTGACAAATGTGAGTAGACGAGAGAATAATGCGCATCTAGCAAAGCTGATTCTGATAAGCAAAACTTAAGCTTCAGAATTGCATGATACGATTGGTTCAACTTGCTTCACACACTGTCAATGCGTTGCTGACAATTCAGGGTTGCATCCATTTCTGTTCCGAAGAACGTCGTAGTATCAGATGTCCCTGATTTGCTAGAGCAGGGGCGCTTGTATAGAAATATATAATATCAGACTTGTCCAGGTTCAAGATCAAATGATTTGTTTGGGATTTCATCTTTGGCTTCATTGATTTTTGCAATAAGGCCGTTGCCTGTAGTTTCACTGACAAAAACTAACGCACGATCTGCATAGTTTATAAGATCTATCAGAATAAGACAGCAAAAAGTGCCATCTATTACCAGAATCGCCAGTATGAAAGTGAAAACAGCAAGATGTCTATTTTAACTGTAAGCCAGTTCGCGTTGCCAGCCGGGCCACCACTGTGGCCGCTAGATGCCGCCTATTCTGGCATTATAGTGAATACGGTCCACTCGCCGTAGAACAAACTACTGATCTACTTTTCATTTGTCCGATCACAGAGGGACAATCATGAACAGCATCTAGCGGCTACTGTAGTGACAAGGGCTGGTAATGCATATAGTAGTTTCGTACTGATCGATTCTAGTAATAGATGGCATTTTGTGCTGTGTTATTTCGATGAGCCTATACTCTTGCACAGCTTTCTTTCATTGTCCACCGACACAAGCCAACACCATACTAAACTGCTTCCCAAGGTTGGCCATCTGTGGTCGAAGTTATATCACTAGTCTGTTCATTGGCGAGTAGACTGTATCTACTATAGCGCCAAAATTCTAGTGGTGACCCGGTTGAAAATGCGGACTGACATATAATTCCAATAGACAGCTTGCTGTCTCCGTAGTGGTCTGGTGAGAGATGGTATATTTCGATGGACTAATAAAGTTCAAAATCAACTAAAAGTGTTTTTGCTACCCGCCTTGTCGAAATAGAGCATATACTCATTTATATATTTATATCTTGCCATTCAGTTAACAGCCTAGACGATTAACTAAAAGGCGCCGATGACTTTTGGCTTGAATGATACTTAGTCTAGTATTTTACGAACTGGCGTGCTGATGCTTATCCCATTTATACAATAGGGTAACCATGTGAGAAAAAATATTTACCCTGAGGAATAGATTATCTGAGTAATTTAGAATATAACATATTTTTGTTTGGTGATAATGAGTCAAATACATATTCGCCATACTTAACATGTTTTTGATAGGGATTTCCTTTAAAATTTAAACTGGTCGAGTCAGTTGTAGCTAAGTTCCCATTATTTTTGTCAGAGTGGGTTGTCCGGCTATAAATTGACCCTATCCAACTTTTTTATATGACCTTCCAGAGAACAAAGTCTTATATAAAGGTTATAGGATCTGATATGAATATTCTCATATAATATTTATTTTCTCAGATAAAGTTGTATTTCTTTAAATGGAACATACTATATATTTTTAGTGAAAATGATAGTCCTTTTTTCCGATTAAATATATATACGAGTATATATATATAGTTATTATTCGTACTTATGTTCTTTAGTTTGGCCGACAACTTAAGGTTTGTTTGTCACTTACTCATCTGTATTAGAGTTCGGAACAGTATGCAGTTGGTTTGCATCTATCCGCCTATGCAATCAGGTCTAGGGTCGGAATACCTAAGAAGTCTTTGAGTAAAGTAATAAAAATCAGTTTAACAAACCATATATATATGGGTGAAAAAATAAAGCTTCCGCCTTTTGTTGGGTACTTCGACAAAATTCAAGCAACGAGGGCTCTTTATACTTTATTAATCTCTCTCGCTTTCAATGGACTTTGCCATCTTCATCAGGAGCTGCACTGACATTGAGAAGAAATAGCAATTATTGTGCAAAATGATTTTAAATTAACTTACAGTCGTATACCAGGTTATTGCTAAATGTTATTAACGTTTTGGTTGAGGGATACACCCAGTAACCTGGTGAATGCAGGATACATGGTACATTTGTCAAAATTAATATAAACTACTGGTCTAAACGACAATGGCCATATCTAAAGTTATATATACAATTAAGTTGTTAATTGAGAATTGGCTTTAGCTTAGTAAACTCTTTTGACGGTAATCTCGAGCTTTTGACAAACTATGTTGTCATCTTCAGAAGCTAAAACAAAAATATGAAAGTAGCAACTAATTCAGAAAGGATTTAAATTTTTAGAACACTTACTCTTCGGTGAGGTTGCAGCCAAGTGGTGTTTTAGAACGAAAGCGTGGACGAGAACACTTGTTGCAAATGTAAAACCAAAAGACCGGACGCATTGGGTTTGTTGTTAACGACGGAAACCTTAGCTAGGTATTACCACCATATATCAATAGACGCGAACAAATTGAAAATTGTAAAACGTACTCAAGTTATTAAAAACTAATAATACATTTTGGGGACACAGCAAAATCCTTTCTAGCCTCGAAGGTCCGTTGCACGTGGTGACAGTGAGTGAAACGGAAATATGATGTACCGACAAATGACAGATGAACGTCGTGAAAGAACGTGGAAGTGTAAAAATCATCGCCAAATTTTAGGTATAACGCATACGAGGGGTGTTCGAAACAACTTTTCATATTTCCCAAAATACTGAATTAGTTTTGTTTTCTAAAAGTGTTATTTATATCAACATATGATGTTAATGACGCACCAAACAAGATGGGTTGTGTGAAGATTCATTAATATCTATTATTACTATGGGACCTAGAAAAATTCCTTCATTTTACGGGATATATAATGGAAATTTATTTACTTTTTTTTGTATTGTTAGAAGGATGTTGGACAAGTAAGAATAAATGATACTAAGTTGCTTAACATCAGTCTTTTTATTCGTGCAGTGATCTGTCATGAAAATGTGGGACATTTCTGAAAATAGACGGTTTGAGAGGTGTTTTTCTTTATCAAGAACCCTAATTCTGCCATAACTCATAGAATGACCTGTAGTGTTACTAAAGCATGATTCAGAAGTTCTTATTCTGTACATCCGAATTTTCTTACGTCAATAGAAGGAACTCTATTCTTAGCTGGACTAGCTAGTCAACAAAGGCTTTGATAGACATGGATAGCTACGTACTTTCTAGAACCGACTGATGATTGGTTAATCCAGCTTGACCCGAATGGGTATTCTGTGAAAAATCGATATTATGCCATTAAAGGCAGATTTTTACTAAGCCGGAGAGCAAACATGCGCGCAGGGCACAAACTCAGCCAACGGGGAGGCGTTTTCAGGTACTAGATCTAATGAAAGCGGTTAATTTCTTGTAAAATGTCAGCAATAAATGCTTCATGTATCACTTGGCTTAGGCTACAAGAACCTATTTCCCTATTTGTGCCCAAACAAAATTTTCAACTACGGCATAACCTCTACCGGCCAAAAAGCAGGATTTGGGCACTACTCAAAGCAGAGCCAAATATGATATGTTGTCCAGTTTGATATGACACCAATTGCTGAGCTTTTTATTCAAAATTACAGAATCAGTAAACAAGTGTATATTTCTACCAAGCCATCAACATGTCCATTGAAGAAACAGAAACCAATTTTTCCTCTTTACAGGTGTTTAATAAATAGGTCATCAATGTGCTTGTCCTTGCTTCACAAAACTCTTCTTAATAAACTATTTGAACACAAATAAAATTCCAGAATGCTTAATTCTTTAATAAACATTAAGTAAATATTCAATTCACTTGATCCACTGGATCACCTTACCACGCTGTCGGTAGATCGAGATTCCAGCATGATAGAAAAAACCTTAAAAAAAAGAAAACTGTGCCCGCAGCAAAACACAACTTTTTGTGATTTGCGATATCCCATATTTGTCAGGTTGAGTCAAACAGCATTTTTGTCTGAAATTTTTCTTAATTATCGTTATTTCAGATCCGATAACGATAGCACCTTTTGTTGGGTTTTCACGTTTTCGAAGGACTTTTGGGTTTTTGGGACGATGGACGGAGGTGACGTGCCAGTTACATTGAAAAAAAGATCACCTCATGCATGCTTGTCGCTTTGGAGGGCTGGACGTCTTTTGAGAGTGTGAATGCCTGCCCCAGGCGGTCCTGGGCTTTGCTGGTTTTGCCCGGTACCATTTTAAAATTGCAATGATGGCTTCACGCAATCTTAGCATGTTTCTAGTAACACAGTGTATAGGAATGTGTAAATGGAAGGAAAACCGAACGAAGTGTCAGCCGGAATACATATACATAGTCATGCCATAAGTTCTGTCCCTCGTTTTCAAACAAGTGTAGACCTGTTAATACTTGTCCGATTGTTTACATTGTGGTGTCAGTTGATTAAGCGCTTTTCGGGTAATTACATATACCGCAGTTTGTATTGATCTCTCGAAGCATAACGATGGAGTGGGGCAAGGCAGAGAACCGTATTGCAGTGATAGCTTTACATAAGTGTAATCACAGTGCTAGTCAGATTTTTGAACTCTTACGCGGCCTTCAAATATCGCGTAAATTTGTGTCTAGGACCATTCAGCGGTACAATGAGACGTCCTCTGTTGATGACAGGCCAAGAAGCGGAAGACCTCGTCAAGTAAGGACTCCAGCAGCCATCAAAGCCGTAAAAGCCAGGATTCAAAGGAATCCACTCCGGAAGCAGAAGATCCTATCCAGGGAAATGAAGATTCCTGTCCGGACGATGTCGCGCATCATTAAACAAGACCTAGGGATAGGGGCTTACCGGAGACGTACGGGCCAGCGACTGACGGCCACCTTGCGACACATCAGGGCGACAAGATCCAAGAAGCTCTTGGAGAGGTACGCAGCTGGGGGATTCCGAAAGATTTTGTTCACGGATGAGAAAATCTTCACCATAGAAGAAAAATTCAACCGACAAAATGACAAAGTGTATGCAAGGAGTTCACAGGAAGCTTCGGAGATCATTCCGAGAGTTGAGAGAGGCCACCACCCTGCGTCAGTCATGGTTTGGTGGGGGGTGTCCTACGAAGGGGTCACTCAGCTCCATTTCTGTAAACAGGGCGTGAAAACAAAAGCGGCAAACTATCAGAGCGACATACTGGATCCTATCGTCAAGCCTTTAAGTGGTACATTGTTTGCCAACCAACACTGGGTCTACCAGCAGGATTCCGCCCCCGCTCACAAGGCTAAGAGTACGCAGCGCTGGCTGGAAAGCAATGTGCCAGAGTTCATTGCTGCGGAAGATTCGCCCTCAGGGAGTCCGGACCTCAATCCTTTAGACTACAAGTTGTGGGACCTGCTAGAGCAGTTGGCCTGCTCCAAAGCCCACCGTAATATCGAGTCCCTGAAAGCGGATTTGATCCGATCAGCGGCAGCTATTCCTTTGGAAGCTGTGCGTGCAGTGATAGATGAGTGGCCCGCGAGATTGAAGCAGTGTGTGAAGGCCAAGGGGGGACATTTTGAATAAAACTGTTTGATTATGAATTCTAAAAATGTTGTCGAATAAATAATATCTTTCATATAAATATATCTTATCTTGTTTCATTTTTATCATGAGATTATCATGGGACAGAACTTATGGCACGACTACGTAAACAAAACGTATCGTTGAAAGTGACAATTGTCCTTGAAAGAGAACACCGTTCAAACCAAAACCTATGTGGTTTGATCCAGTCATACAAATATGGGTGATTATTAGCGTGGAAGCCACCGGATGAGTTTCAGACATTAGTCTTTGTAATTAAAAAATAATGGTCAATCAATTTTACACCTGATTACTGTCCGATAGCTTCTTGGTTAATGCTAATGATTACCCAACTAACATGATTATAAATAAAAAAATCGATTCGGTAAATTTTTCCTACGAATTTTTTGGCTTATCTGAAATTCGTGCAGTTTGTCTATTCAAGAACTCGCTCATGCTTCTTATTTGCTGGCTTGCCCATCTCTGGTTATAGTCCAACTGGGAAAATTTTATTTCCCTTTACACAATAATGGGGCATAATACCGGGACGTAGGAAATAAAATTTTTGGCAAGGAAGCATTCGAATGCAAATAAGTATGCGCTGCGGGCCGAAGCTGAGGCGCGCAGGCAAGGCAGAAAGAAGTTTTATGAATTTCGCGAAAATGCAAATTTCTTGTTGCACTGACAGCTGCAATCTGATGCCTCCTCCGCTTGCTGCTACGTTCCGGCAAGTTTTAAGATATGTAGGTCGTGTATCTGCTCTGGCATCTTCGAGCGTTATTACGTTACCTACAATGTAAGCACCAGTGGCGGAACCCTCCCAAACAGCAGTCTTTCAAACAGATACGTTTGTATGAAACCGGCGCGGATCCAGGTGCATGTCGTGGGGGGGCAAGTAGTGGTGGACATTTGCGCTTATTATAAAGCAATTAAGAAGAAAAAGAATAAACAGCAGTATTTTCACTATTCTCATTTTCTCTTCAAGCCTGAGGCCTGGGGAGGGGGCAATGGCACCATCTCTCCCAGCCTATTAAACTGCTTCAAATTTACGCCGAGTGTTTCAGAAACCGTAGCAATATTTCTGGGGCAAAAAGTATGCCAAAAACCCAAAGTTACTGTAGGCATTGGTCCTAAAATGTACCTTTACCAAGATGTCAAGATGTAGGGTGCTGCAGATTTCTACTCTACTGATGAAGCAGAATGGGGGTAAGACATTTTTGTTCAAATAACTCTATGGCGACTTATTTAGTCTCCTAATACGCTATGTGCAATTTTCAACCTCCAACTTTACTAATTATAGCGTATTTTGACAGTAGAACAGATTGACGCTCTTTATACTTATTTTACGTCCAATGCTCAAAAAAATTTATCTTCATAAAGAATATTATAGAGAATTTCATCAAGTGACGCGTTTAATGTAAAATCGAAAACTACATTCAAAAATGCAACAGATGTATAAAAAAATCTGTGGTGTGGAAAATTACATTGTTCCTTTTTTTGTAGCGATCAAAGTTTCTCAATTTCCAAAGTACTGTTACAGTATGTATCGATTGGGGTGTCAATACTACATGTGCAACCCCTTAAGTTAGTATCATACTCCACTTCGAAGATATAATTTTTTTTTATTTGAAAATTATAACTATAAGGGTGCAATTTAAAATCCATGTTTGTCTGAACTTATCAAGTACTTTCCTTATTTACTTTACGCCCTCAAAATATTACCACGTTGTTCTGAAATATTGTGAATGATAAAATAACTCTTCGACCTGATTTGCACTGTGTGAACATAATGTCCGAAGCTACAAGAACACTACCTATTTGAAAGATCTTTTTGATACAATATTCATCACTTTTTGAACAAGTCACAAAACAATGTTTTGAAATTACTGCTTATCTCTCATTCTTGTATTCCCCTTGTATGAATTGTATTAGATGAGTTAATTTAGCGAGATTTTTTGCAATCAGTAGAAGACCAGCCATTCTGAGAATGAATGCTGAATTACACCTGTTCCAGATATCAAACATACCTTGCTACAGCTTCTTGAATGAATAAATGTGATGTATTATCATTTATCTGCTATTACTATTATTATTATCGTTCTAGGCAGATTATTAAGTCCTGACACCCTTTTGTCAGAAGCAACGAGGCCACATACAATGCGTCCACACCAAAGAGATATGGACCAACCTTGTCGATTTCCACCATTGCCAATATTGCTGAGTCCCAGCAAGTAATTAGGTAAATGAAGTAAATATCCTGTTAGAAAAACTACTTTAGTCCTTACTACTTTACTCGAGCAAATCGTATGTAAATGTAGGGTTTTGTCTTTTTATGACCTGCGTTACCTGCATCTGCCTTGATGATTTGCTGCTCCACCCTAAATCCTCCCCTTTCGAGAGGGTTTAGGATCATTTAATCTATGATCGCAATGCTCATGGCGTACAAAAATCAGAATCTGATAGCTACTGTTATAAAATTTGCACATTGTTCAGAAAGTCCACAAGCCGTGAGCGCCGCTTACGGAGCCTGCCTAAATGACCGCAACCCGCATTCCTTTGGTGTGACTTGTGGGTTGCATGTTCATATGGAGTACACTTTGTGACGGACGAAACGCGACCAAGTGTAGCGTTCGCATTTAGCTGCCTTTTTGCACAACAACGGATATGGGTACAGTTTCAGCGCTTTTCCATTGGTTCTGACGTGCTAGAGGTAAAAGCTTTCCGCGAGCTGAAAAGAGTTCGAAAGCAATGCAAGTGCCTCCCCTAAAGTGCTGTTGCAATCTAAAGGTAGGTAACCCACAGCTAGTGCAAGCTAAGCTAAGCTAGAACCATAAATGAATTTTGCAATTCTACATAAAAGCTTATTTTGACGTAACGGATTTGAATACAACAATTGCACTTGCGACTATGCAACAGTGGTTTGAACAATTTCTGATAGAAACAGAACAAAGACGTGGTGTGGGTATGTGTTTATATTTCCATTCATCGACATTCTTTGCTATACCGAACTTGAAGATTGGAAAGACAATATTCACAGGCACAAATGTTTCCCTGTCTAAAGAGCGCCACTGGTTGAGGAGGAAATAAGGAATGCGGAATTTTCTCGAGTAAAGCAGGGGGCATCAAGGTGGTTCTTAATCTCCTTTACATTTAATATGAGTTATGCATATTACATGAGACGAGTGCACTGATTTTGGCAGATAGGGCTGTTGAAGACGAGCTGCATCATGTTTATGCTAAGGACAGAGGTGATGAGGTACTTATATTTCGGTGTTAAGCACCCTGCGTAGATGAACTTAAGGGGTTGATTTCGAACATCAGCATCAAAAATTATGCAATTAAAATCAATATAATGGTTGTTAATTAGCAATCAATTATATATACAGTCGAATTTCATACAGAGTTGCAATCATTGCGTATGTGCAATAATTACGTATATCTGTGCATTCAGTATTATCAGGGTACGCGAAGTAAAGTACAAAGTAAGTCTTTATCATGTTTAAACGAGATATACAAAAATCTAACCTTTGGAAAAGATCTGGTGCATCCAATTTGTTATGCAAAAGCTTATGCAAGAATAATGTAACGTCTTAATTGTAAAAAATGTGTTATGGCGTAGCGTAATAAACTGGCTGACCTCCTTTTTTGGATATACGCAATCAACTTCATTTGTACAATATTTAAAGAATTTCGAAGCATACTTAATTTTTGATCGCACCAGCCAAATGAAAAGCATTTCAATTGAGAAGGAATAACAGTTAAGCATAATAAAACAAAGGATCCTTGTCCCTTCGAAGCTGAGGGCTTCTGGCAATTTCAGCGGGTAACTAACATCAAATTCATAGTCTTGCCTCCAATTTATCAATGGAAGGGGTTTCGGTCAAGACTGCAGATAGATAAGAGCTTTTGAAAATCTTCTCGCAATAGTGCCCTTAATCTTATAAGTCTTACGATGTGAAATTTGCATTATCTCCCGTGAACAAAACTTTGACGTCATTTGGGAGGCTGGTTTCGAACATTGCAATCGAAACGTGCTAAATTAGAAGCTTCACTAAAAACACGAAAATTGATCTTTTGGGGCCTATGTCAAAAACTAGCGACATGTTAATTACCTACGTACCTATTTTGCTCAGGAAGTGTTCATTACGACTCTTGCACTTTAAAGCTTCAAAAGTCAAAATTTGAATTTCCGTTCTCCGTAGTTAAAGAAAAGAGAGCTGCTGATTTTTTAACTGAAAAGACATCGCTTCACAAGCAAAATTGAAAAAAAAAGTGCCACGTGTTTACCTGTCGCAGGTAGTTGAGGTACTTGTCTAGAAAGGAAGCCATGTTTTAGAAGTTGCGACTGACGAAACAGAGGAGTTGAAGGAAATAGATTTCTTGCAAGCAAGGGTGTTAAAATCTGGAATAAATGACCCTATTCCAATGCAAAAGCCTTCAGGGATTCCCAGTAGTAGGAAACAGCAAATTTAAAAGAATGTATGAGAAATTATACCACTTTTGGCAAGAATTGGCAACTTCTGACGAGCAGTAATATTAATTAACATAAGATATTTTAGTTTTTTCTAAACTTACTTTTTAAGTTAAAATCATTTTTATATAAATACATGTGTTTTTTTAATGAGATATACTCATAATAATAAATAATAGGGTACGCTATTCAAATACCATATATAAAATGATTTTCTCTTGGCCCAGATTTAAATTTATATCATAATTACGTAGTTAAAGCGAATCATGAGCCGAATTTGAATTATACGTGGTTTTAACTAATTATTCCATAATGCGTTGCTTTCTTAGCCCGTTTATCGCATAACTAACAGCTATGACTTAGTTTTGCATATTTTTTTCTTAAAAATGGTTTCAATGATATTATAAATTAATTATATGATGAATGATCTTATTTTATTAGTCAAGTAAAAGTACAGCGTAAACAGCAGAAATCTCTAACCGCGGTTTTTTCAAAACTTGTTCAAGTGGACGGCAGAACAAGACTTGATAAATTGATGATTTGGGACCGTAACATCAAACATGTGTATCAAAAAATGTCATGATGCACTTGTGAGAATAGTTCAGTTAGAGTTTTAGAGCCTCTAGTCGATCACAGCAGCTAACAGATTTGTGATCTATCCACCTTGCTTACCATATTGACGATCTGAACGGAACATTGATATATTTTACCTGTGGCGTGTAAATTATTGGAAAAGGCAATGTAAGCTCAAATAAATGAATGTCTATCGGAACCTCAAATATTACCATCGGTACAATGTGGTTTCCTAAAGTTCTGCAGATGCATTGCTGGAGCTGATAGACAGTATTAGAACGTGGGATCGGCATATGATAACAACACTAGCACTTATTCATCGTGTACGACTAACATTATTACGGTTTTTCCGATTCTTATATCAATATGATGAGTGGCTTCTTGACAAATCGCTCTCAAAGAGACTATTGATACGGATGTGCCGTATTATCTGGAGTACTCGAAGGTTCTGTACTCGAATTATTATTATTATTTAATTTATACATCATAAAAAAATCATAACCCCAAACTAAATCCTTCAAAATCGAAACGAATTATTTTTTCGCATCAAACTTCTAGAAATCGTGTTAAAAACAACTTTAGTCTTAGTTTAGATGGTTCTATCAAAAGCTGATTTCAGATCTCAAGTCAGTTATATATAAATAAAGAAATTCTCGATTTTCAATCTGAAAGAATATTGTGCGAATCCTTAATTGTGTCCATAATTACTTACTGAGATATAATTTTCTGTCCATTTTTTATATACAATACCTCTTTCACGTTTACAACAAACTCTAAGTCCATGTTGAAGGCTAATAAATAATTTTAGGTAAAATATAACCGTATAAGCGATTCTTTGAGACACTTCGTATGCCTGAAGGTGACAGAGCTATATAAGCCGCACCTATTAACTTACACTCATAAGCTCTTGCTTACTTCGATTCCTCGTTTTTAGAGAACAAGTTGATCCCTCGAAATTGTATTCTCACACTCACAATGCCTCTTCACGAAACCTCATTCATTATAAATGGTTCACATACAATGCGATAACACTTTATAATGAAGTACGTGAGCCATGGAAATCTCTAAATTACAATAAATTTGAAAAACAAATTAGGAAATTAATTTTACAGAAATGCACACCAGCAGAGTTTGATATCTCACTTAGCAATACAGTCATATGTATAATTAGATTTTCATGTTTTACTGTCAGCAAAATCTTATCTCGTACTTAGGTATATTACTGTTATAGTATACCTTATCTTTATCCAGGATATAACTTTTCTACAGCAGTTACGTAACTTGAAAAGTGACATTATGTCCTTTTTTGACATTATATAGGTTTTTATGACATTATCTAGGTCGTCAACTTGGAACTTCATGCTCACTTGTAGCAAGAGCAGAGTGAACCATTTGCACACTAGCCTACTCAGTGAACCAGTGGATAGTTTATCGTTTTTCTAAGGTCTTTTACGTAATAACTCTGTGGAACTAAAGCCATTCCAATTCGAAGAGTAAAAAATACCGACATCTTCAAGTATGTAGGTTCCGAGGCAGTTAACGGTGGTAACTGAGACTTCCTTCATGAAGCCCCCTTAAGAAAGAAGCATGACTCGTAATATCAGATTATATTAATGACCTGGATAGGCGCTCATCCAGGCAACAACTTTACGGTCTGCCGGCCGCTCAACATGTGAAAGTAGCAGCAACTCCCAAAGGGTTCGAGCCGCGATCTTGGCGCTCGCTTGCGCTGAACTTCCTTCCTCTTTCGCCGTGGCATGCACTTCCGCTTGCCCCTCCTTTGTGTACTGTTCATTAGCGGGTCCTCAGTAAATTTTGGTAGTCGCTCATCTTCATATAAGAAAACCGTAATAATATCTACGCGGCGTACGGCTTTCAAGATATATTTTTTTCATTACTAACTGGAGAAATCACCATTATTGACCACAATCTTCTATTGGGAAGTAGCATTTATCTCCCTTGGTAAATAATGAAAACAACAAAAAACCTAGGTATATTTCGGAGTTACAGGCTTATCGAACGAGTAACCAGGGGATTCATCAGTAACGAAAGTACTTGCTTCTGGACATCTCAAAAGCATTTGACTAGGTGTAGCACAAGGTTTATCTCTACAAACTAATGCAAGAGGGCTTCTCCTTCGGGCTCCTAAAACATTGGAA
The DNA here is from genome assembly GCA_963669975.1 of Acanthoscelides obtectus. Taxonomy (NCBI): domain Eukaryota; kingdom Metazoa; phylum Arthropoda; class Insecta; order Coleoptera; family Chrysomelidae; genus Acanthoscelides; species Acanthoscelides obtectus. Next base: position 71,948,396 of record CAVLJG010000007.1, on the reverse strand, counting down.
ATCCTTCCATGAAGGTAAAAATTTTCAGATCAAAATTAATAACGTTTTGTCGACAACACGGCCCATCAAAGCTGGTGTCCTCACGGTTCTATTTGTCCAATCCTTTATTCACTTTTTATTCATGACGTCCTTTGCCCCAGCAACTATCGAATCTATCTCCATGCTGATGACACTGCCCTGTTGGCCCAGTCATGTTCTGGGATTCTGGTTCAAGACAGGCTGCAAAGTGCGGTATTGGGACGCCCGGATCTGTGGCCAACCAGAATTAACCATTCGAAAATGCACGCTCCTACACTAAAAAAATTAGGGGCGCCCGAGGCTTTGGTGAATGGAAGGGAAAGTTTTGCTAAGTATCTCGGTCTCACTCTTCATGTTTCGGCAACTCTGACATATACTATGTGAACCTCAAAATTAAGTTTGATCAAAAAAGTTCGGCTATAGAAGATGATTATTAGACCAGCGATCACTTACGCAAGTGCGGTTTGGTGTTTTCTCGCCAAAACGCATTTGCAGGTTTTGCAAAACAGATCCGTTCGTGCAATCACTAACACCTGATAGTATGTCTTCCATGAGACCCTTCACAGGTTTTGTGAAATCCCTTATCTAAGAGTTAAATCAAACAACAAGCCCAGCTACGTTATAGTCAAGCGGAATCGCACTGTAACCCCTTGTTGCGCTAGTTAGTAGACTATAAATTGACGCACTTCTTTCTTCTTTCCTCTCTTTCCGTTCTTCCTTTTTTTCTCTTTCCCTTTTTTCTCCCTGACTTTGTCTAGTGACTGGAGAACCAGAACTGACAGACCTACTGACAATAATAATAAGTTAACCACGGAACGCTCTGACAGACAATGACGAAGACAAGAAAAAACCTAGGTAAATCTTAATGACATTTAAAATTGTATGCTATATATATATATAGTTCAGCACTGCAGGCGTAATAGGTCCATGGCCTGAGTGGTAACCTGTCGTCAGCTTTTCTTGTTTACTGCATTCTTCTTCTTAACTCTTGAATATCCATTTCCAGTTCCTTTTCCCTTTGGTTTTCGGTCTTCCTCGCCTCTTTGTTCCACCAATATTGCTTGTTAGTAATATTTTCTGTATTCTGGTCTTCGTCATACTTTGGACATAACCCAGCCATCTCAATCTTTGAGCTTTCACTGTTCCTACCATATCAGGTTCACCATAAAGAGATTCCAGTTCCTTGTTCGTTCTCCGCACCTATCCACCGCAATATACGGTCTTCTTTTAAAAGCAGTTCCTAAATATGGATACGTTTCTACCTCTTCAAATTGAAAAGTCTTGCCACTGGCTGCTTTTACTGTTAACCTCTCATTTCACGTAATGTACTTAGTTTTTTCTTTGTTAATATTCAAACCCATTGACAGTGCTTTGTCTTCCAGCCTCTTCTTTTTCTTGTTATGATCACTGAAGCGTCAGCGAATGCAAAGCATTGGTGTTTCTTATGATAAAGTAATATTTCTCTATTTATTTTCGTATCTCTTATAATCTTTTCAAGACGTAGGCTGAACAGGACTGATGAAAGTGGGTCTCCTTGTCTGACTCCTTCTCTAACTACAACAGATCCGATGATTGGTTGTTGGTTTTGACTTTATTTTCTGTCTTCTTCATTAATATCTTTATAAGTCTAATAATTTTTTCTTCGATTCCCATCAATCTTAAACCCTCGATCATTTTCTTCCGATTTATCTTACTTACTTCCGATGATAACAGAAGCAAAATATTTGTACTTTACCTTGGATGGACCAGTCCTAACCAAATTGGCTGCCTGCTGCATATATCAATTCCAGTATTTCAGTTTGATACCAGACAACTAGATATTTTAAAGTATTTGTGAAATAAAAACACTCGATTAGATACACCGTTCGCGTGCTATCGGCACTCCAAATTTTAACATCTGCTATCAGTATTCTAGCAACTGAAGTTGCATCCCATCTCTTCTGCCATACAACATGATATCTTGGGTTTCAGTACCCTTTTTATACAGCGCGCACACTTCCTTGACCAGCAAGTCAATTGCCGGGATACCAGCGACCACCAGCAATGCATCGGTGAATATCGTTCTATAAGCGCAGTACGACGTTTATATGGCTTCTGAACGTTAGCTGCCAATAGTTTTTCGTCCTCAAAGCCATGCCAAAAATATGAACTCCTCGTAGCACAATCTATTTTTCCACCCTAACCCCCTACTGGGGGATGTAGCGACGCCATTTACCTTACCAGTAGTGGACCTTGAGGATATTAATCTAGCCTCCACTCCTATATTTACGAAATATCTAGGAGGTGACCGCGTATAGCAGCTCCGATGAAGATACAAGTCTCACGACACATTGTCGTTTGATGAAACACAAAATTTGGTTCAGAATTACAGCTTTTATTATTTGTAAAATTTAAGTCAAAAGGACCCCGCAGAAAATATATGGAAAATGGGTCTTCGTCGATTTGTCTTAAAATTAGTATGGCATATTTTTCGCGTCCGTGAACATAAGTTCTCCTGGGACCAAAGCAATCCTGTGTTTGAAATTTTTTCGCGGTTTGCAAAGATGGTGAATGTGAATGTTTGTATTTCTCAGCCCAGAAAACTCGGAAAACCGTTGTACTGAAATATTGCATTAATACTCCTTCTAGAAAAGAGTTGACGGAATTTTTAGACAGATGGACAGCGACCCACTTTCCGTGTTTTGTTTCCATACAAACTTGCTCCACAAATTTATGGGCATCTCAGGAATCAGCCTTCACCATTGTTGTCTCATACCCACTGGGAAGAACTGCATTCCTGCGTCTTGTATTCGGCCGAAAAAATGCGCGTCACCAGCAACCGGAAAAGCGTATCATGAAATTAAGAGTCGGCTCTAAAGAGTTTACGTGTGGAAACTCGCCCCGCTATTTCCTCTAGCATCGAGCCCCGATGCGCCATGCAACATTTGCCTCGGTAATTCTTACATAAATCATGTTGAATGCCATCTCACGCGGTTCCCGAAAACGCTTTTCTTTTATGAGTCTATGCATTTCGTGGGTTACTTACTGGATATCTCCATGTAAAGTTCGGAAAATTTCCCACAATTTATTTTGTTCGTACAGCACTTGACAAGCTTATAAACCGGCATGGTATCAGCTTCAGCCCTTTTTGAGTATAAAACTATTAATCTTAGGTAAACATAAGTAGCCATAAGTAGTCACAGGTATGTTGGAAGCCATCACTTGCTACAGTATTTCTATTCCTAATTCCAACTTCCTTTAATTTAGGTGGTCTTCAAAAACGCCATTTATCGAGCACGGATTTTAATGGTATTTGGCATACTCGAGGCGACATACCGTTAGCACGCGACTGATACTAATGATCCATTGGTTGCATCTAAACTTTGTAAGGCAAGAAGATATTTATTTTCACTGTTTCACGTGTTTATTGCGATCGCATTGTATTGTTCCTATACGAATCACCTAGAAGGTATGATTTAGCGATTTTTATGCTCTATTGTGTCATCTACGGGATGCCCTGTGTTTGACACTTTCTGTCTCTACGTTTGAGGTAACGAAGCTGATGTGTGCTAGTAAATACTGTTTGGAGTTGTCGCCGATCGATTTAGACACAAGTTTCATTTAGGGGTCTTCTACTATATTCATGTCGACGGCCTTTGCACAACATAAATAAACACAGAGAGCTCGGGATGGTAACGATCTGAATTCACTCTCGAAGTATCAGAATCTTGAATAGACTCACCTTTAACTTCGTAGTTGCTTTAGGAGTGTGTCAGTTTCGATTTTTTAAATCCATTTGTAAATAAACAGCTAAGTTAGCCTACACACCACGTGGCACTTAATTGGGCACTAATCTAAATCATACCTTCTCATCCTAGATTCTGAGCTGGGCTTTCCCATTCGAATTTCTTCACAAGCTTGGTTGTCTTGTATGTCCCGATTCGTCAATCTTTGAGGGCGTTGGTTTTCTCTGTGGCATTCAATTTTGAATAGACAGATACCCAAACTTACTTACAATTTGCGAGATACCAAATGCCGAATTTGAAACATTCGGTATAACAGAAGTTATAAAACGTCCTGTTCAACCCCATGATCATCCTGTATGAACTCCGTAAACTCCTGACGATAAGATGCCATTCCCTTTTTCCATTTGCATCCCTTTTGCGGCTGAACATAAAGCGAGTTCGAAGTCTGGCAAAGCTCGGGAGCTGCTGGCAGTACACACAACAGCAGAAGTAGAAATAGCTATCTGTTTCCTTATTGCTTTGATGCACTTAAGGTGGAAGCTTTGTGCTCCTGGTACACCTACTTACGTAAATTGGAAAGAAGCCTATAGTCGCTCTGTTTGCTATTTTATATCCAGCAACTGATGTTTCCGAAAATCTTCACCCACTTCTTTACAATACTGCTACTTGCCAGACAAAGCTACGGATAAAATGAAGCGGACGTGTGGAGAATATTAGATTAAAGCAAAATATGAAGCTTATTTTGTGCTCGCATACTTCAAACTGCCTAGGGTTAGTAGAAAGCCTCCTCAGGTAGATCATTCCACAATGTAGATACCCTAGGGCCAAAGAAGCGGTCATACCGAACGGTTCTGTGGGGTACGAAATTCGACATGGTTAAGATGGAAGGCCGAAGTTAGGCGGGACCATCTGGCAGGCATATCGTACGTCGGCATAACGGAGAAGAGTTCTGAGGAACAAAACCCGTTGACATAGCGGTAGAAGCGAGCTAGATCGGTCATGCGAAAGCATCCCGAGACTGTTCGTTAGAGAAGAGTCATCGATCAGTCGAACAGTCCTCCCTTGAACAGCATCGCGCATACACAAATTTAGTCGAGACGACAGCACCACAAACATGAACAGGATAGGTTTTATCTACAGTGTGAGGGTAACGCTTTTCCAATCGGCCCATGCTCAACTCCAATCCAAAATATCAAAGTCGTGGAAAAATGACAATAATAATGTACGTCTATATTTGGACATTCTTCATTTAACTGAAATCCATTGAAGTGAAATAGAACTTTATTAATTTAAAGTTTGAATAGTTAGGTATTAACCAGTAGGTGTGGTGTGCTACTTAAATGTCGAATAAAAAGAAAAAAAAAACTAATATGCAAAGTTCTTGTTTCATTTCACGCATTCCATTCATAACCTTTTGCACGTAGCAGCGGTTATGAAGTGTTATCGTGCACACACATTAATCAAAATAAAAAATAATATGCTAGGCACATCACGAAACGCCGTGGGGTAGGCATGGCAATACATAGAGGTCATTAATCGTGGGACTCAAGGCCAATCGAGACAAACAAGGAGATAACCGTTGAATAGCATACACAAGTATAGGTTTCTGCTGCCGAGGAGGTATAAAAAACGCCAAGGCTAAGGAAAAAACCACTTGAGTAGTCCATATACGTCTCAAGTGCTACCCATGGACAAAGGAGGCCGTTTTGCAGTAATTTTGCTGAAGAGCTGCATTTCGCCACCGTCGTTTTTGAGAAGTATTCAGGAAGGGGCTATACTATATACTTCTTTCACTCAAATACAGCACAAAATATAGGAGCTTAGCTTTCGGGCTCCTTATGTGCCACATTTGGAATAGTGTCGCAAAGTCTACCTTGACTCATGCTAAATGACCAAAAATATGACGCTACCTTTCCATACCATCATGTAGGCTTCTTGCATAGCTCGTGCAAACTAAAACGGTGGGAAAACTAACATTTATTTATAAAGTCTATGAGACAACTTAATATCATAAACGTCACCCATACCCGTATTATGTAACTGAAACAGTAATATTATAACGAATTTCAATGACACGTAGGCTATATATTTACACTGCATTGTTTGTCGCCAAAATTGCACAGTTTCAGTGCATACCATTGACTCATTTGACTATTAGTGCCTATCAAAGTGACAGCGTTGTATCGACACAATAGTAATATCTACTGGTGGAGACCTCTACGATCATTAGTCTTGTGCTGTTTGCAAATTATGTAATAAGCACCATGCTTTGAAATCGTCTAATACCACAATTATGTACAAAACCCTCACACTTTTAAAAAATAACACTAAAATCTGAATTTAAAGACCGACCTGTCAAAAACTTAACTTATGCACTTTTAGCATGCACCCGGATTCTCATTTCTATTAGAATTAGAAGAGATGCACTTCATCCTCACTTGTAGTGGCTGTGCGTGTTGGCTCAAGCTTGGCTATGATGTGATTTAAGGTCGGCTTCAGAGATAGTACCTGTTTCCATGGCTCAAGCTGTAAGTTCTATGCTATAGATCGTTCTTGCATTCTTCAATAGATGACGTTAGAAGGTTGACATTATACCTATTATATTAATGATATTTTTCTTATAATATTCCTGTGGCCCTTGTATCAGTAGATCATAAGGGTTCGACACAGTTTATATAAGGGTATTTACACTGCATCAACTCTCAATTCCCGTGAACTGGAGGAAGCACGACAAGCAAAGTGTAAAAAAACTTCGGATGTACACAAACTTTCCGTATTAAAACAAAACGAGCTTGAAAACTTTTTGAAATTAATTTACCCATCCGGAAGTTTGCCCCTAGCTTAGCACCACAATAGGTAGCGTACATTACTTTCTGAAAACATAAATTACTTTGTTTTCATTAAGGATAACCTCCGTTGGGACTCTCAAACTCTAATTAACTGTAAGGAACTACATGGTTTATATTTTGAATTTCTGTACTAATTTTCGGACGAGCGGAAGGTTGCACACAATAAACTTGTTCACTGGAAAATTACTGAAAACATCGCCGGATAAAGGAGAATGTAATAATTATGCTTCAGATTATTCTCACCTTGTTTTTACTTTCCACTCGTACTGGCTAGGAAGTATTGTAATCGCGAAAAAATTCTAAAATAAGATATTGTTTTTAGACGTTATAATTATGATATCTACATTGTCACTTATTTCCGTCTGCCTGTCTATCTGTCTGTTTGTCAGTCTGTCGCTAATCCTTGGCCGGTGTATAACTTGGGAAGTACAGCTCGGGTTTTGATGAAATTTCGACACAAGGTTTCGACTATGCCAAAGATGGCAAAGCTTTGTAGTTTGTTTAAGTCGGTCCAGTCGAAAATCGAATGTTGGCGGTTGTACGAGGTGCTAAAGGGTATATCATAATTTTTTTTATTATTCTACGTACCTATGTGCTCCTGAAAATTACAATGATAAATAAACGTTTTCGTAATCCCTGCGACCCCGCGTATGAGTATCTACTTTTACTTCCTGGGTTTACAGACGGGCGTGCCGGTCACTGTCAGTCTCATTTCATTACTGCGGCGGTGTTGGTACTGCGACGTGTGCTCATTTGGTACTACCGGAAGACCGGTCTATGGTCTAATTGTATGGGCTTCTTTGATTGATTTGATCCGTTTAGTTGCTATTTTGTACATGTTCGCAACTATACTTTTACTAAGGGGGACTAACTTGTAATGAACATAACCTTTTACGAACTGTCAGCCCACTTGATGCCATGTTTCAATAAGCAAATAATTTATATTGAGGGGTCAGTCGGAGGTAGTTTTATACAGCTAGATATATATTGCGCCTAATGAACTCCTAGGTAATACAACACATATAGCTTCTAACAGAGGCAGAAAAAACATCACAAAGTTAACATATAGCAAAACATACAACACATCTAAATCTGATTTTTTAAAAATTCCACAAACCCTTGAACAGTATAAGAATATTTGTTCGTTAAAATTTCCTTGACATCTCTTTTAAAATTGTAAATGGACCATATTACCTTCATATGTGTTGGAAGCAAGTTGAAAAGATAGCTACCAGCGAGAATAGGAGATTTTTTTGTAACAAAGGTGGTAAAACCTATTTGTAACCAAATTATTATTTTTTCTGGTTTCATATTTATCGTAACGCTTGGGCCGCACTACGGCTAAACCGCCGCGGATTTTAACCGCCTGATTTTGTGAGTAAACTAATGGAAACAGTCGCACTGACGGTTTTTTCCCGCGACTGATTTTAAAACCGCGACTTGTTACAGAATGGTTAGCGGGGAGAAACCGCGCCTAAATTTGTAGTTCATACAACTTATGTTGGCGCGCATACATTTGACACGGCAACCGTGCGCGGTGCTGTAATTCTTCGGAACACCGTCACGAAGAACCAGATATGCATCAGTCATTATGGGGATTACCAATATTACGTACGCCCCCACTGCATCATGGGAGGGCTTAATTCACACGTTTTGCCAGGAGAGCGTTTTATCTGCGGGTTCCAGGTTATTTAGGAGTCTAGTTTTACGCCCAGACATTTGACTTCCTCCGACAGCTGTAACTGTTTCTCCAGAAGGCATAGAGGTCATAAACCCTCTGATTTCTCCCTTCTGGTGAAAGCAGCTATATCTTAGAGGGACTTCCTTGCTCTGGAGCCTATTTTTTTATAAAAGTTTAATCAGAACGACAATATAAGTTCATTTACAGGAGGCGGATGCACTGGGACATTTTGAGCTACTTAAATCTTCGGCTAGTCAGTGGATGGACCCAATATTTGCGATATTCTTTGATGGCGTTCTTTTTTTCTGCTTTTTAGTATTAGAGCAACAACACATACAGATCTCTTGAAATCCATCTTCAAACTGTGAAAATCGTATCCAGTTTCGCGGTTTTTAACCGTAGTGTGCGCGTCTCGGGCGGTTTTGTGGTTTACCGCTTGCGGGAAAATAACCGTAGTGCAGCCTAAGCCTTATAGCAGAGTCTTGCTTACTTGTTTTTGTTAGAAAAAGTGTGAACTAGAGCTTGATGATGTAAATACAGGCTACTGAGTCATCCAGACAGTGACGTTAAATCAAAGCGTGCATAAAAGCAAAAGAACAATGATCATCTCCGGTAAGGGGTTGAACCTGTTACCTGAGTTCTAGCACCCGCACACACGCTACATGCATTCAGACGACTAACAACCAAATAGTAGCTGGCTACTGGTAGAAGATGGACGCTTATCATGCACATGAGCTTCTGATGTAACCTACAGTCGATTTACTTATATTTTATTCCAGAAGCAATCTATACTACTCATCTTGAGGTATTTATTAGGCCATAAATTGTGGAATCATTGTTTACATGTGAGTGTGTATTGAGAATTTGGAAATGATAAAATCTTGTCCTCTTCCAGTTTATTCGACAAGAGATTCCAATCTCTGAGAACATTTGAGTAGGTAAGTAGAAAGGTATCAGTCAACCTGCTTAAATTTTTTTCGTTGATGTTGTCAAAGGTATTTTCAATTAAATAATTTGCGCGGTGACCGTATTTTTTCTCCAGGGAGTATTGCCGGAACGTTTCCCTTTTCCATTATATTATTAATAATTTAAGCGCTTTGCTTGAAATGTCACACGGAACGGTTCGATGAAAGTTAATCGGAGAGCTGACATTTTCAAGCCGTGACCCGTTTCAGCGCCGAAACGTCATCTGACACGTTTATGCATGGAGAAAAGGTCCAGATGTGTGCAATGTAAAAGCAAGGCTAACGCCAAAAGAAGCACTAACTCCCTGTGTAGCAATGACCATTCGGCTAAATACTTATACAGGGTTGCCCGTAATTCGCTGTATTCTAGTAATACAGCATCTGTTCCTTTGACTGCACACGGAAAACCATGGTCAGCTGTTTCGTGCTATTTCGCAACTGCTCAGCATGGTCTAGGTTTGTTCTATGGCAGGACAATGAAACTGTTCTCTATGCAGGACATCAGGTCTATCGAAATAAGAGAGCACAAAGTGACATATATTACCAGAATCAATCACTGCTGTTTTCACTCTCACTGTGGTCGATTCTGCTAATAGATAATAATAATAATATTTATTTACTCTAAAATACAGTGAACATGAAACGAGTATATAAATATAATATATTCATAGGAGAACAACGCCTGTGCATGGATCATATGTATGTTGAATTGCAAAAGATAAAAAAAATAAAGGGATAAAAATTATTGGTAAGAATGATAGATATTGTGTAATATTTGAGAATATTCTAATAATGTGTTTTCTCCCAATCGTGTTAAATATTTTTTTTTTGATACTTAATGTATTGTGTAATTGTTTTAAATTATTTGGTAAATTTTGGAGCTAAATACAGGTGACATCGTTTCATTGAAGATTTAATTGGTTTAGGAACATTTTTAGCGCCTAATTTATATCTGGTGTTATGACTATGTTTAATTATGTCGTGTTCACTAATAACTTTGTAATAATGAGTGATGGTATGTTGTTTAGTATCAAATACTTGTGCATCGTTATACAAGTCATCAGTTGGGTATAATTTTGATTTGCCAAACATTAGTTTTAAAATTGTTCTTTGAAGCACATCTAAATCGTTAAGGTACATGGTTTTTCCGGAAAGTAATAGGACTGAGTCGAATAGCCTTGAGAGCTGCGGTGCATGCTGTTTGGATCCCCTCTGTCGTCTCAAAATGCTTGCCTTTCATCGGCCTTTTCAGGCGAGGAAACAAAAAAAGTCCGGGGGGGCCACATCTGGGCTGTAGGGCGGCTGCTGAAGCGTTGGGTTGCCGGCCTTGGTTAGGTAGCTGACTCCGAGGGTGTGCTATGCAGAGTTTCTGTTGAAGAATATTGCGAAGAGGATCCAGCAACTGTAGCAGTGCTGCCACTGGCGTCATAAACCTCAAAATGCCTCCTAACAGATCTCACAATGTCTCGTTCCTCGTCCAGATCGTTATCTATATCATAATTTGGCGAGAACTGTTTTTCCATGACATCAGCAAAAACTCGCGCTTTATCCTCAGTCCTGAAGACTACGCCTTGAGGGCCTTGGATATACTGAACCGTTGTTCGTCTTTTTCTTTATTTGGCTGGTGTAAACCCGTACGCTGTCACCAGAAAGAGCGCCGTCGTCAATTGAATCCTTATTTTCAGGTCTACGTTTAACGCTGTCACTACGGGAATTTCTACTTAGCTGTGTATTCAGTGCTGTAGCCTGGGCCATCAAGCAGTCAATACTATCATTGAGGCTCTTGATAAATTCCGCCTGGCCTGCAATCTGTTGGGCCTGCTGCTCCAGCTGGTGGGCCTACTTCTCAATGATAGTCGTCAGCCTCTGGATGGTGGAGTTGCCACTGTCTGCCATAGCTGAGTTTCATCTTGTTATCTAGTTTTAGATGCAGTTCTGGTAGAGTCTGCATTGCTGGTGGAGGGCCGACCATCCTCCGACCCTTCCGGATCCACGTTCATTTTTCCCTCGCATTTTGATCGCAAAAATTAAAAAAATTCGCGGAAGGAAATTTTCGACATTTACAATCAAAACCCTGTGCAGGGCGATATACTATATACCATTCTCACCACATCGCACGTGACGTCATCATCGGATCTAATTAAAGGGCAACCGCAATGAAATTGTGATTCTCCGCTTTGGGGCCTGGCCTAACGTTCCAAACGAGCGGGACCGACTGTGAACCCCCATCGGGGCTTTCCAGCCGGGTCACGTAAGAGACGGAAAGACATTTTGTTGGCAGCGATCCCGGAACTTGATGGGATTCGCTGGCTGAGATGATTGCAGAATGTTGACACTTGCGACTATGCAATTACCAGCGGCAATATGTGATGGCGTCACACAAAGCATCTGCTGTGAAGCTTTGAGCCAACGGCATTCAAATCGACATTCTTTTGATGTAATTTTGAACAAACAAAATCGAAATTCCTTTGTAAGACGATGGAGCTTAGGTAATTCACATAAGGATCGTAATTTACGCACTAAATTTAGGGTCACATTTATTCATGCCCTGTGAGGATTGCATGCTGTGTGAGAAATGATCTGTGCTTGGATTTTAAGCACACTTGAGGAACGTTCAAGGTGTAGGGTGCTGATGGTGTAAATAAAGTAATTTATTGTTTAGGATAGCTTTAATTTTCAAGAGAACATAATTTATAAAACGGTCATTCTTACATTGTTACATAACCTCATAGAGCCCCCAACCTAGTCCTTCCTTGTATATCACTGCTGTCACCTGTTACGCACGCACTTCACAGATACGGCGATAAAATTCAATTTCAAATCGCAGTCAATCTACCAACGAAATATTAACATTTGAATTTCGCTGTAGGCTGTGACATTTGTCATCACATGTTGTCATCGATGCCAAAAAAATTGTTCCTTGATGGGCATGTTTAACACCTTTACGATAAATCTTGTACGGTTTGGTTTTGAGTGCCAAACTTTAGATACTAATTTATTTATTTTACATATTAGGCACATCAAACAGAGACCATCTCCAAAAGAGACATCCACAGTATAGTTAAACATACTCAGTTGTAAGCATTGTTATTGATAATTTACATATATAAAAATACAATGATATAACGTTCAATTCTGTAACGAAAATCATAAAACACAGAATGGGAACGTCACCTACTAAGGAGTGACCAGATTCAGATAATTTTGCATTCGTACCACTGGAGAGCTTAAACCAATATTGGTTCTACAAAACGGAATGTTGAAGTATGTACAAGTGTCTAGGATTCACTTATCGGATCATTTATATTGACTTTCGATGAAAGGTAAAAGCAGTCAATTTGGTTGTTCAAGATTCTGCTAAGAAAACATACATCAGATAATGTCCTTCTCTTTGCAAGCGGCAAGATTTTGAAATGTTCCATTACCTAGCTATAATCGTGATTATGAACAATGATACTTGCCTTATAAGCCAGAATTCGCAAGAACTTATGTTGGACAGACTCAATTCTCCTTATGCGGACTTCGTACTGTAGGTTCTGAATAATAGACGTAAGGGATTATGTATGAACGCATAATATAGTGATAACAGGGTAGCAGGGTTGTTGAAGTGTCTAGAGTGTCTTCTATTAAAGCTAAGCATGTTATTCGGCCTATTTAAGGTTTCATCTATAAGGCTATTAAAACTCCATTTCATTTATGTAGTGTAACACCCAGGGTCCGAATACTACTCACAGAATTTATATTGACATTCTCTATCTGATTATGCATGCTGGAATAGGTTTCTTTTTTTCGTGAATGTGATTGAAAAGCATTTTTTAGTGTTAAGTGGCAGATCATTCCTCTGACAGTAGTTGTTGATTGTAATCTGACGCAGTCCTGAAATCTTTCAGCTATACGATACATCTTTAAGTCATCTGCTCAAAGAAGAAACTGGAAATGGCTGAAATATTGTCCGACATAATTTATATAGATTGAGAAGAGTGATGGACATAGGTGGCAACCCTGAGGCACTCTCGATGATGGAGCAACGACTCTGGATTTATATCCGTTCATACACAAGAAGAATTCTCCGTCGCGCAAATGAAACCCACTTTACACCGACCTCAGCAGGTTTTGAACAGAGCAAATGATGATTAACTCGATCCGAACTTGCCGACTTGGAAATTTCTGTTCAAGGCATCGGAAACGAAATCAGAAAAACGAAGCAAGTTGGTATGCAGGCACCTTTTCGGAAAAAATCCATGCTGTTTTTTACATCAAAAAATATTTCGTTATAAATTAGCTTTTGGATCATCTTGCAAAATAGGCACAGCTTGCTAATAGCCCTGTAATTATCTGCCATGTACCGGTAGTTCAAGTAAAAGGTCTGTTTAAATTCATTTTAAATTTTTTTATATACAGGGTGTTTCAGTTTATTATTGCATAACTTTAAGATTCGATAGAACTTTTAAAATTAATGCATAAAGTCTATATAAACATGGGTCGAAAAATGCGAGGCTTCCGAAATACAGGGTATTTAAATTAACTTTTTAAAATAGTTTTTTTTTAAATATTTCGAACAATATTTGATGTGAAAAATGGTATACAAGGATTTTTTGGTACGACAAAACGAACCATGGGCATAGTTTTACTGTCTCTACTGTACCTGTAGTGTATTAAAATTTTTTTTAGTGAAATTTTTTGCTTGTTGAATAAAAAAAACGATTTTTCGCACTTTTCTGCATAAAAAGCTCTCCTGTGAGTTTTCGTTATAGTTAGCCGTTTTTAAGATATTTCGATTTTTAAGGTTCGATGCATTTTTAATTATTTATGGGAAAATAATATTTTCTTTTTCGATTTGGGCATTACAAGTAATTAAGATGATCGTTTAGATTGTGTTTTTGAACACAGCAACAATTCCTAACTCCAAATAAACAGAAAAAAACAGAATATTAATTTGTTTAATTTTCAAATATTATTTCTAACAAATTAAATTAATTATTTACGACTAAAATGCAATTGGATAGTTAGGACAAACATACAAAATCTAAAGTAGTTATTTCATCACATGCATTCCTGATTCTGTCTATTAGCATATCTCTTGTGGTTACGGGAGTCTGGTACACTTTTTCTTTTAGAAATCCCCACACAAAGAAATCTAATGGATTTAGGTCAGGGGATCGTGGAGGCCAGGCGACTGGCCCTCCACGGCCGGTCCATCTTTCTGGATAATTCTCGTCCAGCCAGTTTCTAACTATTCTCGAATAATGAGCTGGACAACCATCAAGCTGGAACCAGGCCAATCTTCTTAAATCTAACATAACATCATCCCACATATTTGCATGTTCAGCCTTTAAAAATTCCAAGAAGGTCGCAGCATACTGAGCGAGTTGGATGTCGTCTGTTTGGAAATCTTCGTGCGTATTCTCTGGCTGCATCTGCTGCGTTTCCATTTACAAAGCCATACACAAAATGAATATCCGCTAACTCTTGATTGGAGAATAAAAATGGCATTTTTATAAAACTTACAAAAAAAAACAGGTAAAAGAAACTAAATTTCGTGCATTCACAATTGCAAAAAAACGTTTCAGGTTTCAACAGACAACAAAACTAACTGTCAACTAATTGACGTTTAACCTTATTCTGCTTTCAATTTCAGAAATATTTGCAGGCACAGCCTACTTCTAAAAATTATCGAGATACTGACTTTTTAACGTTATTTTATCATAAGTGATAATGCATCGAACCTTAAAAATCGAAATATCTCAAAAACGGCTAACTATAACGAAAATTCACAAGAGAGCTTTTTTATGTTGAAAAGTGCGAAGAATCGGTTTCTTTATTCAAAGAGCAAAAAATTGCACTAAGAAAACATTTTCGGTCATTTTAATACACTACAGGCACAGTAGAGAGCGCCCTCTAGCGGCTATAGTAAAACTATATCCGTGGTACGTTTTGTCGTACGAAAAACCCTTGTATACCAATTTTCACTGTTATACATCAAATATTGTTCGAAATATTAAAAAAAAACTATTTTAAACTAATTTAAACACCCTGTACTTCGGAAGCCACGCATTTTTCGACCCTTGTTTATATATACTTTATGCATTAATTTTTGAAGTTCTATCAAATCTTAAAGTTATGCAACAATAAACTGAAACACCCTGCATAATGGTGGTATATTGTCAATTCCAGCAGATTTGTTGAGTTCTGAAGTATCAATAATTTCAAGTACTTACTTTTCACGGATTGTTTTTGAAGCTTTGGATATGCCTCCAACCAGAGGCCTGCCAGAAACATTATTATGTGGAAAAAAACGCTACTGATGTACTCGAATAATGCAAAACAGTTACGAAAATTGTAAGCCTTGAGCGTTAGAGCGTATTTATACAGCTTCAAACTGAACAATGAATTCAAGAATCAAGGGATACTTGACAAGTTGTGGGAAATAGTTGAGAATAAAGAAATACGGCTAACTCCTCTATCTTAACATACTGTGACGATTACAATGCTCTATATTGAGAATAATAGGGTGAATAGAACGCCGAAAAATTGAAAATTATGAGAAAATGCTTAACAAAAATTAAGTAAAGCGCTTATACAAAAGCTGCCCAAATAGCTATTATCTTTATATCTTTGTGAAGTTGTTTCTGGTAGAGCTATTTTTATTCACCCAGAGTTTGTCTTTGAAGCCCCAAAAGGAACCAAGTTGTGGAACCATTAGCATATCCTGGATCATGCCTGAAAATGGCATCAGGATTGTTTTCAACTTGTGTATTCATAACGCTTCTAGTAAGACAAAGTAGTCTAAAAGATCGTCTGCATGGAAAAGGCGGTATGACAGGAATCTCGGCGGCAGATAATGTGGTAAAGAAAAAAAGTCAGGATTTTAAGTCATCTGGGGGTGCGGTGCAATAGGTTACAAAGATATCAACTCTCAGGAAGATCTAGACCTGAGTCTAGAATGTTTCATACAGGCAGGTAAACCTCTACAGAATTCAACACTGGGTGCTGTAAACCACAAGAAGTGAAATATGGCTACAGTACCATTGCAAAGTGGTCCACTTACATTGGAAAAATTCAGCGTGCAAAGTTAAGTAAATGAAATGCACTACATATTTCAAAGCTAATACCTTAAACAGTACACTGGCCAAGGGAACAGAAATTTGCTTCTGATACCTTTACCGTTATAGTCTATCAAACTCGAATGACTCATGCGAGACAGGTTTTGACTTGAATGTTCAGCCTAATTTGAACTTCCTGCCTTAATATTACTTATAAGTGCCATCCTCACTAGAAAAAATTGATTGACATGCGGTAAAGCACAACTGCTTGGCATCTTTTGTGTATTATCATCAGCAATTTAGATCTTCATAGTTTCACAATCCCGATTAACCAACTTCTTGCCAAAATCAAGCTACCTATCTAAGCCGACTTGCCGACTGGACAACTACGATTTGATACAGTTCTTAAGTATTGCATACCAATAATATTGATGGAAAACTCTCAAGTATGCCATAAAACAGCTCACGTATTGGGGAAAACGTCCAAGAAGCTACTTTCAACTTTCAACTTTATTAATGTTTCAACAGATCTGACTAACGAATTAAAATTTGAATTAGACAAAGAGTATACAAAAAACAGCAACATAAACATTAACAAATATATATTCATAGGCATTAATTACGGCACATTCACATGGCAACACGTTAGCATCAAAAAACATTAAAACCATAATCGCCGTGACACATATTCATCAACTGTGTAAATTTAATACTCAAGCAGTAATTCGCGTACCTTGCGTTTGAGTGCTGAGGTGCACTCGATGGATTTTAAAGATGACTTGACTGCTGAAAGCCAAAAACGTGATAATTACAGGAAGAAGTGAGAAATCTTTACGAGCATAGCATGTCCATGTTTACCCGAAGGTTTCTCATTAACACAAGGAAACATGCAAGGCAGTTCGGCATTTCCTGGCCGCTTATTCTTCCCACGAAAAATATGTGCCCGTTTTTAAACTGGCAACTGCTAATTTACATAGAAATTACTATCAAACGAGTCTCACCCTTGTAATTTTCATTAAACAAGTAATTAAGCATGCAGCTAGGGGAAAACAGCTTCGCCGAATAAAATAACGTATCTCCTTGGAGCTTGGTAGACCAAGAGATGATGGATCCATGTCAAGACAGGAGTAGTTGGTGCGTTGTGTAGCCCAACCTTCACCCCTTAACGATCTTGACTACTCATACAGGAACTGGAGCTGGACTTTGTTAGATCAAGAGATGAGGGAGACATAGTAGCAGTAGTTTTTGAGCTTTGTGACACAACCTTGAATCCTAAATGGCCTTAGAGGCATTAACACTGCTCCCAAATGACCGTGGCTCCAAAAAAATATGACCTGACCTATTTGCTTTCTAGCACTGCGACCTACCGTATAAGGCGCTGTTTTATCACTGTCTGAAGTAAGTATTTTTTATACTGATGCAGCGCGGTAAGTAGAAGCCTAGGTACCGGGGCATTGCGAGCGCGGCAAAAAGGGAAAAGCCCCCTCAGGCAGTTTGTTCTAGATGTGTGAAACTCGACAGACTTAGGACGGGAGGCAAAAGCCTTCCGGATCCGTCTGGCAAGCTCAACAAGTGCCAGCATCACGGAGGAGAGCTCTGACGAGCAGAGCTCGTTGACATTACGGTAGAAGGAAGCCAGGAAACCAGATTTTCGCCTGCTGTCTGTGCAAAAGGGTCCCGAGACTGTCCTACAATGTAGACGGTGCGGCAGCATCCCAAACATGTGAGCAGCTCTCGGAGCTGGCTCATACCTGGAGCTTGCCCAGAATGAGGAGGTTATGCGGAGAAAAGCACCCAGCTCTGAATATATAACCTACATTTTTCTTAGCTGCTGTTGCTATTGACAAGATGTGTTGGTGGCAAATCAAGTTCTCGGTGAATCGTATCAGTCGAAATGAATTTGTTGAGACAGCATAGTAAACGGATGAGTTTCTGCAAGCTTGTGCGAAATGGTTACTAGCGTCATTCAGTTTGTCATAGATGACGAATCTTGAACCATGGCTTGAGGATACAGACGCTCATCGGCATCTGACACACATTGAGGAACATGTTTATTCGAATGGCGGAGGGAAAAATATGAGCTGTGGAGAATCTACAACCATAAAAACAATTTGAGGTGTATCGATCTTGCCAAGCATTCAAGTCCCCATCTAGGTTTATGCCATCACTATTTCTGCCTATCTTTGCTGACTTTAATAGCATGCTGCGGGAACGCTCAAACTAACTCGGCACAAGTATAATTACTATTATTTGCAGTCCCCTTTTAGGAAAACTTTGCGCGAATTTAGACTGAAAGCTGGTACTGAAAAGTTTCAGTGTCTTGATGCAAAATTAGTACGTGCGAATGTAGATACCAGAACGTGCTCTCTATTTACATGAGCACGATAATGACAGTGTATGAATGCGCGCAGATCTGGCGAAGGTAGAAATTAAGTTACAAGAGTGCTAAGTTGAACACAGTTTTTGTTAAATTATAGTGGAATACCGCCCCCGATATTCGTAATGGTTTCGTCTTTTGATTTCGCAATTCTCGAATACTGGTCACATGTTTGGGGTGCTATCGTTCCGACTACACTGTCAACACCCTATGCTGTTTAAAGACGGGTTGTTCCAGTGATCGGTGACACTCTAACGGACAGTCTCGGGACCCCTTTGGCATCTAGGAGCAATCGGCACCTTGCTTTTTTCTCTACATCAACTGGCTTTGCTCCTTAAAGCTCGCGTCTGTTGAACTTCGCGCATCGATAACTGGCCGGTACGACCGCTCCTTAGTTTCGAGGGTGTCGAGATTCTGGAGCAATATACAGTTCAAACACCACTGAATCAGTATAAAAAAAGCTAAAGAATTTGCCTGGAGGGTGAATAAAAATCTTAAAGGTTGAAGAATCTCAAAATAATATAGATCACGGTTCAGTCATAGATCGTCTTTAGGTTGCGCCAGTTCTGCATTAAAACGTTTTAATGAAATAAGATTCCGTAGCATTTATCACTTTCTTTGCTTCAGTAGCGTCTGTGAGATGTGTCAGGGTCTTAACTTGTTGGTGACGTTCAATCCTCAAAATGCTGAAAAATGGAAGCTTCACTCATATGTAGGCAGACTAGATAACTTTTCAATTCAGGGTCAAAGATCGTGGCAATACTTCAGGGGCAGCAAGAAGGTAAAAAATGTGTGCCCTAAAATATCCTCTCAGCGAGATACAAAGTGTTGAGGATCTTAAAATAGTAAAAAAATATATCTTCGAAGTGCGATGACATATTACATATATACAAAAATTTTCGCGTTTGAGACTACACCAGTGGCGAAATTTGGCCCCTACAAAGCAAAAAACTAAATTATTTTCAACATCGCCACCTTTTTTTTAAACATAGAAAAGTTGGATTAATTTTGAGTTGAAATCCGTATAAAATCTTCAACTGGTTCTATTTTGAAGATAAGGAATTATTAACGAGGTTAGACGCAAAAAAATGGTATCTAGTGTGTCAAGTGTTGAACGAATATCTTAAGCGCTATTTGGACAATATGCATGTTTTTCCTTTATTCAGTCTCACCAGTAGTGGCATAGAAATCTACAACTTGTATCTTGCTAATGAGGCTCTTTAGGACTTGTGTTTATACGGACTTTTTTATTTACACACGATTCTTGATATTGTGTGTGTGGATACGGGGCATAAATACAATATTTACATTCAATTGTACGGTCTCTGGTTGTCTGGTTGCCCTTCTCCCTGGAATCCATACATCATTTCCAACACCTTTGTATTATTTATAGCGATTCGAATGATACATCGGTTTGATTTAATATGTCCGTATATGGCATAACATTCGATGGTTAAGCTCTAGGTGTAGGGCTTGGGCACGCTGATTTATTTGTAAGACAATAAGGTGTAATAAATCCATATTTATATATCTGCCTCCTCATCCTGCTCTAAGCGTTCATGTCTAGCAAGAGATGAAATATTTGTGTCAATCCTTCGAAAGTGACTGTAGAAGATCTATTGGTCCGTATTTTTGATCTCTGAGAAAAGTTCTCGATTTGGTGGAATCACACTGCGACACTCTGATGACAGAAGACTACACAGCCGAACAAGCTTCCAAGCGCTCAAGTATGCAATTCGTACGGTAGACAAAATTTAATCCTTCAACTTACTTGCCACTCCTCTAATTTATCTGTGAATATTTGGTATCCAGGCAGGCAATCTATAGGACTTCAACCAAAAGCGCAGGTCCAGCGGACCGCTCTGACATACAGTGACAATTCATTTTTGTTAGATTAAACCCTTTGGACGACTTTAGAAATCACTGGCTCTCTTTACTTCCTTTCTTCTTCCCTTCTTTCTCCCTGACTTTGGTATCTGGGCAACCAGACCTGACAGATGTACTGACTTACAAGACTTTAACCAAGAGCAAAGGTCCTACGGACCGCTCTGACAGACAATGACGAATAGAAAAATTACTGGCTCTCGGAGCTTCACTTATTTGACATAAACTAGTAGAACCGTAGATACTTCAGCTAGTTAAAATCGATCGCGGACCTAAGTCCAAATACAGTTGCGGAATCGACTGCAATTCCTAACGAACTCTTTCTTTCCAGGATTAGCTTCCTTTTGTTTGTTTTTATCCTATACAGGGTTATCCAAATTAAGTGTCCACCATTAGTAACTTTGTTATTAGTGAAAATACAAAGTTGTTTGAATTAGCAAACTAGTAGCATTTTTAACGCTGGTAAAAATGAGAAATAAAAAAAAACAATTGAGAGTCGTTATTTTGATTTTTTTCAGTAAAATAACATTTTTTTAAATGGAAACCCCTGTATATTATATTTTTTTCTGTTAAAGCATCAAATTTTAAACAAAAAAGCTTACAATAACTTTTCTCCTAGGTTACAAATTGTTGAAGTTATGGCCTCCAATCTGAAACAATTAAATTGTATCGACAAACTTTATTTTCAACATCAACTTATAATCTTACAAAATACAATAACAATTTTTTTTAAAGAAGATGCTCGAAAACACCACCTTGTTCTTCAATACATTTTTGGGCACGTTTTTCAACTGCTCGAACTGTCTTAAGTATGGTCCTACCATCTATCTGGGTTATCTTTTCCCTAACTGCAGTCTTTAACGCGTCAAGGTTATCGTACCTTCGCTTGTAAATTTGGTTCTTTAAGTAACCCCACAAGAAGTAATCAAGTGGGTTTAGATCTGGTGATCTGGGAGGCCACTGTATTGGGCCATTTGTTGCTATCCACTGATCATTAAAAGTAGTACTTAGAAAATGATAAGTACCTCTGGAGTTGTGGGCAGGTGCGCCATCTTGCTGAAAATGCAGATGATGTCTACTTATAAGATCCAATTCGTCTAAGAAATTAGTCAGAATTTCTGACATAAATTCCACATATCTTTCAAAAGTTATGGTTCCCTCATAAAAGAACGGGCCAACAATTTTTGAACTAATTATACCGCACCAAACGTTGAAACTGAAACGGACTTGTGGGCCTCTTGGATGTACTAACAAAAGATTTTCTCTTGACCAATAATGGTGGTTTTTTCTATTAAACATTCCAGAATTTGAAAAATTTGATTCATGTGTTCATAAAAGGTATCGAAAGTTATTTACATTTTGGCGACAGAAGCTAAGATACCAATGGCAAAAAACAAGTCTTCTCTCTGGATCCCCTGCCAAAAGCGTTTGAACTGGTCGGTACTTATACGGAATAAATTTGTATTTTTTAAAATCCTTTGAACAGTACCATAACTGAAATTAGAGTCCTTGAGAATATCTGCTATTGAATTCTCACGATAAGCTTCAAAATATCCAATAACTGCAATTTCCGTGCCCTCGCTTATTATGAATTCTTTTTTTGCCCTTGTTTTAGCAAAAACATTTTCGTTGCCCCTAAATTTTCGATAAAGTCTCAGAAAATATCGTTCATACGGTTGAATGCGAGCGGGATATAATTCACTGTAGATGCTCGAAAACACCACCTTGTTCTTCAATACATTTTTGGGCACGTTTTTCAACTGCTCGAACTGTCTTAAGTATGGTCCTACCATCTATCTCAAGGAGGATTTTCTGCACACTAAATAGCATTCTAACATATCACACTTTTCTTCATGGGAGAACATTTTTCTTTAAATTAATGACACAATAAAGCTTATAAACAAGTATTTACACTAATGTTTGACATTATTTGATTTTATCATTGTTTTCCAAAGCCTTCTAGTTGCGAGTATGTCCAGTTTAACAATTTGTCGCTTATCTTAATGCTGTCAAATCGCGAACGCCATGTTGTTTTCATAGCCGTCTTAATATTATAATACTGCAAATAATTAAAAATATTTATCGTTATTTTGACTTTATTTTTGACTTTAGCGGAAAAGTCATTATGAACTTTTTTGTTTAAAATTTGATGCTTTAACAGAAAAAAATATAATATACAGGGGTTTCCATTTAAAAAAATAACGACTCTCAATTGTTTTTTTTTATTTCTCATTTTTACCAGCGTTAAAAATGCTACTAGTTTGCTAATTCAAACAACTTTGTATTTCACTAATAACAAAGTTACTAATGGTGGACACTTAATTTGGATAACCCTGTATACTGAACTATAATTTACTCGACTGTATAATAGAAAGAAGCAAGCAAGCAACGTCAAATGTATAGGGTGTAGCTACGCCAGTCCTTTTGCTTGTTGACTATCTTAGTATATGTAAAATGTTTACAATAAACAGTGCTTCTGAATTTTGTTACTGTAACTAAAAGATCTGCCGATTCTGACATTGCTGACCAATCAAAGTGTCCAAACATTCACCCCTAAATAGAGCGGAGGTGGTTTTGTTTATTATCCTATAAAGTTCTCGGCTGGGTCTGTATTCCCCGCTCAGCACAAACGAGAAAAACTACACATTGAGAGCATACCTAGCAGAGCCGGATTATACCAAGGCAGAAACGTATCCCGGAAATGTAAGGCATCTCTTGTTACGAAATTTCTTGTATGCATAGGCAGATACTCATGCTTGACGTTATACTTCTTCACTTCGTTCATACGAGGTCTGTAAATTAAGTGATGAGACTGACTTCTTTTAATTCTTTATTCAAACATAACATTCTTCTGAAGGCACACAGCGCTGAACATGGTCCTTCCACTTCTCATAGCAGTGCTGGTATTTCAATACTGGAATAGCCTGCTGATCGGTTTAAGCCGTTTGAGTGTCTTCGACTTTCCCAAAATGAGTTCCTTTGAGGAGATTTTCAACTTAGGTAAGAGGAAAAAGTCACAAGGACTCAAGTCAGGTGAATAAATAGACTGAGGAGCCACAGGAATGTTGTTACTGGCCAAAAACTCGTTTCTTGAAATTGCTGTGTAAAGGAGCACTACCGTGATGCAACACCCAGTTGTTCGTGATCTAATGAACGTTGATGTAAGTAAAATTTAACTCTTCTCCGATCATTCTGACTGTCAACCGACGATCTGAATACGTAAGCCCGGGTTCTGCCGATACTTTCATCGATTCTTGAAGATGCAGGCCTTTCGCTTCGTGGTTCATCTTCAGTCGACTTTCTCCCTTCTGCAAATGCCTTAAGCCACCGAAAAACCTGGGCTCTTGATAAAACACTAGCTCCGTAGACCTGCTGTAGTTTAGCAAGGGTTCCCGTCTCACTGTGCCCAAGTCTGAAGCAAAAACTGATTGCACACCGTTGCTCGAAATTGATGTCACTCATTTTTAGAACACAATACGAAAAACTATTTCACAAAAAAAAAATGGGTAACCAAATCACTCCAACGAGTTGAAACTTGTACTGAAGGCGGATCACATGTTTCCCTGTCGCCCCTCAAAGCCCGGTGCCTCCAGTATTACCAGATCGAATGCTACATTTCCACTCTCATCACTTAATTTACAGACCTCAACATCTGACTTCAAAGTCTGGACACTCTGTGTTGAGTTACCTTTCAAACAAAAAAAGTAAGTCAATGCCGGTTTATCCATTTACAGGGAAGGAAAGTAGTGTTTTCTGATTAGCAAAGATGCAAAGTACAAATTTTGGGCCATACAGCCTTCTCAAAATGAAGTCAATCCAGAAAGAACGTGACACTTTGTTTAAATCAAGGTTTGCAAAATGCTCATTTTCTTTATCAGAACATACTACAATGAATATTATCTGTTCGCTAATACCGTCACAATATAAATGCAAAAATTACCCAGATCGTAAGATCCTCCTTCAGGACGAGCAATAACAAAAAGACCATTACAGTCACGTCACATAATAAAATATTGATCAATCTAAAAACTTAGAGTTTGAAAAGCTATAAAGCTATGAAATCCCCATAATATTAGTGTGTAAGAATTTAACAAAACATTATGGTAACCGCTAGATGATGGCAAATTCGATGCAGAAACCAACAACCTGGATCCTGAGAAAGAAGGATATGTTATCAATTCATACGCTGCATTGCCTGTTAGGACTTTTTCTTTTGCAAATTATAGTTGCTGGGGTATTAGTCCATACGCTGGGAGGCAGCATCAATAGGTAAGACACCTACCTCATGGTCTAGGGCAGCCTCGGAAGTTAGGGAAGGGTCTTCGAATCCTTATTCCCATATTTGGCGAACCCACGGGCTAAAACGTTTACCTATTGCTAGTTTGGTAGGCAAGCATTTCTTAAATAGATGACAACAGTTTATATTAGCCAGGGAATAAAAATGTCCAATCTTGCAGTTATTGTGGAATCTACTCATTTTCAATGTCATCTTCAATTTGCTGTTAGTGGTATTACATTGTATATCAGGATTTTTTCATTTCTTAGATTTCAGTCCCTCCTATGGATTCACCTGTATCTGCTGATCGTTGGAGATACCTGGGTTAGCTCAAAGATGTTTCAACTGCGCCTTTTTTAGAAACGAGGATTATACTGTGAGCTAGTATTTTACACACTACAGAGGGTCTCGTGGTTGGGTTTTTGAAGCGTCCACCTAAGATACGGCAAGCGTTGGGTTCGTATATTTTCGACAGACCTATGACAGGATATACAGAAAAAAATTATGGAATGAGTTAACTGAAATCGCGGTTCCTAGAATTTCTTCTACATAACCATAATAGGTGTAAATAACATTATAGCCAGCGTTCGAATGAATAATCGGCTATCTGAGGTCTTGAATATAACTACGCGTCTTGAGCAGAGGCTTCTTTTCACTACAATTTCAAGAAGCATATACCACCCCAAAGCTTGTGATAGCTTACATCTGCAGACGCTACTGACCTGCTCGGAAATCCTGTGATAACAGTTAAAGGTATGTTTGGACGATTAGATACAAATACTAAAACAATAAGTTTAACAGTCAATTAAGATAACAATACATAACAATAGATACGTATAGCTTTGAGAGAACTGATCGTTTTAAGTACCTTGGAGCAGCTATCACTGCCGACAATGACATCACTGAGGAGATCAAAGGCAATCTCCCATCTGGGAACCGAGGCGCGGTCCCTCTGAATAATTTAATTAAATCGATAAATCTCACACGCTTCGATAAAATCGGGGTTCATAAGACCGTTAGAAGACCCACCCATTGCTATATATCCGTGGAAACTTGAACGATGACGAAAGCTAATGAAGGACGATTTATGTGTTTTGCACGCAGAATATTACATAAGACTTTTGATCCTCTCTATGACTCAAATACCCATAAGAACGAACATCGAAGACATTAAGTTATTTGGGGACAGTGATATTATCCAACAGATCAAAGCACACCAATTGAGATAGACTGGCTATGTTCAAAAACTTAAGAATGATAGAGTGGTCAAGTTGATCTGCGAGGAAGCACCAGCTGATGAAAAACCTCTAGTTCGCCCCCATATCCGATCTTAGTTGGACCTATCAAAAATGGACCTGAACTTAGATCCGCTGGGGATAGAAGACCGCATCAAATGGAAACAAATCCTGAACACAAGTCAAAACCCAGCCGAAGTTGTAATGCTGTTTGTAAGCAAGGAAGCAAGTTAGTTGGTAATCGGCCATGCCTATCTGGTTAATACTCGTAAAAATCGCATGCATTAAAAGATCTTCTACATGTCGACAAGCATAGGGGCCTATCGACATGTAAACCGCAGGATAAGTTTCAGATGTTACAATTAAGTTGGTATCGTATCTCGCTGATGTTTTTTTTTGTTGACTGATATATGTATTGGTAAGAGATGTAGATAGGCCAGTCCGTCTCTGATTCCCGGGGCGCAGCCTAACGGTTTTGCGCAAACTATTATCCATAATTATGATTTACGTAGGCAAACAGGACGAGCTCCATAAAGTTTTCCTCCTCCGACGCGGCATATAATGGGCCAATAAAACATCGAATCAAATCCAATCGATGGCAAAACTACTACGGATCCGAATTAAAGTAGCCGGACTGATTCAATTTGGGAAATTAAACGTTCTAGAGTATTGATTTAGGCCTTTTGATTTAGTGGAAATGTTGCTCGGTATAAACATATAGTTTTGGAGATTTAATCGGAGTAGTTTGAAAGTCTCTGGGGTCAATAACTTGTACGAGAAGATAAGAATAAGATTATTAGCTATATTAGTACATAACCTCTATCAGAGAAAGGAATGGCGACAAGTAGGTTCTTTACAAGTTACCTCGGCATCACAACAGTGATATCATGGCAATCACCGCAGAGACTGTTTTTATTAAAGTAACATAGATCGAAGTTATAATATCAATCCCAACTAATAACGGAATGAAACATAAGAAGAACATTGATATAGCCAGTACCACATAAATATTAAAGCTATGTAGTTATGAAAACAATGTTGGCTAAATGGATTGCATTCTTCATGGAGGATTATAAGATAATAAAATTCCAAAACAGTTCATAAATGATAAGAATAAATTGTGTGATTGCGAATTTAAAAGTTTTAGCACTAACTTTAAACATCGGAGTTGAATATGTTTTTAAAAACTCAGTGTTATGATAAAATATATGTAAAAGACTTTGTGAAGGTTGTTGAACGACATGGGTTCACGGTATATGTCTAGTAACATGCAAAAAACACATGATTCAAGTTTTGAAATTTTTGGCGCTTGCAACACTTTCTCGCTGGCGTGAGAAGTCGCTGAATTTCAAATGAATGTCTTCCCAAAAAGCGCATAACAGAATATATAAAATGACAACCAGGACTGAAATCCTTTGCGGTGATCACCATCCAGAAAGAAAATCATCAAAAAATATTACCCAACATTTGCTGAAAATCTATAATAGTCACAAAATTCCGAGAAAAGTCGAAATTTTAACTGTTTTAATTTTTGTTTCTGCTTTTCACCTATAGCACTGCGGCCAATCGACCGATTTTCTAAAAGTAAAATACTTTTTTGTGATAGCATAGTCATAGAGTTTTTCGTTTAGAAACGCTAAAGTCTAGATTGAAGACAAATTTCATAATTCTTGTACATCTGCAATCACCGACCAATATCGATCTCTTAGGTAAACCGGATACGCAGATCACGAAAACGAATTTAGTTTTTCGCTGAGGTAGATTCCCCAAAAATTCCCTTTCTACTTCTCAAAATAAGGCTTTGCGACAAATCAACATTTTAGCATGGTGTACTGAGTTCTATACAAATACACATGCAGTCTACCTCTGTACGCGAACGTTTGCTTGCGTAAGCTCAGACATACGTTCTTTAGCTTCGTCTCTCACCTCGAAAATTTTCTCGCCAACGTATGAGTATACCTAATCTATGCGTGTCACTGTCAGTATGACAACCTACTTACGTTATAATGAATATTTTGAGTTAAATTTTTGCCGACCTTTGTAACAAAAGACTGAAATTACAACTAACGAACAACATCGATAGTTTTTACAAAAATTATTGAAGGATTTTGAAAAAGTGGATGAAAGAAATTTATTAACCATGTCTGAGACCCTTAATCCCAGTGTGCAATTTCCCAATGGAGCCTCAGCTCCCGACATGATTCAATTATTCGATTCGCTTACCTATTTCGTATGGTATTGATGACGTAAACAACAAAACCTGTCAAAAGAACTACATTTGCTGGTGATAGTTAAAATGGAAAATGGAAATTTTGCATTGGGAAGGATAAAGCTTGAAGGCACATGCACCCCTATGCTCCAGCATAAACTTCCCTATGTCCTCAAAAATTTCTTGGCACCACTATGGACTGACTTTCAGCTTGTTCGTATTAATGGTGATAACAAAGAGTAAAGAAAATAGTCGATAGTTATTTCCTTTGTTCAGTTGATTATTACTAGAGATGAAACAGTCGCTGTTTCGAAACAAAAGAGGGGGAATCAAAGGCGGTGTGCCGTTTTTTGTGTCTTTCCCTCCCGCTGGCGCTGCAAAGAAATTTACCTTAGAATTGTCTTCCGCTTGAACTTTTCCTGGATTAATAAAGAAGCCAATTGTTGAACTGAATAGGCTGAGAGGCTTTGTGCCCGTTTTTTTCATTGAAGGGCATGCCTTTGTGCCAACATACCAAGAAACTTTCCCATCTGGGCTCTCTTGCATCACTCTCTGACCATTATGCTGTACGGAGTACCTATCTATAATAAGACCTTGAGGAAAAAGAAATACAGGCAACTAGTGCCCTAAAGCCAGCGAAAGTAGTCCTGTTCATGGTCAGCGTATGCTGTGCTGGTGGTGGCTGGTATCCCGTCAATTTATTTCCTGCCAGAGGAAAGATGCTGACTCTTTAAAGGGGGCCGAGTCGTCCATATGTATCACTATGTTCGATATAGGGTGGATTTCACCAAGGTTGTCAAATCAACAGTTATTCTTCACCTATAGGGTAACAGTCCGTCAAATACAACGAATAAGCTTCAAGTTCCAATCAACAAATTTTAGCAACCCATAGTTATGAAATGTTGAAAACAAAACACTGTCAAAGTATCAGATGACAGCTTGTCATTGAAACATCACCAGCTTATTGAATATTAAGAAATTACATATAATTCAGTCAAAATTTAAAGAAATGTTTGATTTTTGAATTAAATTCATGTTTTAATTACTATTGTTGATTTTTTATTCATGTTTATACTATTTTCTGCTATTGATATGCGATTTTACTGATTCAACATCACCTACTGGGTGTTTTTTCTTATAAACCTCTTGCAGATAGCCATTAAGCACCTACTTGATGACAGGCTCTACCAGAAAGTTCATAGTTATTGCTCGTTTCCAAACATTCATTCATTTACTTGCCGTTCACCAGAACCATTATGGCACCTTAGATTGATATTCCCACAAAACCATTCAGGCTTTTTGATATCCATACATCCATAAAGTTGAATATTTTTTGTTGTTCAGGAACTGAACAAACATCCACACTATATTCACAGCGATTAATAAATTCCCAAATATATGTCTTAAAGCTACCAGCAAACCTAAAACCTGCAAAAAAACTACAAATTTGACATATTTTTCTTTTTTCACGAGTACATATTCTAGGTTATATTTATATTAGACATTATTTGAATACAGCTGATTATTGCATTTCAAAAAACCCCGAGTGGCAAATGTGTGGGATCTGTCAACCCTTGGTCCCCGTCACAAAACATATACTCTGAAGGAGGTTTAATTCCATGCTATTCAATGACAACACGGTGACTTGTGTGGTTGTCAGCGGCCATTTTTGAGGGGGCGACATGGTTTCCAGATTGTGCATTAATATCCTGTTTCACCCCCCTGATCCCACTGGAGTAAGTGCTGCCAACTGTTGAAATATACTCTACTATGCTTTATGAGGTTATTCGTGGGATTTTTCCCAAAATCGTTGCACAACACTTGAAAAAATGCAAATGAAAATTTAAAATTATTTCCATGATGCCGCAAAATAGCTCCGTCGGTACCTCGAGTTATACATCCTGACAGTAGGGATGTTCGATACGATCCTATATTTAGGAGTATCAATACATTTCACGAGTATCTTTCCATCCCGACTGTGTCAGAAAGAGTGACTAACTTCAGATTACTTTTCTTCTTTGTTTCCTTCCGCTGGATATCGATAATTTTATACCAATATTTTAGACTATCGATACTTCCTAAAGCGATAAGAATCGATACATAACGATACTTTTCGTGGATCTAAACATCCGTAATCTTGACAGCTTGTCGTTCTTGTCAACTGGGCTGCAGAGTGCGGTGTTGCCTTAACTATCTTACATTTTGCTAAAATCTTATGACAAATAAAGACTTCAAATGAAATATTGAGGAACATGAACGGATATGCATAGAATATAGAATATAAATTCATATTGCAAATTTCAGATTGTCTATGCATGGACGTGAAGCGGATTTTTCGGTATCTTTACCGAACAGAGAATATTTACCGATAACATCATTCTCCTCGATGTTTCAAATTAATTTAAACATTTCTACAGGGTGACTTTGAAGTTGAGTCATTAATTTTCAGATAATGATTGTAGAAGGAAGATAAACCAAAATATGTGTGTAAAAATAAAAAAAAATAAAAAAAATGTTGCCTTGTTTTATAAAGTATCCTCCCGACAAGTATTTCAGTGCGGACCTGTATTTGATCGTACGGTCTTGGAGCACCGGCATGCCCTCCCCTGTGAGGTCTTAAGTCACCTGATTCACGAGCCCTTTGTACTACATTAACAAAGGCACGAGGGGTTCGTTTCACTCGATGGAGAAACCGATTCGCACAAATCCGTGATGCCGCGGCAGCATTTTGTAAAGACTCCCCCCCCGTAAATAAGAATCATGTCCACAAGTTGAGCATTTTCGTAAACATGTGCCATTTTTTATTTCGTTTGAGCCACCCAACAAACACCACTATTCACTCACGCGTTACCGAATGACGAAAAACATCGTGATAAACGTTTCAAATTCTTTCGCTTTTTTGTTTCCGATGCGATGAACCGATATATCCGTTGTTGCCAAACACGAGCACATAATATTATTATTGAGACAGGGCGGTACTCAAACTTCTAAAGGGCTATAACTTTGTTACTTTAATTTTACCAGAAAAATGTTAAAGGAAAAAAACATTTCTTTTGATCAGATCTACTCACTGTTAAAATAAATGACTCAACTTGCCGAAAAAGAGCTGAAACCAAAAATAAAGCTAAAAGTTATTTTTATGTAGTGTTCATAGTTTTATGCCACATATCAATCATACATATGCATACACACTCAGGCAGTCGGACACATGAGAGGGGTAGATTTGGGTTGCCTATGATTACGTACGCACTTACTCATCCCTTACCCCATTTGCACTGACTTGATTTTTGTGCATACGAAAGGTACAGACTGGTAGATTACCGCCATTACCTCATCACTGGACAAGCAATAAACAAACCGAAACCTGCCTATTTTCAAAATAAATATTTAATTAAAATGAGAAGTGAGTTCATGAGTTCAAGGGTAAAACAGAAAAATATATACAATACTATAAGCAAGAATCGAAAAAGGAGTTTCCAGACTGGTTGCAAAGTGCTTTGAAAGAACGACCAGTATGCACATCGTAGAAGTTGCAATATAGAACTATGCCCTCAAAAAACATGTTGTGTGCGCGCGCAATACAATAACAGACGCTTTTCATGACTCAAAGGTCCTTCATCTACCATTTATCTTGGGACGGCATTGTTTGCCGATTCCGTTTTTTTGCCGGTTCAGCAACACTGCAGATGTGCAGTTCACTTTGATTAAAAGCAATTGATATTCCAGACGTGTTATAATAATAGAAATAGGAAAATAAAACAATGTTTGGAGATACGTTTTCATAAATAGGTATTTTTGATTCTGACTTATAATATCTAAACGATGAATAATAGGTGGATGCGGATTCTTTTACAAATATCGATGTTTTAGGTCCCAGAAATGCAGAATGTTTCTGATGTAACAAAATATGATGAACCAGTTAGAATACGTCTTATATCCTTTTTTTTGCAAAATAGCAAAAATCCGTACATTTCTGCAGATACGTATTTTGTACAACACCCTGTACATGATATCCAGACAAAACTAGATTGTCATGCATGAACAGTTTTCCAAAACAGTAAAAACATCCTACCAAGTATTATAGCTAGAAAATCGACCTATTATTTGCCGCATTCCCATCGGTCCCACTTAAATATCTGTGAAACTGGAAATTCTATGAAAGTTATCCTAATTCTAAAGCACAAAGACATAATATTACATCTATAATGTACCCTTATTTATAAGGCAACCATTTTTTCACGACTTTATTCAACATTTTAATGGAAATCACTGATATTCAGAGACCTTTGACAGCTTCTGTCAAATGCATTTCGATAAGCTATTGTCCCATTGGTCCAAGCGACCGTCAAATATTAACGTTGGTGAAATTGGACCATACAGCATTATAGTTCAATAGTTTCGGTTCAAGTTTCTCTCAGTTCCACGCAAAACTGATTATTGTATCGTTGCTCTCGGAAATCGTGCTTTATGGAAATATTCACCAATGTTGGAAGAGTTTGCACTCAAAAAACAATGATGCGTGAAGGAAATGTTGCTAACCAACGCTACGATACTTTGTTACCGTGCGATTTGAACGGTTTGATTATCTTTTGAACAGTCCTCGTATAATAAGAACTGGTTGGTAAGATCACTCTTCCATATCTGAGGTGTCTTGTATGTGGCAGGAACTATCAAGAGAAAACTTCCGATTCTAGTTATCTTAACCACCAAAATTAGTACCAAAATTAGTCCAAAGTCCTTGATCGTAATATACTCGTACCTTTGTCTTCTCGGCTACTTGAGCATGAAAAAAATATGAGCAATAAGACTGAAACTTTGGTTCCAATAAGGACAGATCATGAAACATAATGCGGATAAAAATATATACTCGACATTTTCAGTAAAGAGCTCGGCTAGATTCTGCGTCTAGATAGATCGAGTATCATGATAGGAATTGCAAATTTGTTCGACGGTATATCCAGTTACTCTACGTGCTTTTATTTCGCCGTTATAGGGTGCAGCTTTTCTGGTACAAGGTCTCCGATACAGATGGTTGATTTTGTCTTTCCCACAAATGGAAAGACATTAGTTAAAATATTGGCGTCAAGTGGGTTGACTGTGCACGCAACACGACTATCAGTTTGAGTTTATTGAGGATTATGTCCAGCACAAGTTAGACTCTCTAAGAAAAAAGCAACCTGCGAACATATAAAACGGAAAAAATGGATCAAGCAGGCCCATACAATTAGTTCATAGATATTTTTACCTGTCCTACCTATAGTACCGTCCATGTGACAACGTCAAACGTCTTGTAAAAATATGTCTGATAGGTGCGTAGAATTATGGGGGTGGAGGCTCATAAATGTACTATCGGCAAAGAATTGAGATATACCTCCCCCCATCCCCACCCCCAGTTTTCAATGCCCACAATTTTTTCCAAACATGATCAGGTCTCTGAAGCATCAAAAAACGAAGTTAGAGCAATATTAATTTGATTTTTTCTTATTTTGTTCATAGCTTTGCTGTGACTGGACCGATTTTCAAAAGCTACAAAGCCTTATTTTATTCCTGGCAAAATAGTAACCTTGTGTGGAATCTCTATCAAAATCCGAGCTGTACGTTTAACTTATAGGCGGACCAGGAATTAGAGGCAGACCGACAGACTAATAGAGACACACAGGTCGACAGACTGGCACAACGAGGGAAATGAATGAAATGGTTTTTCGAGATGCATATGTCACATGACGTTCAAAAAACCTAATATCTCATTTTGGGAATTTTTGGCGATTACAATACGTCCTCGCCTGTGGCGTAGAAAGCAAAACCTTATAAAATTAAATTTTCGTACATAGAGTGATATACATTTGGTCGATTTTGTCAACTGTATCCATTATAATCGCATGGCACAGTTGTACCATATACAGAACATATTAACAGATAATAATAATAATAATAATAATAATAATAATAAAATAGTTTTTTGGTGTTGGTGCACGTGATATGTTTACACAGGTCAGAGCAAGGTATAAAGATATATACAAAGAGATAATAATAAATGACAAACGATATATTATAAATAAGACAAATAAAGCCAAAATACGATGACTAGAAAGATAGATTAAAAATTGAAAGGCTATGCCAAATCCGAGAAGTCGTAAGACATAAATTCATGTAACTCTTGATAAAATAAAACTCTTCATAAACACACTAAAATCGTCAAAATCAAGACCTCTTGTCTGAAGTTGTAAACCATTAAAAAGTCAATCCAAGAAAGTTTACGAAATTTCTAGTTTTATTGATTCTGTGATGTTTTATGCAGTAGTGTGACTTATTTTGAGTATTGTAAGAATGGATTTCTTGGTGGACTGTATATGCGTGAGACATATACATAAATATAAGGTCAACACACCTCTTCTGTAGAGGAGTCTGTACATATGGGGTGAATGACCCCATGCTAGGATAGCATATATCATTTTACTGTGAAAATATGCGTGATAAATGGATAACAAGACTTTTTGGAATAGAAATTTTTAAGATTACGAATTAGATAAATAATTTTTGTTAGTGATTTGCTTGTTAGCAAGTTAATGTGTTCATCCCAGTATAGAGTAGCATTTATAAGTATGCCAAGAAACTTATGGTATATTTGTTCATGCATATTCATTTGAGGAACTTTTCTAATAAAGCTTCACTTCACAGTTGAGAGGTGAGTATCGAGCACTTAAGCTTAGACCTTGTCTATTATGTCCCTTAAAAATATAGCCTATTCCAAAGAAGCGATATACCCTTAATTAAGGGCCAATGGCCTTTGCTGACTATTAAATCAATACTCAATGTAGGCAAATCGGTAGCAAAATTGAACCATTTAGATCATACCAATATCGAGTGATTCGATAGTGTCTAGTTGCTCCATATACTGAAATATTATCTTCTTCCTCTTTGCCCTCCTCCTTTCTTCTTTCTTTTTTTTCTTCCATTCTTTCCATAATAATGTATCGTTTCCAATCGCCAGGCCTGACAGTCTAATGAACCGATACCTTGAAGCAAGAGTTAAGGCCGCACAGACCGTTCTGACAACCAACACCGACTTGAGCCTCAGTAGTATTAGTAAGTGTCTAGTTACTGTCGCCCTAGATGAGTAACTACAAGGTCGCTAGCGAGACATGAAGAGCTTCATAACAGACAGATAGGCTTCAGAATCTATCCGTTAAGCAAAAGCAAATACTATGGCTCAACATTCCAGTAGGGATACATTCCTACATGTTACTGCAGATTGAATGGGCATATGTTTTCGCGTTTTATGTATAGACTGCAGATTAAGTTTTTCAACACAAAGCTCTCCTGTGTTCCTCATGACTAGTATTGGGATCCCATATATTTTTTTTATACTCCAACTACCACGAAGGCCTAATGCCTAAGCACCCATTGGGTACCGTGGGGCTATAGGGGGATACATGGGAAAGGGGGGGGGGGGATAGCTCAAATATTCCGTCTTGATGGTGTTTGATAGCGAACAGGTCTATTCAGTAGACTTATCGGATCTTATGACCTGAGTAGAAAGTAATGTTGAGTCTTACAATAAGTTGTTTAGCTGTTAGTCATATTGGTTTCTGTGTTGGTTTTCAAGGATGGCTAAAAATAGCCTAAGCCATGCTACCTCCATCAATTGGAACGAATACACAAATTAAAGTCAACACATCATTCCCTTCTGTCCTGTAACCATCTGTGCCTCAATAACTAAAAGTTTTTCATCACCAATCTTC
The DNA here is from genome assembly GCA_963669975.1 of Acanthoscelides obtectus. Taxonomy (NCBI): domain Eukaryota; kingdom Metazoa; phylum Arthropoda; class Insecta; order Coleoptera; family Chrysomelidae; genus Acanthoscelides; species Acanthoscelides obtectus. The sequence continues at coordinate 71,912,392 of CAVLJG010000007.1, read as the reverse complement.
CATACGAAAACGACATACATAGTTAAACTGCGCTTAAAATTCTCATGAATAAATTTAAATTTACGAGTTCCAATAAAAACAACATGCAGTTTTCTTCCATACGTCAAATAATATATAACTGTAGACAAATAGAGCTTTCCCATTTCTTTGCTTTCATATTACCTACCGTACATTGTCGTAGCTGAACATAATTTATATTTATGACGTGAACGTATCTGAGGCCTCAGGTCGGATACTTTATTTTAAACAAATCTTCGGAATGAAGATTTATAAATATGCACATGTCGTTTATATTACACGCTACATCCTAGTTGAATGAAAATCTATTGCGGAGGAAATTTTATATTTGGCCTGCTGTTCTTTATATGTGGAACGATAGATTTATTTGCATTCTTTATTAGTTAGTTATATCATCTGAAAACGATATTCGCAGCATTTTCAAATTGGCACCTACTATATACAGTCTATTTTTGAACATTCGCGGGCTCCTTCGTTCCAGTTTGCAATTGATACTTTATAGATGTACCGTGTGTCCAAAATTCGCTTCTCTATACAGGGATCGCAGCTCTGGTTATACTTACAGCAAAGGTTAAGCGGGAGAAGCTTTAGAGGAAACTTAGTGCTTTAGATAGCCGGCTTCAGATTTACCATCGCTCAATTGGTTTTGAAAATATCAGCGAAAAACCGAAAACGTCGGAATTTGTTTTTTAAGCCAGTAAATCCAAAACGGTTAATTTGACAGCTGTCAAAATGTGACATTATTCGGACATTTTTTAAGAAACCTAAGATGGCATGTATGACATTTATCAATCGTCTTTTGTCTTCTAGCAGCCCGCCACAGCTTTCATTTTTCTTATGGCCGCCATAAAAGATTGGAGTGTCACCGAAATTTCATCACACGTAATGTTATGTATTTTTTTTTCTAAGGACATGATTTATTTGTCAGAAAATAGCGTTAATGAGTATGGCATAAAAAACACATAAACGCATTGAATTTTCAATAGAATATTAACGCTAATATCAATTTCTCAACAAGTCAAATGTTTTGGGACAAATACCTAACTGTGGGTGCGTTAAAAAACAGGTCTGAAAAATCGTCGTAAATTTATTTTACACTTGAACAAACAAACACTACAAAACTGTAATGTAATGCAAAATATAATTATGTAAGTGGGTATTAATTTACAGATTTGCAACATAACGTCCATTTGCATCCAGACACTTTTGACAATTGTTTTTCGTACAACCCTAGATAGTGTATTTCTGTCAATCTTTCTCAAAATTCTTTATCTCAGGATTTCTATGGTCGCGGGAGGATCAAATTCATAGACCTCGTTCTTTTCGTGATCCAGAGGTAGAAATCCAAGGGTGAAAGGTAAGGGTATCTAGGAGGCCAATATATTGAGCCATTTGCTCTCTTAAGAAGTTCCTGACTTGAATGGAGTTGTGAGCCGGACATCCATCCTGTTGAAACCAGGCTCTTCTAAGATCACCTTCGACTAGAGTAGCTCGTGAAGCCGGCATAACCCCACACCAAACGTTAGTTCTAAATCTGGTCTGTAGACGTATCTTTGCCACTTCGTGAGGGTTTTCCTCAGCCCAATGATGAGTGTTGTGCTTATTGAACACTCCACAATTCGTAAACCAACTCTCATCGGACCACAAGACATGATTTACAAAATCATGATTTTCTTTAGACTTCCTAGTATACTACTCACAGAAGCGCACTCTAATTGGAAAATCAGTTTCCTTAAGTCGTTGAACTATTGCAGGTTTCTATAGATGGTACTTATTCCTATTTAACACTCTCTGTACTGTTAATTTTGACACATCAATTTCTCGTTCTATAGTTCTTACTGATGCACTAGGGATTTCGTTGACAGCTTGTAAAATGTTTCTGTTTTCATTTTCAATATTGCATCCGCTTCTATGTTGATCGAAGGCCCCATGGTTTATTAAATTAACTACTGTTTTTTTAATTTGGGTTTTATGAGGTAATGTCGGCATTTCTGTGTGACTGCGAGTACAAACAGCGCTAACATTTTATTCATTTAAGTAGGGAATACCGGCCATTCTCATCAAGTTTCGACATTTGTTTTTGTCAAATTTGTTATTTTAACGAGAGAAAACGTACCTACTACTTATTATACACAATGCTCGAGGACCGTTCAATCTTTGCACTCAGTTATGTTACTGAGGTCAGCTTGGTATACAAATTCCCTAAATCAACCTTGATAAAAAACTTAATGGATTTAGGACCAACGATCTTGATCGCAATGAAATTGGACCGCGCAACTTGACCCATCTTTATGAATTTTGCATGTTTTTAATTGAAGTGGTCTCGCTCCGACCGAGTGTGATGCGCCGGGGTATTAGTGAGTATTAATACGTTCAGAATCAAAATATTTATCCGAGCAGATGCGAGGATACTAACGGGTGATTTTTTAAGAGGTATAGGATTTGATTTTAAAAAAAACGCAAAAAGTTTGAAAAAACGATTAAATCTTTATTTGAGTCGATAGAACGGTCCATATAATTTAATGTTTAAAGATTATTTCATGTAAATGTTGGCCGCTTTAGATGGCCCATGCGCAAGGTTCAATTTTGGTACACTCTCTCCAACATATCGGCCGGTATCTCACGAATAAATGCTTCAATATTGACTTCCAGTGCGTCAATCGTTGCTGGTTTATCCCTGTAGACATTAGACTTAACATGGCCCCAAAAGAAATAGTCCAACGGCGTTAAATCACACGATCTAGGCGGCCAATTGACGCTCCCCAAACGTGAGATAAACTGTTCACCGAACTCGCCTCTCAATAGGGCCACTGTTTCGTGTGCGGTGTGGCATGTGGCACCGTCTTGTTGAAGCCACATGTCAGCCAAGTCCAGCTCTTCCATTTTGGGCAAAAAAAAGTTTGTTATCATCGCACGGTAGCGCTCGCCATTCACAGTTACGTTCCGGCCATTGTCGTCTTTGAAGAAGTACGGCCCGATGATGCCACCGGCCCATAATCCACACCAAACTGTGATTTTTTCGGGATGCATTGGTAGCTCTTGCAATGCCTCTGGCTGGTCTTCACTCCAGATGCGGCAAATTTGCTTGTTAACGTACCCATTCAACCAGAAATGAGCTTCGTCGCTGAACACAATTTTTCGATAAAAATGTGGATCTTCCTCTAACTTTGCCAGCGCCCATTCACCAAATTGGAAACGTTGTGGGAGGTCGTGTGGCTTCAATTCTTGCACCAGCTGTATCTTATAAAGTTTTACACCCAAATCCTGTCGCAAAATTTTCCACGTAGTGAAGTAACAGAGGCCCAATTGCCGCGAACGGCGGCGAATCGACATTTCACGGTCATCACTAACACTGGAGGATACAGCCGCAATATTTTCTTCAGTCCTCACTCTACGTCTGCGTGTTGGTGGTTTAATGTCCAATAATGTAAACTGGGTTCGAAATTTAGTCACAAGCTTCCGAATAGCTCCCTCAGTAGGCCGACCAAATTGCCCATAAATTGGAAGCAGTGCTCGATGCACTCTCTTAACCGAGCATGAGTTTTGATAGTAAAATTCAATAATTTGGAAGCGTTGTTCGTTCGTAAGTCGATGCATGGTTAAATTATAGACCAAACTGAACAAGTTTGACAATGATACAAGACACGATTCACGCGTCATCTGTCAAAACAGTTTTGCCAAAAATATACTAGCAAAAAAATCACCCATTACCTGGACTAGACATTTCATGCTCATTTTAGGAATACTTTTAAGCATCTAGTAGCCTACTGTCAAACTATCATACTCAAATGAACGCTATGAGAAGCAGATTTGATACCTTGTACCTAATTTTTGTAATTTTTTATAGTGAGTAGTTGTTCAGTGCGTCTTGTTATTTGTATTTTGACTTTAATAGTTCTTTTTGGGTTGAGTTTTTATTACTTTTATAATGTCTGTGCATTGAGAGTTAGTTGTTCTATTATATCCAGATTCGAGTACACGCTAAGCGAGTACGCACATACGCATCTCATTTACGGGAGTGCTAGTGCATCCCTCATTACACTAAAGTTTCAAATATAAATTATCCTTCAACATAAATTCTGTCCATTTTTTGTATCCAAGCCATAAATTGGTAATTTATGAGGGCGTATAACAATAATACCATTTGTAAATTAACAATAGTTAGCCAAGCTTTTTGACTAATTGGCACAGTGATCTTACTTGATACTCTAACTTTACAGAATGTCAAAGTGTAAGAAGGGATTTTAATAAAAATTTAGTCTTTGGCAGGACTTTTCTGAGGGTTTTCCGCCACCTTAAAGAAAAATATAACCGTACGAGATAAAGTGCCGAATTCTGAGTATTTTGAAACAAACCTTGGTCCAGAAAAGTTGTTACTTGTAGGAATAGCGTGCGATTAGCTGAATATAGGCCAGCTTTTCAACAACAAAAATTAATGCAGAAAATCTCGAAAACAATAAGACTTTTACAAGATCAAAATGTTCAGGACTCTGTATATTTCTTTCACACAGCGACAAGCGCACCCAATAACAGGAAATCCTTAGAGTCAAGAAATGGAACAATAGATCATCTCCACTTTCTTCAAGCCTCCATGTAGGTTCCTGGACCTTCTTAACAATCCTTGGATCTCCTAAGATTACATTGGGTCACTGGGTTTCTTTGTCTTTCCAATAGGTGGAATTGCTAAGGTGTATCGAAAACGCAAACAATTGGCTGTAATGCCAATAGAAACGACTCGCATACTCAAGTACTCCTCAAATCCTCTTGGATTGCCTTGGATATCCTTAGATAACTTAGGATCACCTTCGAGATGGATAGATAACTTTTCTGGATACCCTAGCACTTCCTTGAATTTTCTCGGATCTCTTTAGACTACATCACATATCTTTAGGTTGCCTTGGCACGTGAAAGTCCTATTAGACGTCAAAAAAAACGACAAGACGTCAACTTGCTCGCTAGATAGTTCACAGTATGCAAATAGTACATTTCGCGTCTGCTCGATAACAGCGCTGTGACCTTCATCAAAAGCATCAATCTGTGGAGGCATGACTCAACGACACGACGTTCAATGACCAAGCTGCAAGTCAGTTCTTCATCATGCTCTGTTGGTTGTAGAATGTTTGTAGAGTATACCCGGAGATGGTGTGTGGTCGAGTAGCAGAGTGGCAAGATCACATCTGGATGATTGTGTGTATTGGACTGCATAAAGTCAGCGATTTTTGCTAAGAGAGAAAATTATTACTGAATAGCACATGGAATATATATATATATATATATATATATACAATTAATTGTTGGGAAATTGGCAAATTTTTAATCTTAAGTTGACTCTTTTGACGATAAAATCAAGCTTTCGGCATTCTCTATGGAGCCTTCATCAGGATTCTGTAAACACAATTGTGATGCTAGCAAAGAAAACAGGACAGATTTAAATTGTCAATCAACTTACTCGTCAATGAGGTTGCAGCCACAAGGTGTTTCAAAACGAACGTAGAGAAGATAGAACTCGTAATAAGTATAAAAACAAAAATACGACAGATACCTTCGTTACATGTTAAGCATATCAATACACCCGAACATATTAAAAAATTATTACACGTGAGAAGACATTTTTGTGAAACAATCGGAATGCAGTCTCAAACCTCCTGCTGCCGCTACACGTGGAGAGGGGGACGGCACGGAAACATAATGCGTCGACAGAGGACCAGTGATTGACGCGATGGAACGTGGAACTGTAAACCTCATTGTCCAATCTGGCTATGAAGTATACGAGAGACGCTCGGTAAACCTTCACCCAAATTACTAAAATGCTGAATTAATTTGTTTTGGAAAAATGTGTAGTTCATATGACATACGAGCGTTCCTCGTATACTTCAGACCCAAACTGGACAATGAGGTTTACAGTTCCTCGTTCCGTCGCGTCAAGCACTTGTCATTTGTCGACGCATTACCTTTCCATGCCGTCCCCCTCTCCACGTGTAGCGGAAGTAGGAGGGTAGAGACTGCATTCCGATTGTTTCACTAAAGTGTCTTCTTACGTGTAATAATTTTTTAATGTGTTCGGGTGAATTGATATTCTTAACATGTAACGAAGGTATCTGTCGTTATCAACAAACCCAATGTCTCCGTCTTTTTGTTTTTATACTTGTTACGAGTTCTATCTTCTCTACGATCGTTTTGAAACACCTTGTGGCTGCAACCTGAACGACGAGTAAGTTGTTTGACAATTTAAATATGTCCTGTTTTCTTTGCTAGCATCACAATTGTGTTTCCAGAATCCTGATGAAGGCTCCATAGAGAAAGCCGGAAGCTTGATTTTATCGTCAAAAGAGTCAACTTAAGCCTAAAAATTTGCCAATTTCCCAATTAACAATTAATTGTATTTTGTGCCCAACTGGTCGTTGGTTTTGGCAATGACTACTGCTCACACACATATATATATATATATACTAGCTGTGCCCGGGGGGGTTATTTGTGTTATCCTTTCTGAAGAGAGGTTATGTTCAAAGTTATACATTACAATTTTCGCACTTTTTTGTGCGTTTCCAAAAACTTTAAGAAGCAGTACGGGAAATCGGGTGCAAACCCGCGTTGTGCGAAATTATGCCAAATCACAGAAAATTAGGAATGACGCATCACATACAAAACATTTTCCCACTACGTCACATCCAGGCACTGATTTGTATTTTCTACTTGACATCGTAAAATAAATTTCTGCGAAATTTAAATGACTGGAAATAAAAATTAAGGTAAAATGTTATATTTTTGTCAATACGTCTCATAAATATTCATGTATGTACCATATTTTACTACACCTCTTTTTTTAAATTCAGCAAATTTGCATATTTAATTTCCAGGTTGAATAAGAAAAAGCGGATGCTTCTAGCTTTGTATGCATTTCAACTAAGCGTAGTTGAGACAAGAAACCAATGGAACTATTGTCAACACAGATTATTAAAACACAAATCCTCTCTACGCACTGCCTCTTCCTTCTAGCTATAGTAAACAATAAGTTGCTGTAAGCAGGTAAGACCCCCAATAATTCCATCTTTGAAGCATATGTTACATTGCATCAGAGCCGAGCATTGATAGTTGAAGCATCGTGTCGTTTAGGCAACACGTACAGCTACGAAACGAATAGACATCAAGTATACAACAGCTAGTGCTAAGTTGACATCTCGTAGAAAAACCTACATAAGACCTATATAATGTCAAAAGAAAACGACATAATATCACTTTTCTATATAAGTAATACCCCTGAGGGTCTTGTTGGAATGCTTCAAACTTGCCTGTACAGCGTGTCCCAGAAGTCTACGTCAAGCCGGAAACGGGGGATAGGTCAAATAATAATAGTTACCAGTAAGATATAAAAAAGTTGTGTTATTTTCCAATTATAGGCTTTAAAAAGATAGGAAAAATCTATACCCTGTTCAGTTGTCATAACAAATTTCAATATTTTATAGACGCAGTGACGGACAGTGTCAGATCATCACAGTGTGTACATTTTTCTTATTTTTCCGATTCTTTTAACTTAGTTAACTAAGTTCATGATCTTTTTATCTGTTTCTGGTAACTATTAGTCGGCCTATCTCCCGTTTGCGGCTTGACGTCGACTTCTGGGACACCCTATATGCGGAATAGCTGGAATTGCTCAAGATCATCTGACAGCCGAGAACATGATTTACTAACTGTAATTTTCCAGATTTGAAGTCTTGTTGCTTAATGGACGGTCAGTGTATGCTCTATGAGCGGATCGACTATTTGATGAAAGGTGAATCAAGCGTTCTGCATAGACTTGTTCATAATTTGTGAAAAAAGTACTGGATAAGCGTTGAAACAGGTATAGTTATAGTCACCGTTCTTGGCGGTTATATCGTCAACGTCATATGAAATAAGTAAACAGATCGAGTCCCCGTACCATGGGCGGATCTTGAGCGCAGAGGTCGTGATATGTTGCCCTTTACTTGTCATATCGTAGAAAGTATTTCTAATTTCTGTTTTGACGGCATCACTTACATCATCGGTCTTGCATTGTTTATTTTGCGAGTTTCCTAGGTGCTACTATGGGCAAACCTTTCTTATTTTTGGATTTTATTCGCTGAACACTCCGCATGGGTAGAGATCCAGTACCCATGAAGGTAACAGGGGACCGCTGTTTTCATTCTATTCCAAGAAATAATCTAATAAATTTAGAACGAGCTGTCGGCCTTCTCCATTGATTGTATTTCTGGGCATTGTAAAATTTTATATTGAGGATTGGTAACGACAAAGTTTTCGAGACGGAGACACACAACTAAAAAACGTATGTCTTTAAGCTCACCGAACAAACGTTCACACACAGGGGTAGGTTGCATGTGTATGTATGAGGGAGATGGAGATATATAAAGGGATACTGGTAGTCTTACTTTGAACCACCAAGAACGGTGACTACAACTACATCCTGATTTGATTTTAGTGCTTTGTACGTCTAGCACCAGCTACAATAATAGATTGGATTTAGAAACTAAAAACTGCTCGTGTTTGACCCATAATCTACCCTCCACACAGAATAGACTGAAGTCGGAATTCCAATCTATTACTGTTTCAATAAGTCTCGGAGATTATGGTTTATTTTCATTTACCGCGCAGCCGATGAAAGAAAAGCCCCCTGACAAATTGAGAGCCGTAGGAATCTTCAATAATTCCCAGTAAACGTAAATTTCTCCGGGAAGCCGGCTGAGGCGGCCACGGGCTGAAATAAAATCTCATTCTAAGATTTATTTACTTCTAGCTGGAACAAAGAAATTATATTTTATCGGAAGGATTTTGGCTATCAGCAAGTTGTGTTCGAAATGCTGAGTCATCTGTTATTGACAGTTGGTTTTTAGTGTCGTGCTTGAATTCCGAACAATAAGAATCTGGATAACATATATTGTGATTTAGTAGTAGTGGCTGTGTACAATCTCAAACTGAATTAAGTAAGCGTATACGTACTAAGTTTACACGAAGACAGAATGTAACCCCGTTAATCGTGTGTAATTGTCCGAAATAAAATATAGCCCCTTGAGAACTTCTTGTTGATTGCGTTGGCTCAGACTAGTTAAAAGTTCCAAAGTAGGCGATAAATAGCCGAGTGTCGCGAACACTTCGGAACTGCCTTTGACGTTTCAAGTTCATTAATTTGTTTGCTCAGTACATGACATTGCTTACCAATTTCTAATGAGGGCGCGCTTCTGAACTAGGCCATAGCAAAGAGTAGTTATAATTAGAGAAGGGTTAGACAAGGCGAGTGAAATGTTTTTATACTGAAGCACCCCGTAGGCAGAAGCCAAAATACCAGAGCACCGCGACTACTATGAGCTTAAAGAAACTTCGTTAAACCCATTATTGAACTGCCTAAGGTTAGTAGAACCGGTAAAATCTTTTCGGGTAGTTTAACAATCCTGATACTCGAGACACAAAGAAGCGGTGATATGAGACAGTCCTGATTACAAGAAGTTTGACACGGTTATGGTGGGAGGTCAAAGTCCGGCTGGTCTATCTGGCTGCGAAATCATGAAGGGAAGCTATAGGGAGCAAAGCCTGTTGGCGTAGAGGTAGAAAAGAGCTAGATCGCCGACGGCCCCGAGGTGTAAAAGGGTCTGGAGACTGTCAGTTATAGAAAATTCATCGATCAGTCGGACAGTCCTCGTCTGAACAGCATCGAGCATGGATAATGTACCCGAGGCGGCAGCACCTCAAACATGTGAGCAGTACTCGAGGCTAGATCTTATCCTGGGGCATTGTGCATAGTGATGAGGCCATGCGGAGACAGGTACATTTGGGTCCTAAACAAATAACCTAGCTATTTCCCAGCAGCTGCCGCTATTGTCAAGATGTTTTAGTGCCAGATCAAGTCCTCGGTGATCTGGACCCCGGCCAATCGAAATGAACGGCTCTTTGATAGTGATAGGCTCCAGATCTCCAGAGAGGAAGTTGCTGCTACCCAACATTTGCATATGTGTAATCTGTAGGTTGTATACTTTCGGTTGGTATTAAATTTATTTAGTGCATCTTTTTTTGGGGATACAGCGGAAAGAGCGGGGACTTCATAGAGGCTTCTGCGGGGAACACGTGTGCATGCAACGTGCACACATTTTGGCCTCGCCTTACAGATTCGCCAGGTGGTATCTCCGCGTTCAACAGTTACAGACCGTCAACCACCTGCTGATAATCACAACATACATAGCCAAGAGAACTTACGAGTATTTTTTCAATGTTCAATTAATCACAGTCGCGCTAGGAATTATTTATCGGTTCGCGATATATTTCTTAACATACCGATTTTGATATAAAATACTTTCAATCTATTAAGCAGATGCTGCTGATTGAGATCACTAACTATAAAGAGTGTCTGGTCAAGGCATGAGTCTTGCACAACTACGCTTCTCACTGTCGGTATGACAAGTTGCACGTGTAATTCGGGTTCGCATTCTGTTTTCAATGTTAACAGTCAGTGTCAATTTTTGAGATTATTTTCTGAAAGTAAGTAGAAAGAATGTTCATCTGTTACACAATTCATGTATGTGTGCAGTGTGGAACTTCCCTAGGAAAGTTCAGCCTCGTAAGTGATGTAGTTAAGACCATCTGCTTGCCTATTCCGTATATCACTGAAAAACGTTTCGGAAGTTAACTTAATATTTCTCAGGATTGTGGGATCAGTGAAATAGTGCGGTTTTCAGTTTAAAACATAAAAAATGTCCCGCATCCAGAAACCGTCTTCCTACTCAGAAATTAAACCGCAATGCACTAAAGTCAGAATATTTCGCTGTTTGTCAGTCACCTATATCTCATGCCATTTTGTCGAGGGGACAAGGTTCAGATTGGCCGCGTCTTTTCCCGTAAAGGGACGCGCACTTCATGTAGAGTGTTCTTTGAAATATAGAGACGACTGTAGACAGAACTTCTTAGATATGGGAAACTCACATTGCCTTCAATATACGTAGAGGTGTCAATGTATACTAAACAGTATCTGAACACCGATGAAACCATCTATTACCTTGGCTGTCTAAAAGCCAAAATATCTTTGTTCTTGTCGTAAGTCGGAAATGCAGGCTAAACCCAAGGTCAATTGATCCAACCGGCGGATTGTAGTATGTAAGTAAGTAAGTAACAACCGCTATTTTAGAAAGTCCTAATTTACAACCACAAGCAAAAATTGTTCACTCCCAATGAAAGGAAAACAAATTCAACTACATCTAACTATATTAAGTTTAAGCATTTCTACCTCTCAACTACAGCTAAAATATGTACTTGTAATAATAAATTGCTGTCTTACTTCTGAATAAGTGGAAAATATCTAAAGTAATACCTATACCTAAGATATCTAATCCGACTCAGTTCTCTGACCTAAGACCAATCAGTATTTTACCAATATTATCAATAGTCCTAGAAAAGATAATGGGGCAACAAATTTCGGAACATGTTACAAATAAATCTATTTTGCCACAGATTCAATCCGGCTTCCGAAAATCTTATGATACTACAACAGCCTTAGCTTGCATAGTTGATGATTTCATGTTTTCAGTCGACTACCGCAAAATTGTGTGTTTAGTCTTACTTGATTACAGCAAGGGTTTCGATACCATTGACCACGATATATACTAAGTGACATATAAATCCGAACACCCAGTTTAAATGGTTTTATTTTAATAAAAGTTGGTGAATGTATTTATCCTACTGTAAATAACAAGTGAAAAAATTTTCAGCCTTATCAGTTGGACATTCCGGTTTTTATACTGCTTTTTTTTTATTCACTAACGCTCTAAAAATGAATATTTCAGCCGCAGTAAAGAATCAACGTTGGCGGATTTTGGTTCTTGACATCCTTTACGATAGGTTACGATGCCTAGAGTACGGAGACCTGTACGATTTCGTCAACTTAGTGAGTTTGATAGGGGCCTTATAGTGGGACTTCGGGAAGCTGGGCTTTCTTTTCGGGCAATTGCAGTTAGAGTGCAAAGAAGTGTAGACACTGTGGTTAGGTGTTGTCAGGCATGGCTTCGAGAAGGCCGTACGCAAAGAGCAAGGGGCACTGGACGCCGCCGTAGAACAACAGACCGTGAAGGTCGCCGCCTAAGATTATTGGCCTTAAGGGACCGTTTCTCCACTACCAGGTCCATTGCAAATGAATGGTTTGCAGAACACGGAAGACCTATTGGCATGCGAAGTGTTTACCGACGAATGAGAAGTTTTGGCTTGTTTTCATACCGGCCACACTGGGTCCTCCCTTTAACTCGAGAATACCGACGTAATCGCCTTGAGTGGTGCAGACAACGGTCACTCTGGGATCAGGAATGGAACAGTATTTTCTTTAGTGACGAGTCTCGATTTTGTTTAGGCATGCACGATGGTCGTGCCAGGGTTAGAAGGCGACGTGGTGAAAGGAGGAATCCACAGTTTATTGTTGAAAGACATGTTCATCACACTGTTGGAGTTATGGTTTAGGGTGCTATAGCTTATGGTTCCAGGTCACCTTTAATCTTCATCAGAGGTAACATGAACGCGCAGCGTTATATCCACGAAGTTCTAGAACCCCATCTTTTACCCTATCTTGACACCCTGGCAGATCCAACTTTCCAACAAGATAAGGCCCGACCACATGTTGCAAGAGTCACAATAGACTTCTTTCAACACAATGATGTCACATTGTTACCATGGCCACCAAGATCTCCCGACTTATCCCCAATTGAGCACGTGTGGGATATGATGGGTAGGAGATTGCTCAATTTGCAACGTCCTCCTCAGACTCTAGAAGCACTTCGAGAGGAGTTGGTGGTTGCTTGGAATGAGATACCACAGGAGGACATTGACCACCTGATCAGAAGCATGCCTAGGCGCGTTGGAGAATGCGTGGCACATCAGGGTGCATCCACACATTATTAAAGGTCAAAGGGCTTTAAAGCAGTGCAATCATTTTGAAATTTTTATCATTTACTTATTATGCTTCATTAATTACTTATACAAAATTTTATTAAAATAAAACCATTTAAACTGGGTGTCCGGATTTATATGTCACTTAGTATACTTTGCACTAAATTAAAATAATTTGGCTTCTGTAAATATGTATCGGCTTAACATCAACAAAATTCCTTTACCAGTTGTAACTGTAAGCAAAAATCTGGGTTTATGGTTGGATAATGGACTAAAATTTTACCATCATATACAAATTAAGTTATGTTCAAAATCTTATGGTATCCTCGAACAATTATATAATCAAAGACGTTCACTAAATAGTAAATTAGAATTACAGCTGTGTGGTCCACTACTCATTTGAAGGATATCTTATTGTGACGCAGGATATGGACGCGCTTTATTGCAAAGTGATAAGATCAAGCTGCAGGACTCCAAAATTCTTGTTTCCGTTATTGCCTTGGCATTAGAAAATACGACCACATCAGTCATGTTTATAAGAAAATGGAAAATTGAATTTAGAAAATCTTAGAATCTATCATTCACTACCTTCAGTCCATAAGACGTTAATGAATAAGAAACCAGAATAACTTCTGAATAACCTCAAAAATTTGTTAATAATTTAGCAATAAGAAATAGCCAATCCCTAGTTATATCCCACCTCTCTACATCGTTATACAAGAAAAGTTTTTCATACATTGAGTATCGCAATTACAGTCTGATAAATTTCAAGACAAAATTTAAAGAAATGCTTCTATCCACCTCCTCTACCTGCTGATAATGATATCAATTTTAAAAAATTCAGCTAGAATAAAACTGACTGTATGATTTTTCGAGTTATATTCGATATTTCGATATTATATGAAAATCATGATTTTGTATTAAATAACTAGAATTTAAACATATATACTGGTATAGGTTTAAACATTATTAGGTAATTATCGCAAATCATGCACTAATGCACTAATTATTTTACGACACTATTCTTATTCAGGTTTGTAATTTCACTTTATGAGTTGAAGAATATCTTAAGCTCTTAAGGTAACACTCCACCATTTCGATTCTTTAATTTCAGATCTTTAGGACCTCACCTTAGAAAAAATATGTATTGCTAAAAGAATCGGATAAAGGCATGTTATTATTATTATTATATGCATGCCAATTGCTTCCTTGAAATGACCTACAGTCTCATCTTTTATTTGATTTAGTAACTTGTTCTATTCCCTCAGACCCTTCTGCATTATTGTTTTCATTGTGCACACTTTATTGATTCTAATTAAATGAAAATAGGACTTGGTTCTCATGTAATAGGTATGAATTTCATTATTTCTTTGTAGGGGTGCAGCTAAACAATTAGCTGAAGTTCCATTTACAATATTGGGTATGAATGCCATTGTCATTAAGTGAAGATGTTGATTTACAGACAACCTCTATAGAGTATTTAACATGTCTTCAATTCTTGTGTATTACACAGAATTACGCTCATTTCCCAAATTTGTAGTTTTTGTAGTGTGCTTATTGTTTTCGTGCTGGAGAAATACAATAAATATGAACAGTACTGAAAAATGTCCTTAAATCGACTGGCTTCACTTTTTAGTTCTTGTATCAGAAAATCATGTGTTTACAGTTAAACATGGAGTAATAAGTCACCACCTATATGAAAAGTTAAATAACTTACTCGTAGTATGTATTGAGTTACAGTAGGAGTAGTATCAAGCTGTGAACCATACTAAACAGTTTTGTCAGAAAGAAAGCCCATCGCATCAACTATCTATGTCTCAACTAAATTAAATGTCTAGCTATTGTATTATTTCAAAATTCAGCTACTTCAAAGAAATTCTGGATCAGAAATATCTATATAATCTTTATTATGCTATTGTCTATCCTCTATTACTTTACGGAATCTTGGCTTCGGGGAAGTTATGAATAATAATTACAAAAAGGTTGATCCAATCCAAAAATTAATTCTAAAATTAATCCTCCATAGGGAGATTATTTATTCAAGTGATTCTCTATATATGGAGGCTCAACTATTAGATTGCAGACACATTTATTTTTATTGTAGTCTAATACATTATATTAAATATTCGAAATATTTAAATCGTACCATTCATAACTACCGAACAAGATTCAATCAAAATTCAATGTGTATTCCACAAACATCAAAAACCATTACACAACGATCTCTGTTTTTCTTGGGACCAAAATTCCATAACTTCATACCAGAGTTATTAAAAGTAATTAAATCAAATAGATCATTTAAAAAAGAACAAAGAAAATAGATTTTATAAAAACCAAGATACTCCATCCACGAAATTGTATAAATCTAAAATCATTATCAAAATCAATAATATTTTACTTACACTAACATCCATATTCTTACTTTAGTTATGATTGTCTTTTTTTTTCCTGGCATTTCTTTTCTCAAACACTGACTGAACTTATCGTTGTTATTTTTAACAAACCCAAACACAAGTGCAAACTTTTTTGGGTGCTATATGTTTGTTGTGCACAATATTTAATATTTACCTGTATTTTTTGACAATAAACATTATTATTATTATTACTATTATTATTATTTATTCCTGTCTAGTTGCCAATGAACTGTCAGCAACGAGCCTTGCATAGGTCACCAAGATGCCTGGAAATATTCTATTTTCTGCTCGTCATAGGTATTATTTAGTTCTCAAAACAGTTGTCGCCGTCTTCTCTGTCTCACTGCCACAACAAAGTTCCACAAATTCCACTATTTACAAGCATAAGGCCATCTATTATGAAAGCTAATTAAACTAAAATTACTAAATTGCCGGTAATAGATCCCGGGCTGGAAAAATATCCGAAACACGCGAAGTACTTCGTGTAATTGAAATGCTGACATTAAGTTTTTCATTAAAGTAATCAATTTGCCGCCCGCTACCAGATGATAATGCTTCTCAAACATGAACGGCTGCTGGGCCGGCGATTTTATACTCTTGCAGTCATTAAGCATCCTCAAGGAATGATGATGATTCATTAGATGCCGAGGGAGAAAATATTGGGTTTATTATTCCTGGATTGCGTAAAAAGATAGGTGTACTGATGATGCTCATTTTGAAGGCTATATATGAATATCCGCGTCATCTGTATAATGTAGAGTGTGCAAAACGTACACAGCAGATTCAAAAATAGCTTTATCAGATAACTGCTTCTCAACTGTACTGTGCATTCCTGAACTGTTTCTTCTGATATCAAAAATAAAATCAAGATTTAGCTCAACCAACACAAAGGTTCTGAAATGAGGTGCTAAGGAACATCCTTCTACTTTTCGGCGAAACAATATGGCGGCCAGGTATGAAGAAGGGCTGCATAAGATTCGAATACAGAAGCTGTTTAGCTGCCGCACAATATCACAGCTGAACTTGTGTATTCTTAGGTATTATATATACATATCTTACGGTTACTTACAGGACATTGTTGACTGCCTTTAGTGAAATCGATTGTTCATTTAGTTGATCAATTTAGTATTTGCCAATATCAATCAACAAAAAGATCCTAATTCTGTAAAAACTGAGTACATCTTATCAAAAATAGATTCAGTATCAATACTAGGTATATCTTACCTAAGCTGGATTAACCTTCTTTCTGGTAAGTGGTCAAGGAAACTTACCTGTAAGAAAGCAAAAAATAAATTAGCTCAAATATTTAATGAATATAAATGTAAATGTCACCTAGCTAGGTTCCTTTAATAAAAATAATAATCGTCTTAATTATGGGTGAACTTTACCATAGTGCTATTCTGCTACTTAACCCCTAAACAGATGTACAAAATACAAGACATAAAAGATTTCAATGTTACAACAAAGAACTAAAGCATAGGTATTGTTGCAGTTTCTTTTTGTGACTAATAATTATCTAATTCTTGATAAAGTAAACTATTGCCGCGTTTTTCTTATTTAGAATGATGCTTTTATAGGAGTTCTTGAAAACATCAAATTTCATTTTTATAACAAACGACTTTTCTTAGTCTAATAATATTGTGGTAGAAAATCATATTCTGCTCTCCATCTTGGTAATGGTCATTTTTCATCATTTCTGCCGACGGTAAATACGAGAGCTGAAGGTGACCTGATACTATTTCCGATGTCCTTGTGTAGGAATTATGCGGCCTTTTACCCGATTTTGTGAAATATCGTGTGGTGGAGATTTTAATAGAAATCGGCCTCCATTAGAGTTTGTTGTCGGAGCCATTTTGCTCACCGACTTGGGGATTTATCCTTAGACATAACTACACTCAACCATCGAGCTGGTAAGTGACCATTTTCTCCAAGCCATGTGTTCATTTCCTCAAAAGGATTTCTAATTCTATAGAGGGGAACCGTCTGCAGATATAATCCGAGGTAAATTTAAGCAGGACTCAAGGCTATGAGGAGCAGTTCGCCATTTCTATGAGCCCTCATTGATCGCGGTAATTATGATTTTTTTTTACTTTGCTAGGCCTGTCTTAATCTCGTACAAATTGAAAACACAACTACTTTGCTTAAAAATTAAGCATAAAACTATCAGTAATTTTATTTGTGTCAGTTTACGCGTTCTTATGGGTTATACTTTAACCATTTAATTATCCATTGTTTAGGTCAATATGGAATTCGTCAAAAGCTATAAATTCATTATCTTATTTAATAGTAAAAAGAGAGAAACGTTTTGAATTTCTCATTGGTAACATTTGTATATTGTTCTGTATCATAGTACATCACTTAGTACACATACTTATTTTTATATTTCTGTAGCTTCTGATTTTGGTTGCATGTTTACGAAAATATGAGTGAGCCATGCTCACGAGGTAAATTATTCGTGTCGTTCTCAAGTAGCATTTTAATTGCTTTACTTATAAGTTGAGGCAGGACATGAACTCTTTTACCTCTGGGTTCAGGTTAATTTAAAAGTTTGGGTTTTGCTGGAGCAATCATGATTTTCCTTGTACACCGTGATTGACAGCACTTTGATTTGATTTTAAATTTGTGAATTCATGTAACCCAAGACTAAATGGTTCCATATTAAAGTTACATTTTCAATTCTTGGAAGTAAATTAAAAGGGGGGTATTTCGGGTTATTTTTTTTAACAAGTAATTTTCTTATATTTAGGGTTCTACCTTTAGGTATGGAGTTACATCTTTCACTTCCTACCTTGGTTGCCTTTCGGTGATAGCCACGCACCTTTTTATTTTCATTTTTTTTTACTGGAGACCATTTAGCTGGGGGGCAGTACAGAATAATACAGAATAACTTTCTTTTGCTTGTCCTCCAGGACTTCTTTTAATTTTTTTTTTCATTTTTTGCTCAATAAATGTTTTTGTACCTTGTGAGTTTGCATCTCCTTTAGCGCCAGAAATACAGCAGTGGTTACTTGTCGTTCCCCTTTCCCAGTGTTTGGAACTAGGTGGCGCCCAAACCACAACAATTTGCATCCAAAAAACAAAATACAAAGAATCTCACTCTGGGGATCTCATAGGTATAAATGAATATATAAATGAAAATATACAATATAACAGGAAGGTATACAAAGGTATGAATTATAATTAGCATTGAAACATCTTTGTGAAGTGATACGTAAATTTAAGCAAATCATGAAGAATATTTATTTGAAATATGAGTTTTGATAAGCCTTTTAAATTCATCATATGTTGATAATTTTAAAGTTTGTGGATTTTCGGTATATTGAATAACTGCGTTGTATGTAAAACAATTACGGAAGAATGACGTCTTGTGGGAAGGCATTGTAAAAGAGTTTCCATGAGACGAATGTTTATTGAATGTATATGGTTTCTAGATATTAGCTTAATTCCGATAATGGAGGTATCGATTTGGAAAATATGTTAGTTCATGAGTATAACAAATTAAGTGTAATTCATGCAGGTCTTTTATTTTCAACCACCCCATGTCTTTTACGAAAGATCTGATGTGATCATACTTCCTCAAGTTGTTGATCAATCCGCAATAATTTTTTTTAAAAAAAAGGGTATGTTGTATCTATTAATGGTAGGTAAATTATACCACAGTAATTGATTTTTGACATAACTAGCGATTTATGCATCTTTTTAGTTTCATAACTAAGAAATTGTTTACTGAGCTATAATTGGCATTGAATGGAAAAACAAATCTTGCTTATATTGTATACATGTCTGATTCATATAGGCGAAACATGTTACTCAAGTTAAATTCAATGACAAAACTCAAACCTGCATGAAATCGTTAGCTAACACTAATTTTATTGATTCAAAGTTTTCATAAAACAGAGCATCAAAACATAATCGTTAGGGATTCCTTCTGCTTTTAGTAATACTTTGAACATTCCGCAATATAATGGTTTGAAACTATGGCATCATTAAGTACAGATTTCTTGTGGTCCCGAATGATCTAGGAATTAGGTTTTGTAAAAAAATGGCGAGTGCTAGCATTTATCCTGTCATGCAATTAAAAATGGTGAATGTGCTGTTGATGTATGTTGGCACCTTTTCCTCTATAATGGGTATTGGTCATCATAACATGTGAAGGCAAAACTAAAGAATCATCTTGTCTATCAGCTTTGAAGTTGATCCTCCTCGTGACCCCTCAATGTCACTGTTCATAAATGTAGTCTGGAAAATTTCCTATAGCAGTCGTGGTACCTTGATGTAAGGCTGCAATTATGAAAGAGATCTCTTGAAAGCGGCTATTATTAGGTGAGTCAATCACGCACTAGTTTCCTAGTTTTAGGGCTGCACATCAGGTTAACCACTGCTCTTCAATCAATTATTGCACACTTGCAAAAAGCGTAGCTTTCGCTGTGTAAACATCCGAGGGGTCAAGTTTTTAAATTGTTCATCCCGCTTGGCTGCCTAAGTGGAAACGTTGCCCTGCTATGTGGTGTTTGTATATACTGTATATAAAGCATTACCTGAAAACCGGACATGCAAAATCGATGCTGGACACCAGACAGTCTCGCCGCTTCTCGAATTCGGAATGAGACGCACGTGTTACTATGGCTATGGACTTACTCATCTCCACTTTGTTTTCCAGCGCGGTGCGAGGTATGTTTATTCTGAAAATGTTTGCCGTTCCAATAAACCGGCTTGTTTATTGAGTCAACGGCCCGACCGACCGTCTGTGGCAGGGCTGTTGAGATGCAACGTGCTCACTCTTCGAGTGCATATTATACCTGACCTTCCAGACGGCAGATGCAGAGGAGTATGAAGGCGCAGATGTCATACTAACTTGGATCATGGGCGAAATTAGAAGAACCAGTCCAAAAAATGTAGCAAGGCTGTCGTCAGACGCCAAGTGCAAAGGAGTATAAAGATGGATATAGTACAGCAGTTTGAGGACCATGGGTGACGATACGGGGCTTTGTAGAGGCTATGTCGTCATAAAATGTAGCAAGGGTGTTGAGGTGCGGAGTAGATATTGTATCTCACCTTTCCGAAGGCAGATGCGGAAAAGTATGGATGTAGAGATGATATAGCAACTTGGTAACCTCAAGTAAAGTCAGAAGGCTTTGTACAAGTTAAGGTCCCACAGCATGTAGCAAGGCTGTATCGTACTCGATTTTTGAGTCGTTATTGCATCTCAGCTTTCTGCCTGCAGTTGCAAAAGAGTATGGAGATAGAGATGCTATAGCAACTTCATCACAAACGAAGTTAGACATCTTTTTAGAAGTTAAGGTCCCACAGCATGTAGCAAGGCTGTTGAGATGCATTGTGCTTGCACTTTGAGCCGTTATTGCATCTCAGCTTTCTGCCTGCACTTGCAAAAGAATATGGAAGTGGAGATGATATAGCAACTTGATCACAAACGAAGTTAGAGAGCTTTGTAGAAATTAAGGTCCCACAGCATTAGCAAGGCTGTTGAGATGCATCGTGCCTGCAGATGCACAGGAGTATGGAGGTAGAGATGATATAGCAACTTGTTCACAAGCGAGGTTATAGAGCTTTGTAGAAGTTAAGGTCCCACAGCATGTAGCAAGGCTGTTTAGATGAATTGTGCTTGCACTTTGAGTCGTTATTGCATCTCAGCTTTCTGCCTGCAGATGCAAAAGAGTATGGAGATAGAGATAATATAAAAACTTGATCACAAGCGAAGTTGGAGAGCTTTGTAGAAATTAAGGTCCCACCGCATATAGCAAGGCTGCTGAGATGCATCCTGCTTGCCTTTTGAGTCGTTATTGCATTTCAGCTTTCTGCCTGCAGATTCAAAGGAGTATGGATATGGAGATGATATAGCAACTTGATCACAAGCGAAGTTAGAGAGATTTCTTAGAAGTTAAGGTCCCACAGCATGTAGCAAGGCTGTTGAGATGCATCGTGCTTCATTTTTAAGTCGATATTGCATTTCAGGTTTCTGCCTGCAGATTCAAAGGAGTATGGAGATAGAGATGATATAGCAACTTGATCACAAGCGAAGTTAGAGTGCTTTGTGGAAGTTAAGGTCTCACTGCATTGTAGCAAGGCTAGCTTGAGGTCACAAGTGAAGGTCTTTTTAGATACTATGGTCTTACAAATGTTGTACCTCAGTTTTTGAGAGGCGACGTGCTTGCTTTTTATTGAAATATTGTACCTGACATTTCTAACGACAGGTGCAAAGCAGTATGCAGGAGGAGATAGTACTTGCAGACTGTGACCAAAGTTATAGAATTTCGTAAAAGCTTAGGTACCAGAAAGCGTAGCAAGGCTTACTAAGTCGAAATTGTGCGTGACTTGTCTGGTGGCATTCGCAGGGAAGAGTATTAAGATGGAGTTGGTATAGCAACTTGAGAATCACGAACGAATTTAAGAGGGCTTTGTAGGAGCTAAGGTGTTACAAAATGTAACAAGGAAACGTGCTCGCTTTTAGAGTCGATATTGTACCTAACCTTGCCGAAGACTCTTGCAAGGGAATGTAAGAATCACCATTGTGGTTAGACAAAATGGGCATAAATTAGGAAACTTATCACAAAAGCGCAGAGCTGAAGTTTCCTTCCTTCTGAATTATGAAATTCGGGCTTCTTAGCATATGACGTTTTTACGGAATATTGAACAGCGCGTGACATAATAGAGAACAGGAGGGAGTGCATTGAATGGCGGAGTACGATCCCACTTCTGATTCCAGTCGACTTTGCCGGCGAAAGCGAAACGATCCGGAAAGAAACGGATCAGAGTGGCTGGAGAGTGCTTGGAATTCGAATGAGCAGGTCGGACGCCGCCATTGGCTATTGTAGGCGCCGCTGGACGTTCGCTCTTTGCCGTCCGCCGTGCACAAATCAGTTTATTGAAAGGGCAAACGATTGATGGCGCAACAAACACTTTGCTTTAAACTCTCATGTGAGTAAGCTCGTGTCCAGATAGGAGAAAAACCGAAAGATTCAATTTCTTGGTAATAAACTAGTTGTCTATAGGACATTTCTTTTGAACATCTTACCAGCCATTTGTTTGGTACAAAATCTGGTCCTGGATGGAGAAGGTTGGTTATACATTTAAATAATAGGACGAACACCGATTAATTCAGCAGCTACAGATTATAGCACTTAGTATGATGGAAAAGATCTTACAAGTAGCAGAACTATTCCTTTTCGAGATCAAACTAGCATAAAAGGCACGCAAGTCCACATTTTATCTCCATGGATGGCTGAGCTCTGCCAGAAGCTATTTATTTGGACGTGTCGGGGTTCAGATCATCGGGGACCTGATTTGGAACCAACACAGCACCTGTTGGAAAGAAGCTAGAATATTTGTTTATGGAAATGCATAATCTTTTTCAGTTTAGCTACCCCTAGACAGTTAAACAGTTAAAAAAAATGAAAAAAATAGTGTCAAGTAGGTTGACTCTGTGCTTTCCACGTAATTCTAACATCAATTGGATTGTGTTTGGGTTCCTTGCAAACCTAACGCGATATGAACTGCGTCTAAAAAAATCGATCAAAGCAATTTCTTGAGAGATATCGAGTCGACCTCAACTAATATTTTCGGCAGACCTGTTCATCAGTGGAACAGATACAAAGATTCAAATCTTGTTCTGGACATCTTGGGAAAGGTGGATCGTATTCAGTGAGCCAAGAAAGCTGTAGCAATGTATTAAACATTCCTAGGGCCGCTTGTGCCGCTGTAACTTCTGCTAACCTGTGGTAAGATATATGCCGTGAGCCTACATTTCTCTCTAGGAAAATGAACCGCGTGGAGGTATCCCCGATAGCATTGGATATTTATTAAATATTTAAAAAAATGTTTGTTAAATATTTGTAACGACAGGTTTTTTAATCTTTAATAAATGTATTTCTTATACTCTTATACTTTGAAGTTGAGTTATTAATTTTCAGATAATGATTTTAGAAGGAAGATAAACCAAAATATGTGTGTAAGAATTAAAAAAAAAATTAAAAAAAATGTTAGTTTGTTTTATCAAGTATCCTCCCGACAAGTATTTCAGTGCGGACCTGTATTTGATCGTGCGGTCTTGGAGCACCGGCATGCCCTCCCCTGTCAGGTCTTAAGTCACCTGATTCACGAGCCCTTTGTACTACATTAACAAAGGCACGAGAGGTTGGTTGTACTCGATTGGGAAACCGATCCGCATAAATCCGTGATGCCGCGGCAGCATTTTGTAAAGATTCCCCCCCCCGCAAATCAGAATCATCTCCACAAGTTCAGCATTTTCGTAAACATGTGCCATTTTTTATTTCTTTTGAGCCACGCGTTACCGACTGACACATTGACTGAATACAACTGAATAAAATTGTAGTAAAAACATCGTGATAAGCGTTTCAAATTCTTTCGCTTCTTTGTTTCCGATGCGATGAACCGATAAGGCGGATTATATCCGTTGTTGCCAAACACGAGCACATAATAATATTATTGAGACAGGGCGGTACTCAAACCTCTAAAGGGATATAACTTTGTTACCTTAATTTTACCACAAAAATGTTAAAGGAAAAAAACATTTCTTTTGATCAGATCTACTCACTGTTAAAATAAATGACTCAACTTCGTATATTCATGAAATAAACATTATAGATATTTGTAGTATTCATATATTTTTGCGATATTTTCTTGAAATATCTAGAAAATATATGAGGAAAGATTTTTAAATATCAATTTTATATTTTGATGAAATATCTAATAGTTTTCGTTAATATCTATTAAGGAAGTATATGAAGCAACAAATTTTCAAGTATCAATCTGATACATATTTTTAGTGTATATAGAAAATCCTTCATTGGTTCTTTTAGCAAAATCTGTAGGAGTACTTTTATAAAATTGTGTTTATGCAGAAAATTCATTCTAGATATACCGGTTTACTTTGCTAGAAAAACATGATTAAAAAACATTCTAAGCCTGTTCTGCTTCTTGCAAATTGACTCCCCTGAAAAAAAATTGCTAATTACTAAATATTATTGAATACATAAGCTGCTTTCCAGTGGTCTTTTGTTTGAGAGAGATATTCTCCCGAACTACTCTAGAAAGTGTATTTATGGGACTATACAGGATGTTTGGAGGGTGAGTAGCCAAGCGGGAATGGCGGAGGGCTGAGGACATTGGCTATTTACAACGCCAAATTAATTTACATTTTTTTGCCTTAAAACTGACGCAAAATGTAAATTAATTAGGCATTGTAAATAGCCAATAGCCACAGCCGTCCGCCATTTTCGTTTGACTACCCACCCTCCAAACACATTGTAAAATGGAGTGGAACACTATTGGTGCTGAGCACTGCTGAGTTACTCCGAGTAGCTAAACTGGGTCACTGAAAAGCAGCTCCAGAATGCACCTAAAAGGATCCCACATTTTCTTTCTATGAGAGTTCAACATTTGGTTAATTTTTAAGAAAATTTGGTATGTTATGTTGGATAACTTGATGATAAATGTCCATGGGCACAACTTGATCCTTTGACTAACTTCCAAAGAAAATGTTTTTAAAAATAGGCCACTTATTGATTTTGTTTTAATGTGACGTTTTATGCAGTTATGAGGGAGCTAATTTAGGCCCGTATCATCAGTCGTCCCTACAATTGTAGGGCGCGTTTATGGCCTCCTTGATTGTCATACTCCTTTCTCTCCTTCAAAAATTTCTAGATTACACTTGTCCCGTGTCAGCGTCAGCGCTCTCCTATTGTGAAGATAGAGCGCTGACACGGAGAAGTAGAAAACTATGACAATCAAGGAGGCCATAAAGGCGCCCTACAATTGTAGGGACGACTGACGATACGGGCCTTAGCCATAACTATTTTGTATGTATGTAAAATATACCTAGTATTTTCGACTGTTAAATTTTTTTTTTTTTTCGAACGTAACCGCTGAACTTAAAAATTTTAAAATAGTTATAGCTCAAATACGACAAAAATAATAATAATAATTGAGATATCTAAAAAAAGCAGTTTTGAGGTATCTCGATCAAGTTGTTATATATGTATATGACTTTTGATTTGGATGTTATGAATATGAATCGTATCCATTTTTAGGTATACAGGTATCCACCAATCCCAAATCGTAAATATCTGTTACACTTCAAGTTATTTATGGTCTTGTAAATACCTTTATACTCAACTGGCACAATAGAGATTACTAGTCAGATAAATTGAGCTATGTAATTATCGCAAAACTTACTCTTTTCCGCAAAAACTAAAAATATTTAATTAATATTTTCCAATGATCGAAAAGTAAATATCTAATGAATATTATATCCCAAATACTTATTAGATTTTTTATTGTTTAAGATAACAAGTGATTAAGTAAGTTAAGAATATTATTAAATATTTCGTGCTATCGGGGATGCGCATACTTTTTTCACCAAGGCGAGTCTGTTTGCTGGTGTCAACTTGAGGCTTGTAGCAGTAAACAATGATTGATGTGGTTTTCACTGACCAGCGTCACATTTTACGATACTCATATAAATCACTATTTTACCTAACAAATTAATGCATAGTATCACTGACACCAGAGGCTTCTTAATAGAGGAACATCTTTTACTAATTCCAGATATGCAAAATTTACGATCCTCTACCCCCTGTAACCATCAACCCCAATTTTCAACCCGTAGAAAAAAATCTGCAGAAAATGAGCAAGGTCTCTGAAACATGCAAAGTTTTTACGACCTTGGCACAGTACTGACCTTGCGTCAAAATTATATCGTTCGAGAAGTAATTTTTAAGATATAGCGGATTCAAGGATCAGCGGACAGACAGATCGACTGAAGTCGGTGACATGGTAGCAAAAAAAATATTTCCTTATTACTTGTCGTGGAAAATAAAAGCAGAATCGGGAGTGCAACTGTATCGTAAAATTTGATGCTTGACGAAAACAATGGCAACAATAGAACTGCTAGAACTTTTGAGGGAAAACTGGTGTCAGATAAAAAAGCTTTTGGCAATAACGTTTGCGCTAAATTGAAATACTACTGGAACAATGGAGGACGGATATTCGTGGACGACCGGGAGATTTCACTGCAAAGCTTTCGGGTGTTCTAGTTTTTTATAAAAACGGGCAGTTCTTTGAATTTAATGGTGCTGCCAGATCCACAATCAGAATCTATTTTTCTGATAAAAGCACTTCGCAGAAACAACTGTTTATTATATGTTCTAGTAGTATTGAAATTCCGTTTCAGAATATTTGACAATTTATTATTTACAATCAACAGTTGCAGAAAAAAATGTTTGTACCTGAGGTCTAAGTCCTAAATATTCGTAGCTAGCGTGACCTATATTTTGATTCAAGGGAAAGGAATACCACAGTTCTGGTGCCCTATAGTTCTTAATACAAACATTCGTCGATATTGACGACTCGAGTGTAACTTGTTACGCCGACGATAATTACGATACGATAATTATTGTTAAGCTTTCACCATGAAAATTTTAAAATGGCTGATGCTGAAATTAATATTGATCTCAAAAGTATTAATAACTATTCTGCAATTGAAACTCAATTCTCTAAAATCAAATATTGTATTTTTTTGCAACAAAAATATCTAAAAGCAAGGCTAGTCCTGAAAACTGGCGGCACAGTTTTAAAATTCAATGATGTATGCAGAAAGTGGGCTTGCTCGTAGATGAAGACCTACGTGTCCGCATGCATGTTAACAGCATCATCAAAACATACTATTTTAGGCTGGAACCGTTATATGCCAACAGCCACTTCCTCAGTTTTAGAACAACAAAAATGTCATATGGAATCATAACGTATTATATCCTTGTTTAGCTCATATGTTTGCCTTACAGACCAAAGAAGATTCAAGTTAACAAACATTGATCGTTGGTCCAATCTAAGATTTAGGATAGCTCAAAATCAGTTACCTGTTCAAATATTTATTGTAGAATTTATTACAACTACTCGTTCATTACTACGTTTATGGAACAAGCTAACATTTGGAACAAGCATTCATGATTTAAAGTTGAGATATACGGGCGTATTTTCCATACCAAGACATCTCACAGCCAGCGCTCTTACTCATATACGAGTATAATACTCTAATGCATTAGAGTAGTATAGGGAATTCGGCAAATCATGAACTTAAGTCACTATTAAAACAATATACAAGGTGACTTCGAAGTTGAGTCATTTATTTTAACAGTGAGTAAATCTGATCAAAAGAAATGTTTTTTCCTTTAACATTTTTGTGGTAAAATTAAAGTAACAAAGTTATAGCCCTTTAGAAGTTTGAGTACCGCCCTGTCTCAATAATAGTATTAGGTGCTCGTGTTTGGCAACAACGGATATAATCCGCCTTATCGGTTCATCGCATCGGAAACACAAAAGCGAAAGAATTTGAAACGCTGATCACGATGTTTTTATTCAGTCAATGTGTAAGTCGCTAACGCGTGAGTGAATAGTGGCGTTTGCTGCGTGGCTCAAATGAAATAAAAAATAGCACATGTTTATGCGGATCGGTTTCCCAATCGGGTGCAACCAACCCCTCGTGCCTTTGTTAATGTAGTACAACGGGCTCGTGAATCAGGTGACTTAAGACCTCACAGGGGAGGGCATGCCGGTGCTCCAAGACCGCACGAACAAATACAGGTCCGCACTGAAATACTTGTCGGGAGGGTACTTTATAAAACAAGGTAAAATCTTTTTTTAATTTTTTTTTATTTTTACACACATATTTTGGTTTATCTTCCTTCTACAATCATTATCTGAAAATTAATGACTCAACTTCAAAGTCACCCTGTATATTGTTTTCAACACACCGTAACACAGAAATTGTAGAAGTACCTAATCTTCCTTGAACATATTTTATGTACACAGTAAGTCTAAAATTTGAGAAGCATTTTTTTACATCGAAGCGCGCACAGGCAAAGCCTAAATGCCTGGGCACCCCGTCCACTATGAGGAGCTTAATACTTTATTTATTCCATCACGTATACAGTAACAGACAGTTTTATAGTTTATAGTATTGTACATACTTGATTTAGACTTTTTTACACTTTAAAATATTGGTGGAATGAGTAGGTTGGCCTACGGCTAGAGTCGGCCACTTGCACCATATTTTTAATGCAATGTTGTAATATTAATGATGCAATAAAGACAAGACTATTACTATTACTCTAGCGGGTGGAACCTCACCCTGAGAACATCTACCACCCACGGATAATCACAACATCCATAGCCAAGAGGCAAATTCTCTTTGGACAAGAATCGAACCCGCGCAGCTCATGGCGATTGGCTAATAGATGCGCAGTGCTAACCACCATGCTGCCCAAGAGAAAAAGTGATAAAACCAATGCGATAATATGTGATAGTACTCCAAAGCAGGATGTTTACTGCCCGCCAACTTGTTGCTCAGATTCCTGGGAGTTCACTGGCGGTTTCACCACGTTAGACCATCTCGATTATCGCCTCCGAGGCTGACAGTCGTCCACTCCGTTCTCATAGCTGTCTTCCTTCCGATAGACACTAAACTCCCTGCAAAACTTTCAAACGTTTTGAATGGACATACATTTGACACCATGCACCTATTTTCTGACGATGAAAACCCACGGGTGGAGTTCTTTAGGCCTTCAGCCAGCGAGTTTTGGAACGAATCTCGCACTTGGCGGCATCAACATGGGAATCTCCATATCGGGCGGCTGCTGGAATAGAGTGGGGTTGTGTCACTCCGTTCGAACCGTTCCATTTAAACGAATCCTGTTACGGATCCGGTAAGATATTAAATGAATCAATCTGATAATCTGGTTGAGTATAGTGAAATGGTGGTGCTAAAATCACCAATCTACCATATATCTGGTACCAGTAATATTGATACACACAAAACTAGGAAAGAAAAGTCAAGCACAGATACCTATTTTCAACTATAAATGTACCCAAGTCTCACCAAATTACTGAGGATTAGAAATATTTAATAATCTACCAGATAAGGTTAAGTCATGAATGAGAGTGAAGTCTCTCAAACGAAATTTCAGAAGGTTTCTGATCCATCAATGCTTCTATAGGGTTTTTATAGGTATTTTCAATGCCTTACGTGTGGAAAATTTCTTTTTTCTTTGTCACCTGTTTTATTCCACTGTTGCTAAGCTGTTGTCTTGTCCCCAGTTTGAAGTTTTATTGAAAATTCCTATAAGTTTTGTAACATCAACAGGAAAATAAGATAATTTGAATTTGAAGGATGCGCAAGGTAAAAAATCGGTCCAAACCCAGTCTGTCAATATGCTAGTCGATCCGAATACAGAGGAACCGAATTCTTTAGTGGACCTGGACCGCCCAATAGTACAGTGACGCGCGACCGGGGGAGTATCGGAGCAACTACGCGCAGTGGAGTTTACGGATTTTGCCTTGCATCTTCGAAGGTGGCTGGATCTCTTTGGGAACCTTACTTCTGGATCAACCCTCGTGCATGTGCCATCAATAGGAACAGCTTTCTAACGCGTGTCAGTGTATATGGACATATTTTTATTTATTAATGGTCACGTGTTCATTACTGTCGACTAACGTTTTGCATAATACAAAACGACTATACCCCAGCTCCGAGAATCGTTTATCTTCTTCCACTTTTTCTATTTTTTTTTCCTATGGTCTCAGCAACTGACTGTTAACAAAAGATACTTGAACCGTATACAACACAAACGAAAAGCCTTGCTTTCGCTACCGTCGGCAATTTGAGACTCCATTCGGCGACATGAAAGAGCAAAAGAACCGCCGACTTTAACGACTTTTATTTCCGATAAACGATCGAGTTTAGTTAATGATCTTTTTAGAGGAGAGCTCAGCAACATTGAGCCGACAGAGCGGTGGAATAGGCTAGGAGATGACTAGAGGTTGAGCAGACGCCGTTGTACAATTATAAAAAAATCAGTTAGTTCACTCAAAGGGCAGATGAGCTCGAGGAATATTGACACTTACTGACTGGATGCAGTCATAGACAAGAATTTATCTCAAGACTATCTCCAAATCCGATTGCAAAACTGCTCTCAGTGAGTAGAAACCATATTTGCGTTTACAGGACTTCTAACAGGAGGACAACATAATGGCCGGGTAACGTTCTTCACTAAACATTTCTATCTCAACGCCATCCTGTAGGTACTTTGGGGTTTTATTTTTGGATAAGACCAGCAATTCTTAAAATATATTATGCTTGTTTATATTATGTAGAAGTATGGAAGTCATACATACATATTTGGATTGCCACAGGCATGAGAGTCAGTGACACATGGTTATGTAGAGGTTGTGAACAGGAAGACAAGAGATTCGAGCACTTGCTTTGCGACTCCCAAGCTGTCCCACCAATCTGAGAATCCATTCTGGTCTTACACTGGCCTTCTGTTACCGTCTGTGACCAACGCAAGGGAAACGCGACTGAGTCGCATCACCACCTTTGTAAGGTAATATCTAGCCCTGAGCGACCGCTAGGGAGGACGTACAGAAAGCCAAAGATGCCAAAGTGCTGTGATCTTGTCCGATCGCCCTTTCTCCTATACAGAATACAGAAGAATCGAGAAGCAGTTGAACAAGGTCATTAATTGTATACGGAATATTCTTGAGAAACCTCCTCAAAAAATACCAAGGAGGATTAGATTACCTGTTCTCGTAAGCCACAATTGCCATAAATAAAAAAAAAGTATGTGTTATAATCCACAGTTTATTTGGTCATATCGCCCCCATCACAACTGATGGGGACATGAGAAACTGGTGGGAACTCTCCTCGTACGTAGGCGCAATTCTAGCGTATCCACCTGTTATTTAATGGTACATAATTAAATTTCCGCGGCTCTAAGTGAGATTAGTCTAATATCTGTCTGTCAAGATCAACTCGTTGAAAAATGGCACCAATTTCAAATTCCGAAGTATAAGTTTCTTCACCGTATTCGGGGATTAGGTATTAATGTCATAGGAAATAGGTGAGCAGATTAACCACACCGACATTGATGCCTTTGAGCACGTAACTTTGCAATGAAGGACCGTTGCTTTCATTCACTACCTGAAAATGATTCAATAAATTTAGCAAAAGATGTCGATATTATCCACTAGTTGTACTGTTATATTTCGAATATCAACAAACGGTAAATTGAAATCGCACGTCCATGACAAGTGGGTTGTTACACTGCAAGTAGCAAACATACAAGTACACATACCACAGATTCTTCTTTACTATAAGTGATAATTTCTATACATGACACATCACTATTAATATATACCCGCGCCCTCTATCATCGCCATAAATCATCATACTCATTGCTTCCAAGACGTCCAAAACAAGGGAAGCGTTTAATTAGGTCTTGGTTTTGAGAATCTGGGAATCGGCAAAAAACTTCTGACAAAAATTTAAAAAGATATTGTTTCTTGGATGACACGTAGAACATGCTAGTTCTCTGTTAACATTTAATTATCTTCTATATAAGTACACGCATTTTCAATTGATTTTATATTACACATGCGTGGAACTCTCCAGGATTATTACTCAAGCATTGGTATTTGCACTGTGGTCTCCCAACGTTCTCTTCAAGCATCGCTTCCAACAGCAGCCGCTCTTGACGGGCTACCTCTGTCTGTCATAGACAAGAATTTATCTCAAGACTATCTCCAAATCCGATTGCAAAACTGCTCTCAGTGAGTAGAAACCATATTTGCGTTTACAGGACTTCTAACAGGAGGACAACATAATGGCCGGGTAACGTTCTTCACTAAACATTTCTATCTCAACGCCATCCTGTAGGTACTTTGGGGTTTTATTTTTGGATAAGACCAGCAATTCTTAAAATATATTATGCTTGTGTATATTATGTAGAAGTATGGAAGTCATACATACATATTTGGATTGCCACAGGCATGAGAGTCAGTGACACATGGTTATGTAGAGGTTGTGAACAGGAAGACAAGAGATTCGAGCACTTGCTTTGCGACTCCCAAGCTGTCCCACCAATCTGAGAATCCATTCTGGTCTTACACTGGCCTTCTGTTACCGTCTGTGACCAACGCAAGGGAAACGCGACTGAGTCGCATCACCACCTTTGTAAGGTAATATCTAGCCCTGAGCGACCGCTAGGGAGGACGTACAGAAAGCCAAAGATGCCAAAGTGCTGTGATCTTGTCCGATCGCCCTTTCTCCTATACAGAATACAGAAGAATCGAGAAGCAGTTGAACAAGGTCATTAATTGTATACGGAATATTCTTGAGAAACCTCCTCAAAAAATACCAAGGAGGATTAGATTACCTGTTCTCGTAAGCCACAATTGCCATAAATAAAAAAAAAGTATGTGTTATAATCCACAGTTTATTTGGTCATATCGCCCCCATCACAACTGATGGGGACATGAGAAACTGGTGGGAACTCTCCTCGTACGTAGGCGCAATTCTAGCGTATCCACCTGTTATTTAATGGTACATAATTAAATTTCCGCGGCTCTAAGTGAGATTAGTCTAATATCTGTCTGTCAAGATCAACTCGTTGAAAAATGGCACCAATTTCAAATTCCGAAGTATAAGTTTCTTCACCGTATTCGGGGATTAGGTATTAATGTCATAGGAAATAGGTGAGCAGATTAACCACACCGACATTGATGCCTTTGAGCACGTAACTTTGCAATGAAGGACCGTTGCTTTCATTCACTACCTGAAAATGATTCAATAAATTTAGCAAAAGATGTCGATATTATCCACTAGTTGTACTGTTATATTTCGAATATCAACAAACGGTAAATTGAAATCGCACGTCCATGACAAGTGGGTTGTTACACTGCAAGTAGCAAACATACAAGTACACATACCACAGATTCTTCTTTACTATAAGTGATAATTTCTATACATGACACATCACTATTAATATATACCCGCGCCCTCTATCATCGCCATAAATCATCATACTCATTGCTTCCAAGACGTCCAAAACAAGGGAAGCGTTTAATTAGGTCTTGGTTTTGAGAATCTGGGAATCGGCAAAAAACTTCTGACAAAAATTTAAAAAGATATTGTTTCTTGGATGACACGTAGAACATGCTAGTTCTCTGTTAACATTTAATTATCTTCTATATAAGTACACGCATTTTCAATTGATTTTATATTACACATGCGTGGAACTCTCCAGGATTATTACTCAAGCATTGGTATTTGCACTGTGGTCTCCCAACGTTCTCTTCAAGCATCGCTTCCAACAGCAGCCGCTCTTGACGGGCTACCTCTGTCTGTTTTTGCTGTTGAATTATGATCTGACTCTTTCCATCCCATTCGTTCCCCATTGATTCACCACTTTTACACATAATAAACAGCTAAACAACCTCTGCTTTTGAAAAAAACAGTTGTCCTGGAGATGTTTGATACTAACACCACTATGTATTTTAAATACCACCATGAATGTCAACGGGCTTTGCTCCTCGCCGCGATGGGCTGGCCAGAAATACCCGCCAGGCTTCGGCCTCCCATCTTAACCATGTCAAACTTGATAAATCTAGAACTGGTCGATACGGCCGCTCCGGGGTCCCTAGGTTATCGAGGTTAAGGAAAAAAAGGAAGATCCTGATAATTATACTAACCTTGAGATATTCAAAAATCCGAACAATAAAGTGTCTTTAAGCTACAGTAGTAGCAGTGTCCGGGAGTTTAGGGTTCTGTCTATGCGGTATAAAAATACAGCACAGTAGTGATACCTGCCTTTAGATGGGGCTCGATGCAGAGTACAGGTTGAATATACCACTTACACTCGTCTGACTCATACGGTAGCGAGACAATTTTCAAAGTGCAAGCAAACATCCGCGTACACAGGCAGATTTCATTTGTATGAAACTGATACCTGACACATTAATAACCGTAAAGAGTTCTGTACCTATTGGGACACTCTTTAGTCAAGAAGAATGACACCCGAAATATATTTTCATTATTTTACAGGACCATGGTTCCCTCTGACAGACAGTCTCTGTGCCTAAAGTCGGTCTGACTTAGAGGCGGGGGACTTATTCGGCCCGCCGAAGAATAATGAGAATGTTATGGTGATGAGGCTGCGGTTTACAAGACGACGAGACGCCGGTGATATTAACTCCAAGTTATTAGCCTCGCTCTCCAGGTGGAGCTGACAGACGGAAACTTTAGATTGAATGTGTCATCAGGCGGTTGAAACTTACAAAATTGGTTTAAGGCTGGAGATCGTGTGGCGCTAAAAACAATCAGTAAAAAATGGACACTCGTATAGGTATAAAAACAACCTCAATTTGTACTGGCGAGCATTACACAAAGCGTTAGGATACCTAGAATGACTAGGTCATCCATTTCGTTCCTGAATGACTGGACATTTAACAGAACAAATGTGAACCTCACCCCACTACAATCAACGACAGTTATATCCTTAAAGCTGCTTAGCACCTCTCCGCCAGTACTGATTGTCCTCAAGATTTTACTATGTCACTAGTAACTAAGTAGTGGTACTAAATTAGTTTGACTGATTTGAATGCTGCAACTCATAAGGACTCTCAAGGTTCATTGGCAGAGATTTCTCCTTTTGAAGGTGGACTGCGTAATAATTCCAGAACTCGCATTTACAACCAGCGAAAGGGCAATAAAACTAAGAAATGTGCCCCTAACCGGTCTCCTCCTCTAAAGCAGACAGTGAAACTCCATTATTGTCAAACGTAGTTATGTTATGCATCTACCTCGACGTTACGGACTGCACAAGCGGCTCGCGTATTTCTTCGTCACCGCTTATGTATTTTGATAGTGGAAAATGTTTTGCGTAAATCTTATTAATCCTAAGTATTTCCAAGCAAGTCTTTATAGTCTATTTGTTTTTCCAAATGGCAGGAGCCTATACAAATCCATCTATGTAGTGAAATTGGCAGATTTCAGCGAATTCAGCCTAGCCAGTCAGAGATTTGCTTGTCTCCTAATTCTCACAGTATGTAGTGTTTTTTCATTCTGCTCTGTCATTGACTTCATATTTTAGTGTTATTTTTTGAAATTGCGAGTGTTTGCAGATAACTGTGGTGTTACACTATTTCCAGTCACCACTTCTTACATAATTCGCAAGCTGCAAGCTTAATGAAGGTTGATGTTTCCACTGGTAACTGTTATTGTTTTAACACAATGTTGTCACTTTTATAGGCACTGGAGGTCAAAAACATGCACAGAAAGTACAATGCAATGTTTGTCTTCTTTTAGTCTAGTCGAATATCGTAGATCTATATATTAGGCATTTGATTGAATTTCTATCTTAT
The DNA here is from genome assembly GCA_963669975.1 of Acanthoscelides obtectus. Taxonomy (NCBI): domain Eukaryota; kingdom Metazoa; phylum Arthropoda; class Insecta; order Coleoptera; family Chrysomelidae; genus Acanthoscelides; species Acanthoscelides obtectus. The sequence goes on along the minus strand of CAVLJG010000007.1, from coordinate 71,876,837 downwards.
AAATAAGTTTTCGGTTTTGCTTACGTAGTCTGATGTCTTTCAGCTGCCTAAATGTACAGATCCTTTCCGGTTCGAAAAAATAGTGCAAAGAAGTGATAGGGGAAACTGGGTACTCCTTTTCGAAATTAGAAGGCGAGATGGAAGGAGGCAAGAAGCCGAAAAGGAAGTGTAGGTCATCGATTTTTTTCGCTAACGAATTAAAGCGTATTTGTTTTAACGCATGTATCGTCACTATAATAAAACAAAACTTTCTTCTGAAACAATTCCGATAAGATGTAGACACCGTGCTTAAACTGGAAAACACCTTAAATGGCCAAAAAATTCAAATCATGGGCTAAAAGTTGTTTGATTCTGGAAATAACAAAACATAAGAATGTCCGTTGGATGCTACGCTCAAATGAAAGGGATAGAAAATCGAAGAGCTGAAAGAAAATAATGAAAGCGTGTCTCAACTTATTATTAAGACTTCAAAACTTCATTGCTTAGAATGTTTTGGATAACGTAGTCGGTACAATTGCTTATAAAAATAAAAATTTAAATATAATTTTTTTATCCTCAACAATACATAATTATATAACTTGGGCTATTTTGTTTATTTTCCCATTGAACGCCAAACCATTTTCAGGTTTTGTTCATGGAAAGTCAAGCTTTCGAAAGACAAAGCAAGTTTATTATTGGCGCCAGATATCAGTGACCGATGTGACTTCCTACAAAATTCCAAATGTCAGGCATATACGTCTGACATAGCGCATAGAGAACTTCTTAGTGTCAGAAACATAGTGACTTGGCCAATATGGTGTAAGGCATTTATTTCTAGGGGTCCTATTTCGGCACCTATTCTTAAAATCGGAAGTATGTGAGGTATTTGGAAATTTTTTGGAAGCTCAAAATATTACAGTTCGCGTCTATACATTGTTGGCATCTCCTACAACCTGAATTATTCGGGTAATTGGGGCTAATTAGAATTGCATTCTTTAATAATAATTGTAAGCTAATTATGAACGTTATAAGTGAATGATGCCTAACACTACGAAGTAAATGTATACGGTTTAAGACATGCTTTCAGTTATTTTTCACAATATTTGAATAAAAAAATGGGGTTCCGTCTTTGGGCACATTCCTCTGAATATGGTCCAATTCTATGTTACTCGGTATATTGTAGAAAAACTACGACCTAACGTCTAATCGATTATGGCGGGCTACCAGAAACCTTCCACATACTGTTATGAAATGTGGCTGGCCGTGCCGGTGAAAAGCTTTATGGTGCGTGTTAAAATTTGGCTCGCTCATCATTATTTGGTGCACTTCACCGCCAACACTATTCACGCGGATAATTGCATTCTAGGGCGTATATATCATGCTCTTAGAAATCGAGACAATCCAGTAGCTTAGAAGTAAGCCTATCTATCTTGAGCTATTTTAAATAAGGGAACTAGTCGGAAAATCGTGAGCATGTCCACAATAAATGAAGTGTAGTAGAAATAGCTATGCTCAAAAAGAAGAGTTGCTCGATGTAAAGTAAGTGTAAACAGCACACACAGCTGAAAAAGAGCTCAAGAAACTAAAAATCTTACCATTGCCTGGCCTGCTTATTTATTAAATGGCTGTGTCCGCATATGACACTAAAACAAACTATACCATAATTTGAATAGGGGCGTACACGATATTTATTTGCTAAGTTCGAAATTGGCAACCGACCTCCCCACGTCCTGAGACCAAAAAAAGCTTCAAAGCCAAATAAAGAGAGCAGCAAAGTTTTAAAATTAGATTGAAAAACCGTCTCATTGAAAGGTATTTTGACTAAGTGACTAAAATTTCATCCTGAATGTTGTTGGTTATTACTGTTGTTGTGAGTTTGTTGCTTTTTGGTTGTAAGTAATATTTATTGTACAAGTATAAGTGTGTGTGAGTGTATGTATATACATTTATGTTTTTCTGACGAGTCCTGACGTAGTCTTCTGGCCGAAGCGACAAATGTGCCTGCTGGCTCTTATTGGTGGCTTCTAGTTTCTGGTCTTCCTTCAGGTTACACCCATATCCAGATGTGATGGGTATATGTTTTCACTTCGGTGATTCCGATGCACATCCATTTGGGCCTGATGAAGCCAATGAGCAGAAACGTACGTCGCTCGAGTTATTAATCCTATTTCTGCTTCCGTTCCTTAATTACGGACATGCTCACAATATTGTCCTTTGATGTTCATCTAAGTTTACGGAAGGCTACTTTTCTGAAGCCATTTACTACCGCACTGCTTGTTGCACATAACTATCGCTCATTCCGTTGCTCTTGGCATGATGAAAGCTTTCGATCTGTTGCTCTCTCGTTCAAACTTCCATGTTAAGGTCCACAGAGAAGCTTCGCAGATGGTTGGCTGACTTCACCGGTACTTCTATTTATTCTACATTGTCAGGGCGGGTGTTTCTCACTGAATTGTCTTAGCTCCAGCAATGTTTTTGTTACGACCTTATTTCCTGTACGATCAATCTAATCCATAGCTTTTCTGATAACAGCACTTTATACGCCAGCATTCGGAAGGCCAAGCCGATGAACTTGGCAGAAAAAGGCTATCAGAAACATTCTTTCTGAGGAGAGATATAAAATTTTTTCAAATTAACTTCTTACTATGTACAAGGCCCAAATAAGACTAAACCTCAAGTACTGTTGTCATGTTTTGGGTGCTGCTTTCATGACTACATTGTCCGTACTTAGGCTATTCAGATAAGAGATGATCGACACTCCTTTAGCGGATAGCCGTGAGTCTCTTTGACGCCGACGGGCGGTCGACTTTTCTACTGCTATGCCTGGCATGCCAAATAGTCCAGTCAGGTTTCTGCCTTCTACTCTGTCGCACCTTGTACATCCAGAACGGACCATCACCAATGCTCCCTTGTTCCTAGGATGTCGAGATTGTGAAGTTTTACTAGCTCTAGGCAGTTCAAAAGTGAGACTAGCTGGGTGGTATTTAAAAAGAAAAACCTTGCAATGCTTTATGATTCGCACTTTTATTTGAATACAGCTGACAGTCTGGATGGTTCCTCAAGAGGTTCCGTTCGTAGCCTGTAGGAGGTATCTGCATCCTACTATTCATCGTTGTTTGTCAGAGCGGTACGGTGGCCTTTGCGCTTAGTTGAAGGTCTCGTTGGGCTCTTTGCTTTGCTATGATTGCTGGATACCAAATAAATTAAAAGGAAAAGCAGAAAGGAAAGAAAGGTAGAAACGCAGCAAGGAAAATAGCGAATCAGTAAAAGTTGGAAATGCATTATCGGTTTGACTGATCAATACCATTTCCCAATTTTAAATAAAGTTCTGTTGTGCACCTTAACTACGTAGTTGTAACTGCAACTTCAACTCATTAAGTCAAATAGCAGTTTCTACTAGCTGTATGTATATCATCTTTCAAAATACGACACGGTTCCACATATTTGCTAACCCTATCGAACCGTTCCAGGTCGTCGAAGGTATAGAGGCACATAGGAATTAATGATCAAATAGCACTGAACCTGTATAAAAGCCAGCTGTAGCATAGATAAGGAACTAAAGAAATAATTAAACTTGCTCATATTCCCCCCGCCACATCTTGTTCTAAAAGTGTACACCTTTTAGTATCCTATGTACCTGCAGCCCACAAACCATGCTAGTGAAATACGGGTTGCGGTAATTCAGGCATATATCAGCAAAACGGCTTGCGCCGTTTATCGTGACGATGTATAGACTACAACTTAGTACCTTGTGCGAATTTTGGAATCAAAACTGTCAGATTGTGATTTTTCCATAATAAGTACATCGACTTGACGTACAAGCCACGGATAAACAGTTATGAAATTTGAAAAATCTAGGCTTGAGAATAAAAGATAACAGCACTATGGAAGGTTAGGCACAATCAGGTGAGGTCCTTTCACATCCGGTTAGGTTAGCTTAGTTTTGGCTACATTACCTTGCATTACGCCTACTGTATGGCTAGCTTAATCCTAATCGTAGCTATAAATGTGCAGCTAGCTCCCTAATCCTAGATAATATAAATGCGCGCTAAAGCAAAATGCGAAAAACGGTAAAGCTTTTCGGAAATAGAGATCGTTTTTAAAGGTTTTTAGACCGTCGTTCTCTAGCATTGAGCGTGCACACACACTCCACGTATTTTCCGTTGAAGCTTTAGCTTCGGGAAGCTGCAGCTACCAACCGGAATGGCAAATTAAACGGCCATTATCTGCAGATACTGCTCAAGTATTTAATTGTAAGTAGCGAGAGCTCTTAAATTTTACAGCCGAGAGGGAAAGAGAGCAGCTCTCAGTTACACAAAGCGTGTACACATGTATCCGTCTCTAACGCTGGTTAAATACTCCGTCTGCTTCTTTCCCTTTACTCACCATTGGCGTTACGACCTGTCTTCTTCGGTAAAGAAGACGAAAAAGCATAGACGTTAAATGCAAGTTCATGACAACTGTCACCTACCAATAGTTCGCGCCTTACGCTAGACAGTACTATCATTACTGGATACACCTCTCATTTTATGCTCTATTGTTTCGTATCTAACGTGCTTGACAAGTTAACACGTCAATACATGCTTCGAATTTTCACACCTCGACCTCTTCGACGGTGCGATATAAGTACCTTAAGTTAAGTTGCATCTCGTCGAAATTGCAGAAAGGTCCCTACGTCTCTGGCCAACGCTGAATTATAGTACAGGTCCACTCTATGAGCGGATAGGTGTCGCCTTTTATCATTGAAATCAGCTTATACCCTGAAGGCTAAAATTGCATAAATAAATATATATTCAATTCAGCCTATGAACATCAAAGACAATCTTTCTGTATAATTTAATACTAGTGGAGCTCAAATCTGACTGGCAGCTGTTTGCTTCGGTCTGCCCCCTTTGATCACCTAATCACGTAAGGTATGTCTAGGTTGAGTTTGAAATCCCAGTAAAGTATTTGACCTTGACCTCTTAGGTCAAATCCTGAAAATGGATAAAGTAGAAAATTATACGTTCAAACTGTGGACTTGATTAGAAATATTTTTCACTTCAACGCTCTGGTCAAAGTAGCTGTGAAGAAGCCTTCATTTGAAAAGATTCAAGCGATTTCTCTGAAGGTGAAGCAAGAATAAGAGCCTAAAGGTAACAGATATTTGGACTTCTCCTCCGGATTTCCACTAGCGACCTAGGAACTGACTATCAACAAGAACTTGATGGTCACAGTGGAGAAAGCGGTTCTTTATAACGGGTTTTTTTACGGTGACCGTGAATACGGACGCTTCATATCAACATTACTTACGCCGAGGATCAGAGCTGAGTATCAAATGCCCCGCTCTGTCTGCTTTCCGGTATCAAAAGCAGGGGGCACTATTTAAAAACATCGTCTTGACCTTGAGGTCATGATCAGCGTTGAATTCAACGTCACCACGAAATCGCCATGGGAATATCCTTATCCCCTACTACCTTACTTTTAACATACCCCTTGAATAGCTTTAAATGTTTTGCCGTTCCAGGATTTAGGAATCACGCTGTATAATAATACATTTGCGTGCACCCATCCCAATATCTCACTCTATTTTTGGCAAAAATAAGTTAGACTATCAAAGACTAATAGGTCTAAATATCTAGTATTACGGACGTATTACGTATTTGTGACGAACCTTATGAACGGAACCTCATAAAAATGTGCGAACTAACAATGATAGAAGAAGCTAAGCCCCTGATTGATATGAGTTTCCACCAGATCATTTGAAGGTCAAGTGGATTTTTTAAACGAAACTAACATTTTTGACCCAGTAGATGAAATTCGCGGTAACGGACAATTCTGAAATTTTGACGTTAGGAGGCCCTGGTCAAGGTCAAACCCAGGTAACTTGAAAGCCAGTTGTCGTAGAGAAAAAAAGTTCCAGATATACAATGGTGACCTTGGATCTGATCTTGACTCTGACCATCAAGGTCGTTCGAAGGACAAGCAGACTTTTTCAGTTGAACAGCTCATTTTTGACCCGGCAGTTGAAAAGAGCGGAAGCAATCACGGAAATGTCTTGGTAGTTTTTCTATACGAGTACTAGTTTCCAAGTTATGTTACGTGGTCAAACATCGACTTGACCTTCAAATGACTTTGACGGTTATGGTTAAGATTAAATCCAATGTCACTATTGGATAGCAGGGAAAACTTTCGTCAATCGCGGGGTTAAGTATTTCCTACCACTATTAGTTCACACATTATTTATCGTGTGCTTCCCGAACTTTTCGGCATACCTATATCACGATGAGGGTTACCCTGTCACGCCTCTGTCTGAATGGACACTCCTGGCCGGCAGTCGTCACAGAACAAAACCGACCACCCCTAATCCATTTTTAAGAACGAACGACGAGAGGTCGCTACGGTTGCCGTGGTCAGCGGAAAAGCCCAGCTTGTTTATCCTCTTTCAGTGCCACGCTATAATTTTTTTGTTACGAGAGCATCTCTTTATCTCCAGGGAATGTTCTAATTGGCGTAACTTTTCCGCCGCCGTTTATGGATATATGCTTTCCTCTGTGGTAATATCCCGAAAGGAAGGCGATTTTTATTATTTCCTTGTTGAGAGAATTCAGTAGCGTTTTAGGACTGGAGATTACTTCTGACTGCGCTCTTTTTGGAAGATACGCTTTGAGACTTGCGGCTCCAAGGGTCAGTCAATGAGGTATCTGAGTACTACAAGGAGCTTAAAGACACTTCGTTAATACGATTTTCGAACGTCTTCAGGTTGGTAGAACCTCCTCATACAAGTTGTTCCAGAATCTCGATACCCTAGGGACCGACGAGCGATATATGGTTTGTTCGTATAGCCTGTTTGCTGACAATCAGCAAACTGATAGTCGGCGACAAGTCATGACCTAGTTTACTCAGTTAGCTGTCACTGACACGTCGCTGACTGTATGGATTGCGAACATGAGAACGTTACGAGTTGGCTGAAGGAGCTCCGACAACTAATCCGCTGTGCGTACAGAAACTTCTGACGATTTGATGACTGTCAAATCAATCAGCAGATAGTTTGCCAGTAAATTGTCAGAGTTCGACATCAAGTACAATAATTATTCGAATGTGATTTTTTTGTTCATTTGCTGTAAACCGGAGAAATTAAATTATAGTAAGACCAGATTATATAACTCATTATACATATCTGGAACCGACCGATACGCATGAAATTAAGACAATAATCAATGAATTGAAATTAAGAAAATCTCCAGGTCTAGATAATATAACAGCACATACTCTCAAGGGAATAAATTCCAACATCTGCGGCATACTGTCATATTTGATAAATTCTTGTATGAATAAAGGAGTATTCCCTACATGTTTAAAACACGCTATGGTAAAACCATTATTTAAATCTGGAGAAAGAGAAAAACTCGTCAACTATCGACCAATTTCCATCTTAACAAATTTTTCTAAAATATTTGAAAAAGTGTTAAAAACACGATTCACGAATTTGCAAAAAAATATAACTTAATAGCGGAACAGCAATATGGTTTTGAAGAAGGCAAATCTGCTATTGTAAAATTAACAAGTAAAATATACACGAATCTCGACATTGGTAAACCAACTGCATGTGTTTTTGTTGACTTGGCAAAGCCATTCGACTCTATTACTCATGAAAACAACTTTAGAAAACTTAGGTTTCCGGGGAATAACATACAAACTTATAGAAAATTATTTGTCAAATCGAACACAGTGCGTCAAAATTAATAACACATTCAGTGAACCCCATATTATATCATACGGTGTACCTCAAGGCTCAGTATTAGGACCCATTTTATTTAATCTATTTATCAACGATTTGTTCAAAATAAGTAGTACAGGTAAAGTTATCGGTTTTGCGGATGATATAGCTATTCCCTATGAAAGCAACCAGTGGCATACACTAAAAACCACAATCGAACATGATTTCAAAACATTTATACATTTCTTTTCGGAAAGAACTATGACAATTAATTACAACAAAACACACTATATAGCATTTTCTTGTAACGACAGGCTCTCACCACAATTTAAAAAACTTGAAGTTCATACAAGCAGTGGTCTCAAAGAGATTCAGTCAGCCGATAAAATAAAATACTTAGGCGTGATTTTGGACAAACACTTAAAATGGGATACCCATACAGAGTACCTTGTGAAGAGACTGAGATGTATTATTCCAAAATTCAGGTACTTCAGAGATATTCTAGATAAGAAATATCTATATAATCTATATTATGCTCTTGTTTATCCTCTATTACTTTACGGAATTTTGGCTTGGGCGGGAGTTATGAATAATAATTACAAAAAGGTTGATGTAATCCAAAAATTAATTCTAAAATTGATCCTCCATAGGGAGATTACTTATTCAAGTGATTTTCTATATGTGGAGGCTCAGCTATTAGATTGCAGACACATTTATTTTTTTTACTTTTAATTAGTTATAATTGTCTAGATATCTTTCCTGACATTACCATAATAATTCACCAAATTATACAGTATTAACGGTTTTTTTTTCATACACTGCCTGTACTATTAGTTTTTATTTTTAACAAACCCAAACACAAGTGCAAACTTTTTTTGGGTGCTTTATGTTTATTGTGCACAATATTTGATATTTACCTGTACTTTGTGACAATAAACATTATTATTATTATCTAGGATTTATCGTACAACTGCCCAAATGTGCCCGAATTTTCCTCTAGAGAGGAGCACCCAAAAATGTCAAGTAGATTTACCCACTAATTCCCATTCAATTCTCATTTAAAATGTATACACATAAATTCAAAAAAAAATATAATTCCACTCGTCGAATGACAAGTTGAAGAAGTAAATAGAAGTATGAATAAACGTCCGCAGTGATTATACATGAGAAATGTACATAGTATTGTGTATAACTTTTAATAAAACTCGGACAGTCGTGTTTTTGTTCCCTGTTACCTTGTCGCACAGCCTCGAAGTGTATGCACAAACAGTATTTATATATTCCAGCTATGTAAGTCCAACTCAAAGCTGATGAAAAAAAAATAACGAGTTCTGAAGATTTTGTGATTCAGCTTTTCCTTCACGGAGAGGGAGTGGCCAACTTTCTGCTGGGGTGAAAATAATATTTTACCTATACAGGGTATTTCAAATTCGACCCTCTCGACTCTCCATTGGCATCTCGGAAACTTTAAGGGATACGAAGTCGCTTAAATAGGGGCAAAGCGTATTCAGATAATCAGCAAAATGTCGTTTAGAAAGTTTTTAAATTGAAAGTACTTCCGGAAAGGGTCGTAAGAAACGAAATTTCCCAAAATAGCTTTAATCTGCTTCTGGTTTTATTTCTGGTGGGATTTCAAAATAAATTGCACATCAACTCTGCCACACTTTCTCCTCCACAAAACTGCGCAATTGGATGTCAATATAACGTTTCGTCTCTTGACCTCCAGCATCAAATTAATTTTTTCTTAAAGACGCCGTATTGGATTTTTACACATATGAATAGAATTTTTATTCTTATTTAAAAAATGTATATGTCATACATGTTAGCCTGAGGTCGAAATCAAACTAATTATCGCTCAAAACCCTAGTTGTATTGTACACAAACAATTCAGATCTGATCTCGTCAACAGAACGTTCATGAATGACCGCTGCAAAAACCAAACAAAAAACTGGCCACGCATCCAATGTTTTTATCAACACCATCAAGATAAGCGCGAACAGACTGTCTCGGATACATTTATCAGGTGAGACTAAATAACATTTATCGGGTGAGACAAAATATTAAATAATACTGAACATTCCTAACACGGCCAAATATTTTAATTATCAGTACAACAAATAAACATATCAACCATCTAAGGTTCCAAAATTAACATGGCGACCATTTAAGGTTCGAACCATACTACTTAGATCTTGGATTGTTACGGTAAAATATCATATTCAAAACATTCTTAAGGTAGTGTTAAACACCATTTCGCCCTTTGGTTCGGAATAATACAGCTAACCATCTAAGGATCTTTTTTTTATTTTTTTAATAATCAATTTTTTTATTATTTATTCAAAAGAGCATAAGTCAACCTTTTATGGTTCGAAAATAAACATGTCAACCATTTAAGGTTCGAAAATAAACATATCAACCATTTAAGCTTCCAAAATAAACATCCGAATACTTGAGTATTAGCTCTCTCCTACCAAACATCAATAAATTGTGAGTAAAACCAATCCAGAATAAGAAAAATGTCACAGTCTTTGGCACGCACGATATATCCCACTTCTGATGTAAGCTTGAGGTCGAAATCAAACTAATTATTACTTAAAACACTACTTGTATTGCACACAAACAATTCAGATCTTATCTTGTCAACAGAACGTTCATGAATGACCGCTGCAAAAACCAAACAAAAAAATGGTCAGGCATCCAATGTTTTTATCAACACCATCAAGATAAGCGCGAGCAGATTGGCTCGGATACATTTATCAGGTGAGACAATATAACATTTATCGGCTGAGACAAAATATTAAATAATACTGAACATTCCTAACATACATTGACATTGCAAAACCTTAACGTTATTCCGGAAGGGCCTTGAAATTATTAGATTTCATTTGTTTGCATACAGAGCTTGGAAGACAGTGAATGTCCATGCTTATTTATGGTTATTATTGTTATTACCATCAATAGAATTTTCATTTCGTGTTCAGGTTTCACGATTACGTCTTATTTCCTTATAATTTTCATCCAACAATAAATTTATGGTCAAATAACGATGTACGTCTCTGAATTTACGGCTGAAAAGCTCATTTAAATGTACAAAATTCAAATATAGCGTACGTATGAAAAAACAAAGTTGATGGCGGAAGTCGAAAGAAGAAATGTTGATTTGGGAATTTGATTACGCTACCTTGTAGACGAGAATAAGTAAGAACGACCATATGCAATTTATTTTGAAATCCCACCTCAAATAAAGTCAGGAAAAAATAAAGGGTTTTTTGATAAACTTGGTGAGCGAAACATATATCTGATAATTTCAAGGCTTACCTAACAAATTCTGCTTCTTTTTTTGAAGTAACTAAGGTTTGGCAAGGTCAACATATCTTATTATGCATTTTATGAATCAAAATTAAAGACTCTATTTATCTGTGCAAAAATGCAAGTTCTTAAGAAATAATAAAGTTGATGCTGGAGGACAACTTATTTTAAAATTTCAATATAAACAAATTCAGGAAAAACTCAAAACGATTTTGGGAGAATTCAGTTTTTCCGTCACTCTCCGGAAGTACTTTGAATTTCGAAACTTTCTAAGTATCATTTCGTTGACTGCCTCATTTGAGCGACTTCTTATCCCTTACAGTTTCCAAGATCCCAATGGTGAGTGCCCAATTTGAATCGCCCAGTATATGCAAACTCTCACTAGAAGTACGAAGTAAAAATACTTCAAGCATTTAATAACGTCCTTGAATAACATGGACAAAAAAACTGAGACTACCAAAATACATAGAAATAAGACTTAAGTTGCGTAATTTCGCATTCTGCAACTGTAACAAAAATTTTCTAAAGATAAGTGATCACAAAAATCGCACTAATTCTGGTTCTTGAAAGCTATGTACCCTATTGATCGGATTTTTCATACTGTATTCATAATTTTCATTTTGCCATTACCGGGTCAATAAATAAAATATTGTGCACAAAGCACTTTGGCCACTTGATGACAGCCGGATAATTTCTAATCACGTTTTATGCGACCATTGTAGTTATTTTAAGAGACCCTAGGGATTCGAGGTAGCATCTATCATGAAAAATATATATTCCGGCAATTTTGAGCAGTTTTTGATAACCAAATAAAATAGACAAACAATGAACTATGAGAATGACAACTGACAGAACTCTTATTCCCAAGGTTTTGAACTCGGGAAGAAAAGCGCACTTTTGACATTCCAGAAGGACTTACCTTGTCCTTCTAAAATCAGAGTAGTACGAAGTACACTATGTAACAATTTACGAATGCAGCCCTGTAAATGACATTCGGGACTGTCAAGGATTCGTTATTGAGGAGAAAAAAATAAATATGGTGGGGTAAACAAGTATCTATCTTCTACCTAGATTCTTCCATTAATTCACAATTCATTCTAAGTTTTAGTTTTATTTTTATTAGTACCGTGAAATGTAAAAGCATATTTCAGGCGTAAATAGTTTGTCTCAGAAACGGCAAAAATTAAGAGTTTTTTGATAGATGAAGGCTCAAACTGTTGTTATACCATGAAACGGTAGATCTGGCAGCATTGGTAGAGCATGGTTTACGCAGAAATGCAACGCGCACGTATTTGGCTTAAAGCTCCAAACGCACAGATTAAATGCTTATATTTCATCCGAACTTCAACATTTTTGGAGTCTGGTGAATGACACATGTTCATAAAAGTGCAAAAGCTAACCGTGTAAAAAGCTTTCTCGTTGTGATAAAAGCAACCAGCATAATGTTGCCGCTAATAACCATACCACATTTTGTGATAAGCACATTAATGCCAGAATCCCCACGTGCTTAATTTCAAACCAACCCTAATTGCGAGCAATGAGAACGCAGGACATTTTTTCATGCTACGGACGTAGTGTCCGCAAATTGGGATATTTAGGCTAACGAATTTTATGGGAGTAGTGTGGCCGGGCGGCTCTTTCCTCTTTTTCCCCCTTTTTTTTATCTTTTTTTAAGCGGTTTGTTTTACGAGCCCGATGGATTTACGGTGCAATTCGTAGCGCCGGCGGACAGAAGCGACTTTATACAAATCCCATTGTGCTGCTGGACGACTTCTACGACAAAGTAATTCAATTAACTTTGTAGCGTCACCACAGTTATATTGAGGAACGCTGGTGTGGAGAGCTTTAAGTCTTGTAACATTGATGTTCGGTTGTAGCGCCTTGCTAGGGTCGACCTTAAACTGAGCTGATCCTTATTTTCGATATCCTTGTTGCACCAGTTACACCTAAAGCTTGAGTTGAACATAGAAAAACAGGACAAACTAAGTGGATTTTGAAACCTTAAATGTATTTTAGTACTAAAAATCGAATATATCAAACTAATGTTCAGCATCTGAAATCTGGATGTAGATACCGCTGAAAATGATGCAGTTTACAACAGTTGCTATGTATAGGATTCCTTGTAAAATCCGTAGTTTAAATGAAATATTTTTAGTTGTGATAACAATAAATTTTCCCACAGTATTTTCATCATACGAAAAATATCTCTGTTTATATTGAGGCTGTTAGAAGTATAGTTTGTGGTAGTCAACGTTCTTGATGGCTACGTCATCAATGCCATATGGAATAAGTAAACAGATCGAGTCTGCGTACCATGGGCGCAGACTAATCGTCAGCGCATCTGCTACTCTCTCCAGTACGCATGAAGTAGGTAACAGGGGACCATTGTTTTCGTTCTCTTCCTGGAAATACTCTAATAAATTTAGCACGAGCTCTCGGCCTTCTTCATTGATCGTACTTACGGGCCGTGTACAATTTTATATTGAAGATTGATAACAGGACAGCTTAGATTGCGATGTCTAGTAAGTTGTTACTCTAACAAATATGATTGAAGGACACTCATACGTAATGACAAAGTTGTCGAGACGAGACACACAACTAAAAACATATGCCCTTGAGCGTACCGTACAAACATCCACACATAGGGGTACGTTGCATATGTATACGTATGTATGAGAGAGATGGATGGATGAAAGCAATTCTTGTAGCTTTACTTTGAAACGCCAAAAACGGTGAAAAGACCTATAGTAATAGTAGTAGTGACTGTAGGGATACGAAGCCTGACAACTAGGCCACCATTGACCCCGTAGTACCAACACTAGGGTGTCCCAATAAAATGAAAGTTCCTTTTTCCAAACGCATACCCTCTATTTTTTCCATTTGACTCTAGCAACTCAAACAAAATTGCGTGCCACCTTTAAATGCATGCAAGTTTAAAGAAGAACGTCTACCGATTGTTGGATTGGATAACTCTACAAGGCATCTACTGGTAACTGATTATCGAATGAGCCAGCTCCAGAAATGCTGTTATCTATATTAATGTTACACCTATGTGGTGGGTAATACAGACAACATACAACAAAACCCATGCCTCTTAATCAACGGAGATTCTAATCCGCAAGCCTTCTTGTCGACCGACTAGCAGCTCGCGCTAAGCACCACCTAAGTGTAAAAGGTTTTCGGTAGCACAAATACAAATATGTAGTTGCTAACGTAATTGCCCCAAAAAGTTACTATAGATACATTTAATTCAGATGTAACTTTATCTTTGCCAAGTTCGTACTAAATCTTGGTAGTGCAACAGAAACTTACGTGGATAACTTCCGTTGAGCGGTAGAGAACGGTGGTGCATCTGGGAATAGAACTTTCAGGTATTTGGGGTTAAGAATGAGATAAGAAGGTAGTGACAGGGCAGGTAAAGTCATTGCATCTATGATTTGGCTGATGATATGTACGGGAGGTCCCAGTAGTGATAGGTGTAGGATCCCAGCAGGTGTAACAAACTTAATTACGTTGTATGGAGCTCCAGCTATACCAAGGCTGCAAGAAAAAAATATGCAGTCAGCCAATATACCAGCGAAAGGTAGCACTGCTAGTAGTTTGTCTCTACAGGTGCATTGCTGGTGGTAGCTGGTATCCTACCGATTGATCTGTTGACACTTTAATAAAAAGGATACCGAAGCTAAAGAAGAAAAAGGGGAGGACTTACTAGATGACAAGAGAGGTGCGATGGAAATGGTCATGATACATGAAGTAGAGAAGGCTGATTCTAGATATTAAGATACGTGGCCAGAAAGAGAACCAGAAGACTGCTGACATGTTACAAAACGCTGCGTGGGTCTCATCACCAGCTAGGTCGGCCCTTGTCTAATGGCGAATGTTCCAACGGCACGAGCTGAACATTAGCGTTATTTGAGCCCAACTAGAGCTGATTACGGGCGAGGAGAACTACCTCTGAAGCAGATTAACTGATGTTCAAAAAATCGATATTTCCAGTGAGGTATTCAAGTAGGTAATCCCAGTTATGGTCTAAGGGAGAGCGATAGAGGCAATAGGAGGTTTTAAGTTTTTAAGTCGAGTCAAAGTCTGGCCTGATTCTAAGCAGGAGAGACTGCTGTGGACAAAAGCCACAACTTCCCCGTTTCTCCTCAAATTGGAGAATACCTTGTAGTTTGGAAGACCAGCATGGTTAGTCGTGTCAGAATCAGAGATTGTGGTCTCCGCCACGCGTATCGGGTTAATTTAAGGGTGATTTCCTAATCCTGCTGAGGCCGTCACATCGGCACATCGGAGGAAAGAGGCTGAAACATCTTGCACAAATGACTGAGAATACCTTGTAGTTTGGAAGACCAGCATGGTTAGTCGTGTCAGAATCAGAGATTATGGTCTCCGCCACGCGTAACGGGTTAATTTAAGGGTGATTTCCTAATCCTGCTGAGGCCGTCACATCGGCACATCGGAGGAAAGAGGCTGAAACATCTTGCACAAATGACTGAGAATACCTTGTAGTTTGGAAGACCAGCATGGTTAGTCGTGTCAGAATCAGAGATTGTGGTCTCCGCCACGCGTAACGGGTTAATTTAAGGGTGATTTCCTAATCCTGCTGAGGCCGTCACATCGGCACATCGGAGGAAAGAGGCTGAAACATCTTGCACCAATGACTGAGGATGAGAACGCCTTGCGTAGGACGAGAGTACCAATCGACAGCAGATGAGTAAACGACTCGCAGCAATATTTAGGCCAGCATTCTATGCATGAAATATAGATCCTTGACTGGACGCCACAAAGAAAACACCAATGGAAGAAATGTGTGGAAAGGTCATCTCTGTATCTTGGGATGCGCAATAGATTGGGTTAATTTTTTATCTTGAAAGGAGTAGAAAAAATACAAGCGAGTACTACTTCTACCTCATTGATGAACAACTGGACTTCCAAATTCCTAAGAAGAGGCCTAGCTTGAGGAAGAGAAACATCATTTTTGATCAGGATAACCTACATGCTCATAACGGTACATTAATAATGAGAAAACTGCACAATTTTGGGTATTATATTCTCATACATTCTCTTTCTCTCTTGTTTGGCACATATGTTCCCATTTTTCAGGAGATTTCTTTCTGGAGAGCGCTCCCACGGAGATGAATATTTTGACAAGGCTTCTACTTCTCACAAGGAATCATCATCTTGGAGAAACGTTGGTTACAGCATGTGGAAGTTTAATGGTCTTATTAAAAAAAATTACCAAAGCAAGCCCATAGACTTACAGAACAAAGCAGTTGCTTGGACATGGTGCTTACCTATCTGTATATCTTTTTCTACTTTTATAAAGGCTATTCATTGATTATGTTACCTTTCCTATGCTTATTTTTGCTGTACCGCATTTAATGTTCACGTTAGACGTAACTATATTATACTAATTCCTACAGAATATACATATGTATGACCATGACACTATAAATATCACATCAGTAACTGCGCTACGGGTTTTTCCAATACCGGAAATCCAGGTCAAACTTTCCGACAAATTCGAAGAGTGATATTGAATGTTCTTATTTTAGGAATATCCACCTCATTTGACACAGATTGGGTATGCAGCTTGCTCTGGCTAGATCGACGTATATACGTATATCCAACGTCAATAAACAGAATCTATTTTCGGGGCCTTTACTTCAAATATTTTTAATCTGTCGAGCCATATTGGAATTTAAAATAATATACGCCTGGTAACTGAAATGTAAACACTATAGGAAATTAAGTAGGTCCTGATGTGTGGTAGCCATTAGATTATTTACAGCTTATCCGGTTTTACTGTGGACTCTGTTACATTTCCAATTTGCAGGTGATTCGCAGTCTCGATGGATGGAACGAGGAGTACATAAATAGTTTACAAGTATATAAAGTATTTTGGACGTAATTCTGCATGAAAGTCACTTTGTGGAGGCTTTCTACACTTATGTTTTTAGTGGGTACAGGGCAATACTGCAGATTTTTCGCTAAATGAGACCACATAAAGCTTGAACTACTATTCACTGTCACCACAGTATCCTTTTGCAAGTACAACTGACAATTAGTCAGTGATATGTCGCATGTGTACATCCAACCACTCCTTAAAGGTCTTCATTTTCCTACAGGTTTTTAGTGAATTTCTGAAGACTGAAGGAGAGTGAAGAAAAACTGACCACTGATTCGTGTTCAGGAGGCAAAAGTGCTAGAAAAATCATATGTTGCCTGTGCAGAGCAAATCATTCTTCAAAAGTCTTCTTTTTTCTGAGAACCTTTAGTGGTTTCCTAAAGACGGAAGGGTGAAGATGACCACAAATTCCTATATAGGAGACAAACATTTTTCGAAAATCATATATTGCATGTGTAAAGCCAATCACTCTAGAAATATCATAACTTTTCTGAAGTTTCTTTAGTAACTACTAATAAATATAATTTTTCTGAAGACTGAATGAAGGAGAGTCGAACAAAACTGACCACGTATTTGTGTTCAGAAGTGCCTGTGCTTTGTAGTAAATTCAACCCTTGCATTTTTACCCCCTACAAACTCCTGAAAGGGGTGATAAGAGTAAAAATAGTTAAAGCACGTATCCAACAATGACATTATGAGGTGATCGTATTTTCACTTTTCCATGGGCTGATTAAGGGTAGAGGGCCCCTTTAGGATGGAATCGACTTAGTTTTTTAGAAGATACTACAGAAACTAATTTTGAACATTTTCATCCAGATTACATTTAGGTCAAAAACTGGCCTTATTAACCCTCCTTCCAATATTCCAACTCTACAAAAATGTATCTAAGAAAGATCTAAATCGTCAAATAAGCGTGCGTGAGTTTATGTTTTTTGTTATTTGCGTGTAGCTCCACCGCCACTGGATCCCTTTCCAAAAACCAAAAAAGCTCTTCGTCCTTAGCATAGTCAGTAATTAATCAATCAATAACCTTTACTTCCATACAGACAATATATAATTGTATTGGAATTGTCAATTTTTCGTTCGCTACAAACGTACAACTAATCTCAAATTGCAATGTTCAAAAATTCATCAACACGATAAAAGCACTTGTTTATCAAAAATTGCTTCAAGTGGAACTTGAAGTCGTTAATATTTATAACCGAGGTAATGTGGCATGGTAAATTATTAAAAAGAAGCGGACCAATTTTATTTGGTGATCGAAATGCCGCTTTTGATTTGCTGAAGTTTACATATAATACTATCATAATTATATCAATAACTTTATGTCAAAATTTATTTAAAAACAAACCAATGCTTTCCAAGTTCTAGCGGGGCGAAGCATTAGCAGACAGACAGTCAGAGAGACCAACAGACCCCCGGAAATAAGTTACATGGTTTCCCATTACAACACTTACTGACGCGGCGATGGCGTAGGAAGTTAACTCGGTAAACAAGTCACTCCGCCTGATAAAAATAATGAAATATAGGTTGTGTTGAAAAATTGTGACAAGATTGTGAGAAAAGTTATGCTAAAGAATCGAACCATGGTTGCAACCACGTGCTATCAGGTTTCACTATCGGCTTGTCTCACGATGTAAATGCTACCCAATCAAGGAATGAATTTGGGGACCGCATAATATTCATGGATCACAACCAAGTCCGGGAATTCAGCGTCACCTCATGAGGTCGATAAAAGTCAGGCACCTCTAGAGCCAACCAATTTTACAAAATCAGATGGTCTGAAACAAAGTCTCAAACGAATTTCGAGGCTAGTCAGTCTTACGGGATCAACGGAATGGAGGAGTTATCAACCACATCTCATACGATCAAAGAGACTCAACCAAGATCTCAATTGAGTTTGAGCTCAACAAGCCACGAGACCACTGAAGCTCAATCAATAAATGTCACGGAACTATAACAGTAATAATCGCCTTTATCACAATAAACTACAAAAGGCTAGATTTAGCTTAAATCTACTATAAGACCTAAGTAAGATTAGTAGCCGTTGCACACGAATAATTTCAAATTTAGTTTATTTTTACATTATATCAAACTATGTATCTGTAACTCGTGCTTTTACATGTGCATAAATAAATATTTTTAAGCGCTACACTATCTATCCTTAATGATATTTTTATCTTCCAAGAGGAGTGCAGTAAAATGAAAAACTGACTGATACGTAGAGCTCCTATAGAAAAGACTGGGTAAGTGGGAAGCCTTAGCCAGAAATAAGTAATCTCTTATATCTAGATTGGATCTGAAGATTAATATGTTTTTGAGATATGGAGGAGGTGTGGATTGAATAATAATTAATTTAAGTACAAGAATTTAGGTTCTCAATTTTCTCAGAAACATGATCATATTTTCTCAGTCTATGAATAAATCGATAACATGTCTTCTGAACCATTTAAATTCTGATTATTCTGAGAACGTCCAAGCACGAGAGATACACAACAAAATAATATATCTGAGAATGGAGAGGACTAAGGACTCGCATTATTATTTCTTTAATGTATAATTCAAAATAAATCAATTATTGTACGATGTTCTCTGAATTAAAGGATTTACGTGCTTTCTTAAACGAGGTTGTTCATCAACATCCAGTCCTAAAACTTTAGATATATTACAAAATCTAGTTTTACATTATTCATAGTTATATTCAAATCAGTTATAATTTTATTTTTGTCATGTTCTGTAGTATATGTGTCGGGCGTTTATTTGCATTTAGTTTCAAATCATGTGCTTCGTAGTGATTATATAGGGTGACTTCGAAGTTGAGTCATTTATTGTAACAGTGAGTAGATCTGATCAAAAGAAATGTTTTTTTTATAACATTTTTCGGGTAAAATTAAAGTAATAAAGTTATAGCCCTTTAGAAGTTTGAGTACCGCCCTGTCTCACTAATAATATTATGTGCCCGTATTTGGCAACAACGGATATAATCCGCCTTATCGGTTCATCGCATCGGAAACAAATAAGCGAAAGAATTTGAAACGCTTATGTTTTTACTACAATTTTATTCAGTTGTATTCAGTCAATGTGTCAGTCGGTAACGCGTGAGTGAATAGAGGTATTTGTTGCGTGGCTCAAACGAAATAAAAAATGGCACATTTTTACGAAAATGCTGAACGGATTTATGCGGATCGGTTTCCCAATCGAGTGCAACCAACCCCTCGTGCCTTTGTTAATGTAGTACAAAGGGCTCGTGAATCAGGTGACTTAAGACCTCACAGGGAAGGGCATGCCGGTGCTCCAAGACCGCACGATGCACGATCAAATACAGGTCCGCACTGAAATACTTGTCGGGAGGATACTTTATAAAACAAGCTAACATTTTTTTTATTTTTACACACATATTTTGGTTTATCTTCCTTCTACAATCATTATCTGAAAATTAGTGACTCAACTTCAAAGTCACCCTGTATAGATTCGAAATCATTATTGATGTGTGTCACAACCGCAGATAAAGAGTCAGTGTTGAAGTTATGTATAAATGAGGTCACGGGAGACCAACGGCTCTTACGAGCTGACTTTGTCTCTATCAGTACAATTCGTTCTGCTTTAACCTGACGATCGGCACTTTCAAACTTATTATGACGTACAAAGTAGATACTTTGGAGATAATGAACTGCCCTTAAGCCACCTAGATAAAAAATATGACCAGTTGCAATTTAAACTTCAACAATTTTATCTACGTTCACGCTGTTAGGTAGACAAGGATCGATACAACATGCATACATAATATATTATACACATCACACACATATGTGCATTTGTGCCTCTAATCATAATATATTATCCAATTTGCATATGGACACACTGACCTCAACACGTTCAACGTTGCACAGGCTTCTTTTGGAATAATAATCAGTTGCATCCAGCTAAATATGGTGCCGTATTTGTAGAATAGATGAATCTAAAATGCAAAAATGGTATGGTTTTAAAACCGTCTCACAGTCTGCGAGCTTTTGCAGTCTGCAAACTCTTGCAGTCTGCAAGACAATTGAGGAGCTGGCTTTCTATATGCAATTTGGCCATTTTTTAACATTTTCAACCAAAGATCGCATCGCAAACTAGATATACACCTCTACAATGTTATGCCATAATAAATGTTCTAAATGCATGTTGTCCCGTGCAAATTAAATGATAAAAGTTTCTTGGACTTTTTATGTCTGTGTCTATTAGCGGTAGACAAACTAACAGAAGTTTGTCCTTGCGGACTGGACTAATTGCCATTAGTACAATAAAAACACCCACACAATATTATGATATTTAGGTACTCCAAGAAGGGAGGCGTTAGCTTGGTAAAGACTGGGTTGCTTACGATATAAAAACTGTGTTAACTTCTTCAAAGAAAATTAAAGGGTTCAGTGCTGCTAAACGGATTATTATTAAGGGATCACAAAACAACAGCGATATCTTGCTTAAGACTGAGTTGCTTTACAGAAATAATCCCTTTAAACAATTTCAAACGTTACAGAACCGCGGAATGAAGCTGTCGACTGTATAATTTCCTGTTGTAATGCTTCAAAGTGATATTAAAACAAAAAAACTATAGAGCCTCTCTAAACTCATCCTGTGGCTGTCAGGGGCAAATCGGATCAAGGATCCTAAGTTAACATGGTTGCAACTAACCCTTTCTGATAGTTCTTAAGTTAACCAAGGTAAAACTGGTGATGATGATGTTCTCGAAGAAGCTGACGTGTTACGCGATTACAATTAAGATGACGTAGGGGACCTTTATGACATGTAAAATTTGTAATTGTTGTTTTATACTTCCAAAATAAGATACCAGATTCATAAATCTACGTAAGTTTTTTACATCCGTACTACAAAGTCAGTCATGCTGCTTTGTGCAGGCAATCCAAATGCATTTTGTCCGCAGTTTATTTGGGTTTTTTAGGAGATACTCAACGTTTGATTTTTCGCAAGTGTAATATTTGCACGATTTTTCATAAATTTTTTGGGTATAACAATTTATTGGCTAATTTCTTGCCAAACACGTAGTAATTTTTTTTGGCAAATTTACAAAAAAAGGGGCAACGTTAGCCAATCCAAACAAATTAATTATTTCCTATCACATTCCTAAACTACAATTTTGGTTTTGGATTTTTGCCCATCATAGGACGTGGTTTTAACATCCAAAGACTAGTTTCAATCGCCGACCATCGAAAATCAAAACACAATCAATCATTTATGGGTAAACAATTAAATACAACCACACAAACCATGGGACTTGACTGCATGCATTTGTAACTCGTAAGTTACTAACTGTTCGACGTGAATTGTAGACAAATTTGCATGAAAAACCCAACTGACTGATTTCCATCCAAGACCAACCAGACAGTTGAAGGCAAGTGACAAACAGAATCAGCTGTTCTGTTAGTGTGTATGCGTCCAATCAAGATTCCTCGTGCATCTTGCTGACTGTAAAAGGGGTGTCAGAAAACATGCGCTTCTATATTATTTTACAACTTTGATTTTCAATACGATACTGTTACTTGGTATTTCCTGTAGACAGGTAGCTACCAAAATTTTGATGGAACAACTACTGTTAGATAAATTTTGCCAAAAAATTGTTTAACGTGAGTGTTTTAGGTCGCTTGATCACAATTTTGCCTTGTGCATCACAGGTTATCAACTTTTCGATAAAAATTACTTACAAGGCTCCCCTGCAGAGCTTGGCTTGGGATCTGGCAGCATCCTGATATTACTGGGGCTTAGTGATATGCAGTTACGGTACATTTATAGTTTTTTTTACCAGGCACCGCAGCTGCTATGAGGAGATTAAATAAAATTTGTTAATCTGAATTTAGGACTGCTTAAGGTTAGTAGAACTGGGTAAATTCGACTTGTGTAGCCGACAATCTCTATACCCTAAGGACAAAAGAGCGGTGGTATCGGCAAGTTCAAGATATACCAAGTTCATCACGATAAGGATGGGTGGTTGAAGTCAGGAGGTCTGTCTAGCAGGATCATCGCGGGCGGCATCACGGAGGAGAACTCAGGAGGAAAGCCTGTTGGCGTAGTGGTAGAAGAGAGCTAAATTGCCGACGGTCCACTGGTGCGAAAGCATCCCGAGTCTGTCCATTAGAGAAGATCAGTCGTACAGCCCTCCGCTGAACACTATCGAGCATTGATAGTGTAGTCGGGGTGGCAGCTCCCCAATCATGTGAACAGTACTCGAGACTAGATCTAATCTGGTCTTTGTACAGAGTGAGGTCATGTGGGCAAAAGTAGTTCTTAGCCTTAAAGAAATAGCCTAGCCTTTTCACATCAGCTACGGCTATTGACGATTCGTGTTCGTGCCAGAACAAGTTCATGGTGACATGGACTCCAACTGGCCGAAATGAATGGCCCTTTGGCAGAACTCTGCCGTCCATAGAAACCGGATGAGCCTAGGATGGTTCTTGTTAGTCACGGTACCGCACTGTGTCTTGGAAGCATTGAACTGTGCAAAATTTTTGCGTTCCCAAGTAGGTCTCTTGTCAGAGAGGAAGTAGCTGATAGTCTTCAATTCTTCAGCTCACCGGCAGAGACCGTCTTTTCCCTCTGAATTCCTGCATGTAGTATGCTGTCATCCGCAAAGGTGTGGATTGGATTGATCGTATATGAAAGGAGGTCGTTGGTAGACAAACAATGCTGGAGCCAAGACCGGTTCCTGGAGAACACCTCCGTTGACGTTGCAGGATGAAAAGGGGAACTCATCCATTACCACGGACATCTTGCGGCCAGAAAGGAAGTCAGCCACCCATCTGCAAAGCTTCTCTGGGAACCCTTTCGTCATGTTAAGAAGTTAAAGCCAACATCATGAGCCACGCCACAGTCTGGGTGAGTTCACTCCAGAGTTGCGTGACGTAATCTAGGAGGTCGCTGCCGTGACGTTTGAGTTACTCCAGAAAAAGCGACTTATGCACCTCGTTATTGCCTTACTTATAAAAGAAAGCATATCTATAGGCCTGTAGTTGTAAGGTTCGACCTTAAACCCATTTTTTGGGACGGGTTGTACATGAGCAAATATTTAGTTTTCTGGGAGAGTGCTGCAATCGAAGTTGGTCAATCTTTCAACTGAACCTTTCTCTGTTAGTAACTCAATCCATTTTAATAAATGCCAGAATTTCATCCTGTGGAACTGTTTATCTCCCAAAAGGATAAACATTTGCAATGACCAGGCCGGAATTAATTCAAAATTAATTGAAAAAATGTCGCAAACCCTCCTATACAATGTTGGAGGATGTATCAACAGCAATCATTTATCCAGTGGAGCTCGCTAATTTTTCATGCGCGTGTTTCATTTGTCAGCGAGACTCAATTTATACTGAACTAGAACCGTTATTTACTGCATAAGCTCGAAACAATAAATAATTCGGTGCGTTAATATTTATTTTAATCTAAAATTTGGTTTGTCCGCTGTAATAAGATTTAATTCAAATGGAGTGTACGTTGGTAATGAAATTTACATTTGCCAGGATACAACAAAATAGATATCGATTGTACACGGATCGGTGTTGTATGTGCACTATACAACAGTATTCCAATACTTCAAAACTAGTAATGTTTCATGCGTTAGTGTAGAATACACGCAACAGAGATACATGTTCAACTACACAGATAATATATTAGAGCTAGAATATTATGTCGGACATCACACGTGGAATATAGTGTATACGTGTATACGAATGCCATACACATTTCCACAAAAGCTTCAACACAGTCATATAGACCAAGCTAAATAGTCAAAAATCGATGCTGTTTTAGGAACAAGGTTTTAACGTGTTTCACAGGGGAATTAGATTCTCGAGCGAAAACGAAAGAGCCACTCATCGAGAGATTTACATAATTTAGCTAGATTACTTTTTTAATAAATGTCTAAATTGGAAAAATCAATTTTTGCACGTAGTTTAGGTTCTCCAAATTTCTAATCATTACTCACTAAAATAATTTCATTGCTGAATTAAGCTTGTAATGAAGCTCATCTTGCTACAGACATTGTAATAAGGAAGGATATCAAGACCTTCTCATTCTAACCGAGTAAAGAGGGTACATCTATTTTTGTGCAAGTTATTACAAGTCGTTCTTATTACTAAAATCTGATGAAAAATACGCAATATCAGCATGAGATAGCGCGAAGCGCCATGTATCGCACCTGAATCGAACCATTGGGGATCGCGCACCGCTGCTATGAGTCGGAACTGTCATGGTTCTCAGTTCTCGTTTAATAGCGGTGCTGCTAGATGGCTGATGATTTTGGCTTAGTGTAGAAGTGGTCTACTTGCCATTGAACAGGTTAAACAAGATGCTTTCGTCCGTCCGACCAAGAAAAGAAGACAGCCAGCCCCGGACAGCTGTTCCGTGCTTCTTAGCTACTCATCAGCAGGGTATAGTCTTGGACTCTTATCTCTGGACGAACAAACTAAAGCATCACAATGATCCTCTATACCGGAGGTACGGTTTATCAGCATGATATAGTGCGAAGCGCCATCTATCGCACCTGAATCGAACCCTTGTGGATGGCGCACCGCTGCTATTAGTCGGAACTGTTATGGATCTCAGTTCCCGTTTAATAGCCGTGCCGCTAGTTGACTGATGATTCTGGCTTAATGTAGAAGTGGTCTACTTGCCATTGAACAGGTTAATAGCAGCGGCGCGTGATCCACAATGGTTCGATTCTGGTGCGATAGATGGCCCTTCACGCTATGTAATGCTCGTACACCGTACCTCCGGTATCGAAGATCATTGTGATGCTCTCGTTTTTTCGTCCAGAGATAAGAGACCAAGACTATACCATGCTGATGAGTAGCTAAGAAGCACGAAACAGCTGTCCATGATTTTCTGTTTTCTTTTCTTGGTCTGTCGGACGAAAGCATCTTCTTTAACCAATACATAATTTGGCGAAAAAAGCTTTTTTGGACCTCTAGGAGAAAATAACGTTTTTTTAAAGAAATCAAAGTAACGCCCTTACAAAGGTGCTGCACTTCCCCTGGGATAACACAACAGATTGAATGACGTCATGGTTTTGTCAAAGTAACAGGTATGAGGCAGAGAGAGAGAGAGAGAGAGAGAAAGGGTGAGGCTAAATATTCGCGTTTGCTACATAGCGGGATTATTTGGTGTTCCAAAACATACATAAGTTCGGACCTTCCTGTAAGCATCACGTTCTTATTAGTTTTTTCCAATGTCTGACTTATTTATTGTGATATTACAGTTTAAAAGGATCTTCATTACAAAAAGTTTCCCGATATTTTTTTTGTATGTCTCGATAAGGAGCCTATAGTTTGCCCTCAAAGATATAATTTTATTGTAAAACGGGATATTTTTTCTTAAATTCTTCATATCCTGGTGCTATAAGCATACTAAAACATCGAGCGCATGTTAACTCAAGATCTTTTACGTATAAATATAAATATGTTTAACAGTATGTTATTGATGAAGTAAAATAAGATCTCCATTCAAAGAAATTGTCACGCCAAAAACTGATCGGGGATTCAAAAAACATCGAAAAACGTTGTTTGGGACCTTCTGAAACCCTTTTGTTTTCCAAAAATGACTCCATCGACATCAACATTTTCAAACCATTTCCCAGGGTAACTACTTTGTTTCAAAATTTCATCAGAATCCCAGTAGGGTGAATGTGCCCGATCACTACCAGTAGTCGAACAATTGTTATATTATTATTAAACTAGATTATCTGAAATCCTATACTTGCTGGTAATTCGTACCAGATTTATCAACTAATTTGTGACAGTTTACAAAACTTTCACAACCACAGTTGTCATATTGACAACAGTACTAGCGCGTCAAAATCAGCATGCATTTGATTCCTCAATTTTCGTCGCTTGTGTAGTGAGTGACATGAACTTTAACGGCAAGTAGAACCGCTAGCTGACGATATATAAATACTGTTCTTGTTACGTATGCAGACAACATTTGAAATTTACAAAATAAATTGATCTTAATATTAATATTATTTTAACATTTTGAGGTAAAATTGGAGTGGCCGCTGACTTTATCATTATTCTAGCCAAAATTCAATGGCGTAATCGCTATCAATCAATCTTTTTCTCTTTACACATAGCGACTATCAAACTGTTCTGTTGGAATGAACCCCGTAAGTATTAAATATTTATTAAATATTTTTAAAAAATGTTGGTTAAATATTTGTATCAACAGATCTTTTTAAATTTAATAGGTATATTTCTTATATACCTATTCATAAAATATTCTTTATAAATATTTGTAGTATATATAATTCATATATTTTTGAGATATTTTTTCCAAATATTTAGAAAATATATGAGGAAAGATTTTTAAATATCAATTTTATATTTTGATGAAATATCTAATATTTTTTCGTAAGTATGTATGGATTGTCGAGCATTAATGTAATACATATTTTCAGTGGGTATAGAAAATTCTTCATTGGTTATTTTAGCAAAATTTGTAGGAATGCATTTATAAAATCGGGTTTTTAAAGAAAATTCATTCTAGATATACGAGCCCCCTCCCACTTCAGTTGGCCCAACTATTGAAATCTTAGTTTTTTTCTTATCAAACACAAATAATAAAAATGTAGCAGCGTGTTATAGGTTTAAAATATTAACAATGAATATTTTGATAATATATGGTAGAAAAAACCAACTTTATCATTCCCTAATCAAATTTGCAGCATAAAAATAACATATGTTACAATTACAGCATAACAACCTATCTTCATTTCAATGCAAAATAAGTCTATAACGCATAGGTGGCTATGAAAAATAAAAGCCTTGACAATTGTTTTTATTAATCACAGCTGTCAGAATACGTTTAAAATAGTTTTGGGTAGTTAAGGTTTTCAAAATGGGTAAAGGAAAGGTGATTAGTGAGAAAATTCGGTTACTGATAATTAAATTTTTTAATTCTGGGAAATCAAACACAGAAATTGCAACTTTGTTAGACTTATCGTGGTACAGTGTGAGAAATATTGTTGGAAGATATAACGTAACTGGATCAGTTAATATTAAGCCACGATATGTGAAAAAAAGTAATATTACAAATGCCGACCGAAGAGCATTAAGAAGAATAATCGTGAAAAACAGGAGTGCCAATTATTTACAATTAAGTGCTCTGTGGAGTGACGCTGTTGGAAGGAGAATTTCGAGGTCCACAACTCATAGAGAGGCCCACAAACTGGGATTTAGTACTTGGAAGGTAAGTTTTCTCATAAAAAAAGTGAAATAAAAACTCTAAAGTGCTTAAGAAAAATCGGCTTAGATTGGCCAAAGAACATAGACAATGGGCACCTCAACAATGGTGTACAGTACAATGGAGCAATGAGGCCCGATTTGAAGTTTGTGTTGGTGACAGTCGCAGTAGAGTTATTCGCAAAAAAAAATGAAACATTCCATGTTGACTGTCTGAAGAGAAAAGTGAAATTTCCAGCATCCACTATGGTCTGGGGCAGTATTTCATCAAAAGGAGTAGGACAACTTCATTTTATTGATAGAAATGTGGATACAAACAAATATTTGGCAATTTTAGAAGAATCGCTTTTACCAGTGATGGAAGAATGTTTGACATCCGGCCAAGATTTTGTGATTCAGCAAGATGGTGCAGCGTGCCATACCTAAAAAAAGGCTATAAAATGGATAGAAGAAAATAATGTACCACTTTTGAAATGGGTTTCTAGCAGTCCAGATCTGTCACCTATTGAAACTTTGTGGCACGAGATGAAAAAGGTTCTGCGACAACATCCTGCTCGTACAATCACCGAACTGAGACAAAAGCTTCAAGAAATATGGGATTGTTTTACACCAAATTTTTGACAAAACTTGCCCCAAAGAATTTCAGCCGTAATAAAGAATAAAGGTGATGTTACCCAATGGTAATCTTTCAATTGTAGCTTTGTTAACTTCGCGCATTTATTCGCACATTGTTTATTTGTTCAGATGTTCTATTAGTTATAGGTCTAAGTGACTTCAAATATGTATTTTTATGACTATAGTGTATCTAAAATGTTTTTGAGAAAATAAACTATTTTAGAAGTAAATAGTTTCGTCATGTTTAGTTTATAAAGGCATATTTTGGTACAAATCTTGAAGAGGGCCAACTGAAGTGGAAAGGGGCTCGTAATGGTTTATAATTTGCTAGGAAAATGTCATCAAAAAACATTCTAAGCCTCTTCTGCATCTTGCAAATTCACTCCTCTCAAAAAACAAACTTACTAATTATGAAATATTATTGACTACATAAGCTTCTTTCCAGTGGTGTTTTGTTTGAGAGAGATATTCTCCCAAACTACCCTAGAAAGGGTATTTATGGGAAAATAAAGTGAAGTGGAACAATATTGGTGCTCCGCATTGCTGGCTTACTGCGAGTATCTCAACTGGGTCACTGAGTAGCAGCTCTATAATGCACCAACAAGGACCCCACATTTCCTTCCTATGAGTGTTCGAGAATTTTCTATTAATTTCCATGTTATTTTAAATATCTCAATGAAAAATATCCATGGGCACAACTTGATCATTTGGCTAAACTTTCAAAGAAAAGATTTTTAAAAATAGACCACTTATTGATTTTGTTGAAGTGTGACTTTTTTTCAGGAGCAATGTGGCTAATTTACCTATTTATTTAACTATTTTGTGGTTTCATATTATATACGTAATTCAAGGATCAAAGATATAGTATAGATATTTTCGACTGCTAAAATTTTAAAGCGTCGTTGTTGAACTTGAAAAGTTCAAAATAGTTACAGCTGATTTGCTCCCCGCCCTACTATAATAATAATAATTGAGATATTTAAAAAAAGCATTTTTGATGTATCTCGATCAAGTTCCGATTTAATTACATTTCATTGGGATGTTACGAATATAATTTTCGTATCAATTTTCAGATAAATCGACCAATCCCAAATCGCAAATAGCTGTTACACATCAAGGCTAATTATTTAATCAAACCAAAATACGACTGAAGCCCCAGCCGGTGGTCGGACAGTCAAATACAACAAATAATGTGGATTATCGCCAGAGATATTGTGTCAGACTACTGGGAAACTTCGCCTCACTGCAGCTAATAAAGGCATTATTATTATTATTATTATTATTAATTTTCGTAGCATCCAAATAACTGGCCACTTACATTTTCCCTCCATTTTTTCACGAGATTTTGAAATGAAATTTTACATTTCCACTCCATTCGAACAAGAAAAAAATAGATTCTGTACATACAGCGAAGGCAGGCTTAAGACGATAGTCGAAGCTGTGAGAAATGTTGGGAAATTGCTTGAAATATGTACACAGTATGTTAGTTTTAAGTCGACAGTGCAGGACTAGATTAAAGGAAAAAACTAGTTTCTTGTTCATTTTTACCTAGTTTGTATGTATTTTTGAAATCTATATTAAATGGACTCGGTATGAGTGTATTTAATCTCTTTTCCTCAAAGTCTTAATGACAGCTGATTTGAAATTTTCATTCTACTATCACAAACTTTTAAATACGGTTCTGCCTAAAACTAGCCAATCAAAGCCTGTCCGACAATTGGAAACTAGCAGGCCGACTAGTATCATCTTCTGTCCGACGCTGGCAAAATAGCACCTTGTTGATAAATATTTTTTTATAAAATTACAGGAATATGTTGTCTATAAGCAATGTATTTGTGCTTGGCGAAAAGTTAACAACACATACTATCACCTCCGAAAGCATCAGTTGTGTTATCTTGAACCCAAAATTCGTAATTACCTATATTTTGTTATCCACTTTTGTCTAAGCTGTCCCACTACTGGCACATTCACCTTACTTTCTTAGTTATAGAAGGGCAAGGATCGTTAGACATCAGACGACAGACATACTGAATCACAAAATATTTTGCGATTGCGATCAATATAAAATGGAGAATCAAGTGTATACATATCCTAGTTATCTCAATGGTCTTACTGATATACTATTTTTGGGGAGGTTGAAAATATCAAATAAGTCTAACTCACCAGTAGCACCATTTTACACAGCTGTAATTCCAGAAATAAAGACATACACTTAAACAGGAGAATTATCACAAGTGATTCTATAAAAATCACCAATCATCATCGCGAAAGTCACTCTCGTACTCTTAGTTCACATTTCACTGTCATATTTGGTCAGTAATTTCACAATCAATCAAAAATCACGCTCCCCAAATTAAACGTGTAAGGGTTATAAAGACCGCGACAGAACAGCTATAACAAGTGAAATGCAAATTATAACGTTCCCCGCCCGAAAAGTGGTCTCGGAATTCCAGGAATTGAAGTTGGCTGGATTATTCGTTCTGGGAAGGTAGTCATAGTCTGGTGAAATTACTGCAGGCAAACTATGCAATTATTCGTGACTCAAGATCTCTAGAATCTAGGGCTAAAGGGTTATTGGAACCGGAATCCCGTCCAAGGAATGAGCAATTAATCAATAGAAGCACGATTTAACAAAATGCTCAGGGTGATGCTGCCTATATTTTGCGTGTGATTGGGACTCATTCTTTGGGGACCTATTTTTCAGAAGTAAACTATAGTTCAATAGTCCTTTAGACGGAAATAATACGAATTTGGTTTAAATACAACATTGTGGTATTGGATGAACCTCCTCATTGATTCACCCTTGAAATAATGTCTGCTTCCCGATACTACGGCCATAGTATAACTACATTTATTTCCGTCGATTTGAGTGTCTGCTGACGTTTTTCTACCCTCGTGATCGGCTACAGCGAATTTGGTGAAATATGGTGCACCATGCCATTGAACCATTTTAGAAAATTGGTGAAATGATGGTGGAGTTATGAGCAAAAAACTACTTGGGGACTTACTTATTAAATCATGGAGTGATGTCGCAGAGGTGGAGAAATGCATAAATCTCGAACTTCTGGACTACCTCGAACGTCACGGCTTAATTGGCGACCTTCAGTATTGCTTCCGGCACCAGTGAACCACAGGGGACCTCCGAGCTTAGGTCACGTAGAAAAATCATATTCTACAACTTTCTAATAATTTTTGAGTGTAACAAAAGTATGCTGGTCGATCAAGGTCACAAAATAGTAACTAGTAAAGAGATTTTTGAATTTTCGAAACAGGCCACCCCTACTTCATTTTTTCAACGGATCAAGCAAGCTTAAATTCAGGTTGATGAAATTGATGCTTGAATACTACCCAAAGTAATGCTATAAGCTTTTGGTAAAGGAACTGTTCAGCCGTAAAAGCTCTTTATTTTTGTTGCCTGAACACCAAAATGCTGGCTTAGAATGCAAATTCGCTTTCTGCAACATATTTGCTCTAAAATGAGATGTTTAAAATATTTTTATAGCATAGTTATACAAAACCTTATAGGACAAATTATGAACGGTTGCATAAACGTTTATACAACTATTTTATACGGCATATTTGCGCGGTAGTCAATATAGTTGTATTGTGGCATCCTTGGTAACGTTTACACAACAAACCCAAGCCTTGTTGTTTTGCTGTGCACATTTACTACTTTAGCCAGCAAATTGCTCCCAACGGAAGCACTTATACAACGGTCGTTTAGTAACTGTTAAAGGCCGTACATCTGCAACAATATCACAACTTTAGTACAAAATTGCTGTGCTCAGCATACATTTGTTGTTAAATATGTTGGTATACAACTTCACCATAACCTAACTTTCTGCTGTCATCTTTTTAGTTAAAATGCCATAACCAACATTTTAAGACATGCATATTGGTTTGAAATGTTCTATCAACTGTTCAAACAGGAGATATAGATCTGGTACTAATTCTGGGTAAATCATTCGACTCTGTCCGTATTTCATTTCAGAGATTTGTCAAATTGTTGTATAACACTTGCAGACATCACCAAAATATTCTATAAAACCAAAGGCAACATGGACTATGCCATGATTATACAGGGTGACTTTGAAGTTGAGTCATTAATTTTCAGATAATGATTGTAGAAGGAAGATAAACCAAAATATGTGTGCAAATATAAAAAAAAATAAAAAAAATGTGTACCTTGTTTTATAAAGTATCCTCCCGACAAGTATTTCAGTGCGGACCTGTATTTGATCGTGAGGTCCCCTGTGAGGTCTTAAGTCACCTGATTCACGAGCCCGTTGTACTACATTAACAAAGGCACGAGGGGTTGGTTGCACTCGATTAGGAAACCGATCCGCATAAACATGTGCCATTTTTTATTTCGTTTGAGCCACGCAACAGACACTATTCACACGCGACTGACACTGACTGTATGCATAACTGAACTGAATAAAATAATTGTAAAAAAATCGTTCCAAATTCTTTCGCTTTTTTGTTTCCGATGCGATGAACCGATAAGGTGGACTATATCCGTTGTTGCCAAACACGAGCACATGATTGATATGATGATATTATTGAGACAGGGCGGTAATCAAACTTCCAAGGGGCTATAACTTTGTTACTTTAATTTTACCAGAAAAATGGTAAAGGAAAAAAACATTTATTTTGATCAGATCTACTCACTGTTAAAATAAATGACTCAACTTCGAAGTCACCCTGTACATAACCACCCGCCATATTGGGCAAAAATATATTCCTCTATTGAAAATTAATCAATTATGTTTCAGTTCGACATTACAGATATAAAGTGATAAACATTAGTGTAATTGTGTCTAAATATAGGATTTGCAAGATTTAACGCAGATAAGTTCAGTTTTTCATCTTAAAAATCTGAACATACCTCTGATCATTATTAAAATATGAATCAAATACGAACCCCTTACAAATTGCGTAACTACTTTGCACGATAATCACAATAAAATTTGCTGTAATCCAATAGCCCTATATTACAGTGTAAAGTAGAATCATGTAACAGAATAGTTGTATAGTTGACAAAAACTGAATCTTGCACTGACGCAAATGTTCTATAGCGGCTGCAAGTGGTTTACACTTTTGTTGTATAACTGTTACTTGCAGCCCTTATACAACCTCTTAAATAACTGAAGTGTCCTATTATGTGGGCCCATTCCGCTTGTATAGCTAGCTGTTCTAAGAGCGTTTTGCCAATGTTCTAACAGCATACAATGTTGTGTAAGGAAGACTGTATAATCGTTCTTGCAACTCTAATAGGAGTGATAATTGTTAGTTGGATACTTTCTTACGTAAAAGTGACAGTTGAACATTTTTGTTTTTTTAATTCAATGGGGATCACGTGATACCCCATTTTAAAGTTTCTTATCAATACTTTATAATCTTAGAGTATAAATTTACTTTCTTTCAAATGTATCACATTTGATCACTTTTGTACATTGAACTGCTAATCATCAATTTCCTTTTCTTATGATGAATAGCTATTGAGGTATAAGCGATTTAATTTACAAAAGCACTCTACACTGATAGACCCCTGTTTTGAGATATAGTGGGTTTATATTCTTGGTTGGTACTGGTAAGAAGCTTGAAAACGAGGTCTCACATGACCTCGGATCCACTGAAAAAAGTGGGCCCAAGTAGGCTGGCTCTGCGCTTACTACGCAACGCCGTCATGAGTTTATAAAGCATTAAAGGTTCAGCGCAATTTAAGCCCTCTAAGAAAAAGGCCAGTCACGAACAGAACCAGATTAAATCAGTCAAATAGTCCCATACAATTAGTCCATAGACATTCTTCCCTTGCCCTACTGATAGTTAATGTCCATTTGGCAACACTGTCCCTTTACACATCCGCATGGCAGCGCCAAGCGCGGTATCGCTACAGCGGGTTATCGTTCACTTTACGCATGACGCGTGTTTATGTTTTTTCGAACACATTTCATTATCATTCTTAGTTTTGAAGTCAAATGTACGAGGAAATTTATGATGTGTGAAATATGGCTAATATATGCATATAATTACCGGGGTTATTAGCGTAAAATATACTACTCGTAAGATCAAAACCTTTTACTTTTATATCTTCAATTCTCGACTTTCAACCCTTACAAAAAATTTTCTGCAAATGATCACGACCCTCTGGAACGTCAAAAAATGGAGTTTCAACAATATTTTTATTTGTTTTTGGCTTATTCCTTCATCGCCTCCGGACCGATTTTTTAAAACTACAAAGCTTTTTCGTTCTTGGCATAGTATCAACTTTGTGGATGAAATTCTCACATTCTGTTACATTTTGATTAGAATGAAGAAGTGGGGGAAAAGTGCTACATGTAAGAACGCGCGTGAAAAATCACGCCAGTTTATTCGACTCAACTTTTTGTATTGAATCTCATCTTTTTGTTTATATTCCAGATTGAAGCGGATGCCTTAAGAACACAAATTTATCCTATCTATTATTTTTCACATTTTTCCTTTGATGCGTCTTAGTGGAGCGTCTGTTGGAAAATTGCTGTCCCTATCACACAATGGCATCATAACATCACAATCATTAAACGAATCGCTTATGGCGGCTGACCTATCCTCTAGACAATAAAGAGAATTGAGGCCAGCGCTATAAAATATTTTAAGTGCCTCAATATCCAGCACAATCAACATAACGTTTTTAACGTCCTTTAACGGAGTACCACCGACTCGGAGTGGTCATATTATATGGTCACTCAAACTGCACTTTCATTCCAACAGACCTAATTAGGTTAGATATAAATTCTTATTTGTTCCTATGCGGAAAATATATCAAAAATAAAGCTTAGTATGATAGTAAAAAGCCAAATAGCGTCGCTCTGGTCATAAAACCTATAAAACGCCAAAAAACAACCTATAAGATGTCATCTTGCAAAGTAGGTAGCTTTTAGGCTGCAGTCATTCCACGTTTGCTCACTAGGATTGTTGTGAGCGTCCATCTATGGAGGAATGCCTCAACCACACGTACACGCATTGTTGGTTGCATATGTTTTATGAAGCCGAGTGGTCTACAGTTTTCATTACTGAGCATCTGAGAATAAAGTTGGTTATTTGGTTGAATAACAAAATCACATCTGGAAGATTGTGTGTATTTGTCTGCATGTGTATAAAATCAGTGACATTTGCTGTGTGAAAAAATCATTACTCAATATGCTGGCAATGAAGTATATCTTTTAGCTGTGCCCGATGCGTTATTCATATGTTGTCCTTTCTGAAGACAGGTTATGTTCAATGTTTAAAATTACGATTTTTCCTGTTTTTTTTTGTGTTTTCAAAAACTACGAGAAATCGCGATCGCGCCTCCGTTGAGTGTAATTACGGTTAACATGTATATGACTTGTAATTCGACAGTGTACAGTGAATATAATTATTTCTTATCTCTCTCGTTTTTGAAATCCAGCAAACTTGCATATGTAATTTCCAGAATGGATAAGAAAAAGTGCATGCGAAACTAATTTCTAGCTTTGAATCTCAAGTAACTGTATTTGAAAGAAGAATTCAAAGGAATTATTTCAACGCATATTACTAGCACACAAATCCTCAATATACCTCCAGTCATGCCGTCTCTTAAGCAGATTTTACATCACTTCATAGCCAAACATTGATAACTAAAGCATCATGACGTTTATGCAATACGTACTACAACTACAAAACGAGTTTACAAAAGTGTCCATCAGCTAGTGCTGAGTTACGTCTTGTCGAAAACCCTACATAATGACAAAAAAAGAAACAGTATAGTGTAAAAAAATATACGATATAACGTCACTCTTCAAGATATGTAATA
Organism: Acanthoscelides obtectus; assembly: GCA_963669975.1. NCBI lineage: Eukaryota > Metazoa > Arthropoda > Insecta > Coleoptera > Chrysomelidae > Acanthoscelides > Acanthoscelides obtectus. The sequence goes on along the minus strand of CAVLJG010000007.1, from coordinate 71,840,286 downwards.
CACGTGCGGGGCAAAGCAATTTTCACACGATTACGTGCAATTCAATTAAATTTATTTTCCATAGACAGACACCTCTGTATAGGTATTGTCAATCCAATAAATAATAGGACTAAAAAATAAAGGTGATCGATAAAGATTCGTGCAAAAACTACAAAAACTCTGACAGACTGTAGATCTCCAACAGATACCTTTGGGTTTTTTCTTAAGTAATTTCTTATTATAATCCGGTAGACTATTGAACATTTTCGGCCCCATTACAGTGGGAGAACTTGCAGCTGTATTAAATAGAGCCAGTAAGGAGTTTTTTATCGTGTATTTATCTTGTGTATAGTGCCAAATAATGAAAATCTGTTTAAACGTATAAGCACAAGTCTAAAATATAGGCACGTAAGAGGTGACATTTATTAAATTTCGGAACTGTTTGAACATGACTCAGTGTTAGGGAACCAGCAATGCTTCTAACAATCTTCTTCTATGCAATGACAGCATTAAGAGCATGGGTAGAGCTACCCCATAAGCAAATTCGATAACGGAGTCGAGATTTGACCTGGGACTTAAGATTATTTGAAGTGTGTTTAACACTGTACGTGATAATAGGCGAAACTAACTTAGTTGTTAACTTTTCACATTCAACCTTGCATGATAACATGTCTTCAACGTGCAGACCCAAATATCTAACTGAATTGCACCCGTTCGTTTGAAGTGTTGTGCTGCCAACTGTGATCTGCCTATTACCAATATGATTTTGAATGCTATGAAATCGTAGACATTTTATTTTTTCTAAATTCGTGAATCATATAAATATATGAACGACAGTTGAGACAAGTTGTTATTATCTCGAACGTTTATATTTAACAATATATTATCAGCTGACAAAATGTCACTTAGATTATTTATGTACAGTAAAAATAGGATAGATGCTAATAATCGACCCCCGAGGAACTCCCATATATGAGGTTTCTCGTTTTGATGTTATTTCATCAACTGACTTTATTCCGACATGTTGGATTAAAACAATCATGAGGAGGACAACAAGTATAAGGTGTCTCACTATAAGTTGACTTCCTCTAACTTTGGTGTGAAACCGTTTAGGAGAAAAAATTCAATCCGCGACTTATAGGATCTGATGCAAAGTTTCTTAGTAGTACCTTTTTCAGAAAAGTGCCACTGAAATAAGTCGTATTTTTCTAAATGAAACGCTTTGTATATTTTTTGTGATTTGCATTTTTTTGTTCAAAATGGTCAGAACCTTGAGTTTTGGGTAGCAGTTATTCAAGTTTATCAGAGTTTATACCAGTTTCATGAAATGGTCACATTTATCTCAAACCGTTCAGAAGTCGAACCAGAGTCAGCTGTACTAGCGTGAAATACTTTAAGCCAAAACGATAATCTTAGCTGGATAATGAAGAATTCTTAAGATTATACTGAGTGATAAAAAAAGGTAGACACCTACGTATGTTTATTATTAGAATTCAAGAATTTTTCACATATCGATTTACCTTGCCATGAACAACAAGTGATAAAATGGTCAGGTTTTTCTGTCAAGTTTTTGTGGTGGCTGCATGTTTGCTGATGAAGAAACATTCAGTTTTCGTATATTTACGCTGTCAGTTGAATGTTAAATTTCGTGTATCTTATTGAGAAGCCTTTTTGTGCTTGCTCATTATACATAAGATATTTTTTTATTTAATATAAAGATAAATTATGTTGATAATCCTTTGATTGTTGTATGACCTTTTATAGGAATGCTCCAAGTTCAGGGACACCATGTACATTTATAGGACCTTTTCTGATATTCTTGGATGTAATTTCTGCTCTAGAAATATTGTCATATTTCCTAAATCACTCTATTTAATTATTTATCTCGAAATTGTCATTGTGTTTCTTCCTCAGTTCTTCTGCCAGAAATGAATACCATTTTTTCTTGGTACATGGCATGAAGTTGTTCTCAAAACATAATAGAAACAGCGGAAAATTTCAAGCCACAAAGGCAATAAAAGAAAGAATATTCTAGAAGAAGTAATAATTGGCTCATCAGCCGAAACATCCGTCCCATTATGGTGAAAAGAAAAGCGAGCTTATTAACCCGGACATCTGAAATGGCAATCATTTCCATCGTTATGAATTGTAAAACCTTGTTAGGTGGATAGTCCTTCGGGAACTAGAGACCTGCGGCCGAGCTCAGAGATGCACCCTGGTGTACGGGATGCATACTAACTAAATTGGATTTGATAAGAGGCGGCCGCCTCAGAGACAGTAGGATAGCTCAGGAACTATAGCAACAAAGGGAAAATCAGCGCTTTCTTGTTCCTATTTTACCTAAGGCCCTTTTACACTTATCTAGAGTTTGTCAGCTTCAGTACAAGGTTAAAGTGAGACCCGTACGGTTCATGTTTCATGTATATCCTTCGAAAATGATTGCCTTACTAATGTTAAAGGTAGTGAGTCAGATTATTCAGTCACCAAATTGAGTTGAACATCATCTGGTAAAGGCTGATCCATCTGTTGGTTAGTTTTTGAACTAGGGCTTTTCCCACGGTCGGCAACACTTACATCAGTTCTGTTTTGACATGAATTTAGTAAAGAGTCTGAGTTGAACGAATATGGATCGATATATGCTTGAACAACGTTGGGAGACCAATTTTTACCAAAAAAACATTTTTTCGGATGAGGCCCATTTTCATCTTGGTGGCTACGTCAATAAGCAAAATTCCTATATTTGGTGCTCGGAATAGCCAAATGAAATTGCCTCAAAATGAATGCACCTACCACGCGTGATTGTTTGGTGTGGTTTGTGGTTTTGTGGCATTATAGGCCCTTTTTGTCGAAGATGACGAAGGACGCGCCATCACGGTCATTGGTATGCGCTATCGGAGCATGCTGACCATTTCTTCCCGGAAACCGATAAAAAGACTTGGATGGCGTGTGGGTCCAGCAAGACGGCGTGACCTGCCATACCTGCCGCGAAACAATCACTCTTCTTCAAGAACAGTTCGAAAATCGCGTAATCAACCGTTTTGGTGATGTGAATTGGCCACCGCGAAGCTGCGATCTAACCCCGTTGAATTATTTTTTGTGGGGAACCGTAAAAGGTAAATGCTATGCCCCAGCGAAGATTGAGCACTTGAAGACTAACATTCGTGCAGATATTGGTGAGATACTGCCGTAGACTTTGGAAAATGTACTGAAAAATTGGGCCGAGAGGATCGGCTACGTCAAGCTCAGCCGTGGGCGCATATGAATAAGATTGTGTTTCATCATTAACCGCGAGGACAGTACTCTCAAATAAAAGAACTCGTTTGGAAAAAGAACTCTGCGTTTTTATTTTAACCATCGATCTAAAAAATAACCAACAGATAGATCACCCGTTACATCAGCAGCATCTTAATCTTGGTAATACGTTCATCCTGCTTGCAACTAAGTGCACTTGCAGTGGTCGGTTCCGGTAACAGATGCCATTTGTGCTTTTTTATTCTAATATGGGTCACTTGATTTCTTCTTAACCCATAAAAACGGTATCTGAGTTAGCAGCCTCAACATTTATTTTATATTGACTGAGCCAAAAGGGTCTGTGAGAGATCTTGAAAGTCGGCCAGACAGAGAAGTGAAGCCGCTCTCTGATGGTTCTCTTCTCGTCTCTAGCCAGTCATAGAATTCGTGTAATGAGGAATATTAGACTTCGTCAGTAAATTAATGATTTCAGCCTTATAGGGTACCGCGATCCGCTAATTTTGTCGTCCTTATGTAATTTGCTCGGTTTTGGATCGATGTTGAATTGGAGTTGCTCTGGAGAAGCTCTCAAATCTCCTCTCTACTTGTTATACACTCCATGACATCTAAATGGAATCAATATACTTTCCCTTATTATTCAAGATATACGAAAATTACAACTTATATTTTTAACGCTATATTAGGAATGAATTACTATCCTGACAGTGAGAAGGTCACCCAGATAAAAATGATCCTGAGGCCAGGAAAGAATCCTGATGACGTCGCCTCATATATACCCATAAAGGTTTTCGACAAGGTATACATAAAAATTTGCTGGACACTGTTGACAAAACTATATTAATACCAGACCGTCAATTTGGTTTCCGAGAAAAACGTGATACTATTGAGCAAGGAGTGCCTCAAGAAATTGCCTTCTTAACCTTCTATATACTGCAGATCTACCAAGTGCAAGTGATGTATGCATAGCGGCATTTGCGAATGGTACATCTAGCTATCTTGGCAGCCCACGAGGATCTAAACATAGCTTTGCAACATCTTCAGAGTGGCTGGGGACTGGCTAAGGAAATGGCGCATGAATGATAATGAATCTGAGTCCACACATGCGCCATTCACCTTATGTAGAAAAACCACTCTACCAGTAACTCCCACTTTTTGATAACACATATATTTGAAAACTGGGAACTCCATTGTATAAAGAGTTAGCCAGTATAGCAAACTGAATATATTAGGTCTAATTTTGATGGAAGTTTTATGCTCTAAAACCTCACCGATACTTCATAATTTTTGAAATACATGGCAAAAAAGTGGCTCAGCAAAACTGTTTGTATGTATATGTATATGAAAAACCTATCTATTTCCTCTCAATGATATATTTTTGTTATAAAACAACTCCTTCCTCGAAATTCTAGATATTCTGGGATATGTAATTATTTTCTAGCAGTTTGGCGGCATCTTCGACCGCCTGTCGTCTCTTTCTAAATGGACCGGAACAGTGGGCCTGATGTCTTTTTTGATGGTTCTTCAAGATTTTTTCGCTTATTGAAAATTTCAATTTTTAGTTTTACATTGTGAAATGACGGCCATAATCATATGTCTTCATGCAGTCAGCTGCAATACGAAAAAAGACAGTGGCGCAGCTAGTCTAACCAACTTTTACAAAAACAACTTCTCCCAAATAATTCTCCTGTAGGGACCTACTGTCCTGAATACAAAAATATGGTCATGAAGCATTAAAATGTTTCGAAGAAATATAAGATTGGCAAAAGACTAAGCTGTGATACTCCATCGTACAAGTCCACACCATCATCAGAAAATAGATATTGCTGAGGTTATAATGACTTTATAAAACGTGACGTACCATCTGGTGTTGTAAAATTTTAACTACTATAGGACTCTTTCATGATGTTGGGAGTACAAACCTTTCCTACTCAGTTATGTATACTCATAGAGTTAGAAGATAAATTTCCGCTGGCCACCACAGACTGCATCACCTCATCTCAATTACCCAATCTCACCCCATTCTGTTATACAATATACAAAGTCGTCCCTAAGTTTGATAAAGCCACAACTCCCATACGACCACGAAGCAAAGCAGTAGTCGTAAATATCTCCTTATCGGCCACTGGGAGTGCAAAATTAAATATAGAACTTCATTGTTATGAACTCGGCAAAGAAAGCTCATGGGACACGGAGGCAACTCACGCTACCATCGGACTGGGAGCTTTCGAATCGATGCACGCACGAAGTTACTTCAATTCTCCGGCTGTCCAGAAGATAGTGATACATGATTCTGTTAAATAAAATTGTGTACTGTACGCTTCCTAGGTAGTTTTTGTGGATGGCTTCCAGGGTCTTTTATCGGAAATATAGACTGGCGTGTTTTGATCGTTGGTGGGTTACACAGGGAGGTGACTACTACCTCCTACTACTCCTACTAGTAGTTTGCCAAAGGTTGATATTTTCTTGACCCATACATCTTTACTTCAGAAAGAAAGATAAAGACATTTCCTCTCTAGGAACGGGTAAATGTCGCCTACCATGGATGTCTTTTAAGTTTTGTATATACAAACATAGTAGGCCGCGCGGATCAAACGTCAGTACTGAATTTTAACATCACTCTTTAGTAAACTTAAGTTCACAGTTTCACAACAATACGTGCAGTGTTCTCACTACAGTGAATTTTTAAGTGTCACCAAGTCATTAGAAAAATGGAACTCAGCCGCGAACATTTTCGCGCCATAATTTATTACAACCTTCAGAGACAATTATCGCAATAAGAATGCCTTGCTGAGTCACTGTCTGTTTTCGGCAACGAAGCGCCACATGAGTCGACAATTTCCCGTTGGTATGGAGAATTCAAACGTGGACGGGTGAGTCTTAGCGATGATCCCAGGGTGGGTGCACCATAAACGGCAGTCACCCAGGAAAACGTGGATGCTGTGCGCAAACTCACCATTGAAGATAGACATGTGACCTATCGCGAGATTGAGGCGTCCTTGAAGATCTCAAAGACCTCAATTCAAAAAAATTTACATGAAGAATTAGGAGTAAGAAAATTAGTTTCTCGTTGGATACCCCACCTGTTGACTGAAGAGCAGAAAGCAACCAGGGTTAATTGGTGTCAAAAAACGCTTGACCGTTTCAATTCCGGAAACTCAAAAAATGTGTACAGCATTGTTAGTGGTGATGATTCGTGGATTTACTGTTATGAACCAGAAGATAAATGACAGTCGGCTGTTTGGGTGTTCCAAGTTGAAAAAAAGCCAACAAAAGTCATCCGTTCTCGAAGTGTTTCGAAAAAGATGGTCGCGACATTTGTGTCAAAAGTGAGTCATATTGCAACAGTTCCTCTTAATGAGCAAAGAACTGTTACTGCGGATTGGTATACCACCATTTGTTTGCCAAAGTCATCACCGAGATTCGAAAAATCAACCCCGAAAGAAGAATCATCCTCCACCAAGACAATGCAATCTCGCACACAGCCAAAAAAACAAGGCAGTATTTAACGGAAGAAAACGTGGAATTATTGGACCATCCTCCATATAGTCCTAACGATTTCTTTACTTTCCCGAAAATTAAAAACAGACTGCGTGGTCAAAGGTTCCAGTCACCAGAAGAAGCAGTTGATGAATTCAAAAATGCCGTTTTGGATCTGCCAGCAAACGAGTGGAATAACTGCTTCGAAAATTGGTTCGAGCGCATGCAGATGTGTATTAATTTTCGGGGAGAATACTTCGAAAAACAATAAAGTCATATAAAACTACCTACCGTGTTGTTTTATTTCCATATGCAAAACTTAAAAGACATCCCTCGTAGTATCAGCACTATGCTACTCCACAAGAGA